>JAYDZK010000016.1:2938989-2974561 GCA_034509185.1 Euphonia xanthogaster | reverse complement strand
AATTTTTCTCACTTTTTTTTTTTTTTTTTTTTTTTTTTTAACTGCTGCTACAGTACAAAACACCAAGCTTTTGGGCTCAAAAAGCCTAGACCATCATGGCTACGAAAACTGCTGCTCAGAGAGTATGTAATTCTGGAGCTCCTTAAGGAAAAAAGTAGTGTGATGCAACATGTAAGTAATCACATAGCAAATATTATACATTTATGTTATTATATTTTCCTCTGAATTGAAGTTTGATGCTGCTAAAGAAACTGATTCCTAATTTTTTAAAACCAGGTTCTCAATGAAAATGAGCCAGATGACAAAACTTCAGATCATAAAGCCATTCTATTAAGAAGGAGGAAATATAAATTATTTGCAATATCTTTACTTTTTTGCTCTTTTATTAAAATTACTCTGAGCAAAATTTTTGAAAAGTATACCTTTCAACTGAAAAGAATGATAGTACATATTTTCTAATTTTTTTTTCCTGAAGGTTATGTGCCTGTGAAAAGAAAACTCTGCAGTAGAAGTAGCAGTGAGAACAGTAAAGAAAAATATAAAATTATGGTGTTGCTGATACCACTTCTCTGTACTTAGATTATGTATAGTTTTGACCTAAAATAATTATAGTTATTAATTTCCACCCATTTTTCCAACCCTAATATAAAAATAAGATGTAGAAAATAGTATGTCAGTATTCTGTGATACACTGTTTCTGTGATGCATGGTATTCTTTAATATGAACAGGACACTACTTTCAGATATCATTCCTAAGATTTCATTAAGATTTTTAATGAAAGTGAAATTTTTACATCCCCTAATATCTAGTACTTGCTCCCAGGTTCCATTCTTAATGCACATGGGCCCCAGTTCTGCACAGACTGAAATGTATATTATGTGTAAGCACACTGAGTAGTTCTCTTTATTGTTATGCTGTTGTGTTTCGGACTTACGAAGCTAATAGTGACATTACACAATTGTTATTCTCAGAATTACTTAGGACTGCATAAAGCTTAAACCTA
This sequence comes from Euphonia xanthogaster, assembly GCA_034509185.1. Taxonomy (NCBI): domain Eukaryota; kingdom Metazoa; phylum Chordata; class Aves; order Passeriformes; family Fringillidae; genus Euphonia; species Euphonia xanthogaster. The sequence continues at coordinate 2,973,557 of JAYDZK010000016.1, read as the reverse complement.
ATGTGATAGTCTTAGTTTACACCTTCTATCCATATCTCTTAAATAATGCACAATTACAATAATTCGTGGATCAGAATGGGTAAATATTTAACTGAGAATTAGAACAATTTAGAAAGGCAATTGCTGTAGTGTAAAAATCCATGTGAGAGGAGGTGGCTATTGCATTCTTTAGCTGTAGCATCTGGGAAAGGATCATCAGTGTGTTTCCTCAGTGACTAGCCAAGCCAAAAAGTCACAGCAGGAACACAGCTGAGGACAGAAGGAAAAGAAAGGGATTTTGAGCCTCACCAAAAATAATGTCAATCTTTTAGATCAAATTTCCATCCCGAACAAATTGGACTCATCAGAGTGGTGCATGTGTTATCTGCTGTGGAAGCAGATATGAGGTAAAGCTGCAGTTTCTATAATCAACTGCTTTCGTCATGCAGTTCTCATTCTGAACACCTCCTCGTAGTGCCTGTCCTGCATTACAGGTTCTTCTCCTCAGAGAGTGCCATTAAATTGTCAGAGAATCTCCTCATACATTAAGAAGTGACATGACCAGCATTTGTCATATTATCTGCTCTTTTGTTGCCAAGGGAAGGAGCACGTGCAATTGAATGTTTTCAGTTTATTGTATCTGTCTTCTCTTCCATACACATGATGTCTTTATGTTAGTGAGGTAAGGCTAAAGTGATATGTTTTGTTCTTCAAGCAAGGTGCAGTTAGATTTCTGATGGCCCTTAGTTCTTATGCGGCCCTTAGTTCTTCATTAGACTTTCACTGGCCCCGAGAAAGTTCTGTCAGTAGAACTTTCAGCTTTTTTTTCCCACTTCTTGCATAGGTCCTCTTATGTCAGGAGTGGGAAACTGTTGCCAACTGGATCCAGTCTAAAGACCTAGAAGGCGCTTTTTAGGAATCCTTGGTTTATGCCCTGGAGACGCCTGAGCCCCAAAATTTGTAAATTAAAAGTTTAGAGAAAATTAGTGTAAGGAAGGGCTTATAATAACCTACATTGCTAAGATGACATCTCCCCCAGCTTCCTGTACTTGGAGTTTCCTATATGCAGCAGGCTTTGTGCGTGGATATACTGGGTTGCTTAGATCCAGTTGAGAGGTGGCAAAACCAAAGCAAGGCACTTGCCTGCTGAAATGACACAGAAGCTCATAGCTAGGGATGGTTAGAAAGCTGGAGGCTGTCTTCTGGCTCAGGCATGCATTACTTTACAAATTACCTTGCTATGTGTTTTTAAGATTTATTTTACAACTGTGAGGATTAGAGGAATTTGTTGTAATGACAACTGGCATTGTGTCATTACTGTGTAACTTTTCAGTTAGATCATTTGGCTTGCCTGGGCTCTTGCACGTTATTCTATTTCATCTGGAAAGTTCCTAGGTAAGTTTGACCAATTGGGGGGCACTAAGGTACACCCACATGATTATAATAATTGCACACCTACATATTTTGGTATTCAGTGTTTGTATTGTATATGGACATGTAACCAGTGAAAATTTGAATTTTTTCCTACTTGTTTTTCTAATTTGAGCCCTGCCTTGCCCTCTGATGCTCATCCAGCCTTCTAGATCCTTGTTATAGGTTCATCTAAGCCTCCCTTCAGGCCTTCTCTGTACATTTTGGATCACTTGAAGTTTAAAGTTTCAGTTTAATAACCTAGTAACTGTAGTTGGGCATCCTCCTTCATGTGTGTTTTGCTTTCTGCTGTAGCCACTCAGTCTCTATTTTACCCTGACAAATACAGGATTTGGAATTCATTGCTCTTGCAGTTTTAGTCTGCTTGCAATGACAGAGGTTGTCAAGCTAGAAAGGGCTGAAGTGGACAGCATTTACTATTGTACAATGAAAACAGAATTTTGAATTAATAATGAATAAATCTGGTCTAAGGATACTTCTATAGACTGTAAGGACTGCAAGAAGTACGTGCTGGCTTAGGACATGCATATACTTTATTAGATTTCCTATGAACTTCCACATGAAAAATAAAACTAGCCTTTTTTCTTTTACCTCCTGATTTTTCAATAGCAAACCTTCCATTTAGATTTTTTTAAACCACTAAAATACTCCATATAGCATAAAGACTAGTGGTGTTGTCATCAAAAGGTTGAATTTCTATGTTTTGTTAGCATCTTACAGTATTGACTCCTACATATCTATAGGCCTGACTCATAATAACAAACTTATCCCTGAGGATTTAATGAAGGAGTTGGTATTAAATGTAGGTTCTGTGGTAAAGTTTTGCTTAAATGGTCTAACTGTAACTTCTAAATGTTTTAATATTTTTGTGGATTTAATGGCTGTGGAAAGTTCTGTCTTGGTATCTGTGAAAACTGAAGCCCATTCTTTCTTTCATGGATTAATTACAGCAGAACAGTGGCCAAGTGATCTCCACAGCAGCCATGAACTTCAAGCTTGAACCAAAGAAGACCCATCAAATGGTGAGAAAAGAGTGTGGTTGTCATGACTTTTAAGTTAGGGATGCTCTATTATTTTTTTCCTGTTTAGCACTGATTCTTTTATTTTATAGGTATTGAAGTTAGAGTTTTGTGGGGTGATTTCTGGGAACGCAACCTAATTTTTCCTCCACACCCCATATTTCAGCTGTTAATTTTTCAAGCTTTGCTTTATTCCTTGCTGTCCTTAACTTCAAAAATAATTGTTAATGATACACTGAATTCATTAGTTAATTTCTTTATTACTTTCTTTAGCCTTAGTCCTGTGCCTAACTCTGTTCACATGAATACTTTTATCAGTAGCACTACTTAGAAGAGTGAAATTCACGACGTATGAAGCTGTTTAAAAGACTGAAGTTTAAATTTTACAGATGTGAATGCCTGCAGCTAAATGAAATGCTACTGAAGTGAATGCAGGAGTGGGAGACCTGAAAGTGCTTTTAGCTAGTATTAGTTTGTTTGCTCTTTTGCATACAATTTGTTTCTTTTAAGACTGAAAGATGCAAGATGTTAATTTGCTTCTCTAATTTCCCAGTTTCAGGGAAGTTTTGAACTCTGAACTTCACAACATTTATAAAATTTTAGTCGTGTTCATAATTCTCCTGGGAAAAACAGAACATTATTTTGTTTCGCCATTTTGTGAAAAGGTGACTGACTATGGAGGAACTATTTCTCTTTTTATTTCACTGCCTTAATCAGGTCTTTAATCCTAGTCATAAGAATTACTAGGTAATGATTTTTATATCTATGGTTTTATTAAGCATAGATCTTAAAATGAGGAGTTTCCTTTCTTTTAGAGATAAAAATAAAGGATGGTAGCAGTGGCTTGCTTGTGTAAGAATATAGTTGTTAAGTGTTGTTGTCAACTTCCTGATAATTTAGATAGGTGACAGTTTAAAATAATGGTGCACAGAATGATCCATAGTTCAGGAGATGGATCACAGTGACCAGAAGTTCAAAGAATGCTGAGAGATGCCCCCGACCTTTTTGGTATCTCAACAAATAAATTTTTGCTTTCCTGTAACTGTATTGTAGAGTAAGGAGTAAAAGGGACAGAACCCTATTAGTGGCTTATGATTTCTACAGTTTATCCTCTTGGAATATGGGATATTTACCCTGTCTCAGCTGTTTACCAAACTGGGTTTGGAAGCACAAATGTGTTTAAGTAGCCAAGAGAGATGCTGAGCTCTTTACGCCAACATCTGAGCTACACCCTGTGTTAAGAATTACGATAGTACTGTTATTAACCACTAAACTTATTTAACCTTTGCCAATGTTCTTTACCATTTCGTGTTTTAAAAACAAGGTTTAATACTTAAACCAGAAAGAAGCTGTAGTTTTCAGGCGCAGTGCATTGAGATGTAACCCAGAGGTCATTTATTTTTAATACAGATTCAACAATCAGTTTCTTTGTTCTTTCTCAGCCATTTTTTCTTTAGTTTTCTTTTAGAGAGCTGATTCTTGAATTAATTTTGAGCATTTAACTATCTGCATTCTCTTCATCAGTTAATCTTGCACTTAAGTAAAAATACTTGCTTGAGTGTGGGAGAGAAGAGTCTGAACCCATATTAGTCCCTTGCATCTTGTATTGACTTTGCCTGTCTGGTAACCAATGGGCTGGATCCCGACCAGCACCAAAGTGTGAGTCTGAGTGTTATTAGGGTAAGGAGCTGAGGCTCAGTTTTGAATGTGATTTTAATACTACAGACCTAGTGAAAGGTAACAATAGGATGTAAACTGATTTCCAGATTTAAGCCCTTCTTTAGTTGCTTAGCTGAGCAGAGTTTAGCTACTCCAAATGCTTAAAGTTAAATGGTGTTCTTGAGGCATTTTTTGAATTGATATAATTCTTTCACTTTGACAGAGAAGGTAGGCCAAAGTCAAACCGTTTTGAAAGGCTTGTTTTCATTACCCTGCTTAGAATATAACTTTGTTTCTTTTGTTCCATCCCCATTTGGCTGAATCAATTTCACTTCCCTGATTCTTTTTATACCTGTTGTGTCCTGCTAACCTTTCTTCTAATGTCAAGTTTTCTATTAACTTTTCCACACTGATTATTCTTTGTTTCTCTTCTTTTTTTACTGGAGTTTTAGAGAGGTCATTATACTTTTTCAATTTCTTTCTTTCCTTTATCCTGGAATCCAGCAACATATAAACCCCTCTGATTTCAAGTTTGCCTTTTTAGTGAGAAATAAACAAGCTAAAAATGTAGTGCAATATCAATAGAAAGGGTAAACAGAGAATTGTGGATGCTATTTATAGAAAAGGATCTGGGTTTTACATATTATTAAAAACTATTCTCTAATTTTGGATATCAGGATCCAGGCAGTAAGGATTTTTAGGTGATGCGTTAAAAATCACTGTGCCTATTCTAAAAGTAAATCAAAAAAACAAAAAAACAACCAACCCAACAGAAAAACCCCACAAAAGTACAAGTATGCTGAATAGACTGATTAGACTTGATGTGGCTGTTTTATTGAGCTGTCTATCATTGAAATTTTTTTAAGCCTTAGGAAACATAGTATGGAGTTTGAAGAGAAGCACAGATCTCCATGAAGGGCAGTCACTTATAGTCATGGTAAGTTAAAAAAATACTGTACTTCTGTTAAATTACCACCTTTATGAAGCAACCTGTACACAGGGCCCTGTTCACCTTGCAAAATGAATTCAGTTTTATTGAAAGTCTCTACATTCTCTGGATTCATTTATGCTATCACTGCGTAACAGTTGTGCTCTGTTGTATCTGACTTTGTGGTGTAACTCCTGAATGAAAACAGTAAGTGACATAAAAATCATTATTATCACAGTGATTATGCTACAGTGTTTTCATGTCTAGGTTCTGAGCAACACAAGATATATAGGGTTGTGTTTTCTCCTAATAACTTTCAAATCCACTGCTTAATTTCACTGCTGCATTTGATATAGAGGTAGAGGTCACAAAGTCAAGTTTCTGCAATTTGAATGAAATTTAGCAGCTGTGAGTAGAGAAGGGACTCAAATTAGTGCCCCTGGGGTAGAAAAAGCTGCAGCATGGACTCAGAAATTTTCTGTTCTCTTCAGCCTGTTGCCTTGCAGGTCGGCATGCTTGGTTGGTCTGCCAGTCGACACATGTAGCTCAGACCTGGCCACAATGTGAGCCGTTTCCTGTTCTCCTAAACATCAGAAGCTAAAATTTAGAAAATCTGTTTAGAAGAGAATGGGAAAACAGCCAGGCTAGCTTCGGTACAAGTGTGTTGGTGGCACCTGTAAGCATGCAGGTAGGTAACTAGACTTCATTATTTCTTCTAGTCATGAAAAAGCCTTGGTTTTGCCAGGGCCTTCTAGTCTTCCCAAACCCTTGTGAATCATTCCATGATATGGTGTTTTCTATACTTGGATTTTTCTTGTCCGCGTCAGAGAAGGGAACTGTTGAGACAGCTTCAGTATTTCATTCGTTCGGCTGTTTGTATGTTAGCTCTGAGCTATTTCTTAGGGTTTGTAAATTGTAAAACTGTGTTTTCAGCTCTCTCCAGAAACTGACTGTAATTTAGACTGCAGCTATATGTCCCTGACCCATCCTACAACCTACTCTTTTGGAACAGTGCAGAAAATATGCATTGTATTCCAATATACTTCCATTGTGAAGAAAGATGTGGAACTAGATACAGGGAGAGAAAACAGTATTAGGATCAGGCTTTAAGTTACCACACTCCATTGCAACTTGAGAAATGCTAAATATGTAGGTGTGTAATTTTGTCACCAAAATAATTCTGAAAGGTCTTGTCTGCCCATTCATCTCAGTCAGTGAGAAATGGGCAGGTTACAATTGCCAGAGGTGCTGTGTCACTCACTCTACAGGCTCAGGTAGGCACACTAACTTGGCATATGTCTGATATTTTAAAATTTTCTGTGTTATGTTAGACAGGGGTCAAGATACAACACTCTTTAAACAGAATTTAGTGCAGTAGCATATTATTTAAAAACAGTTGAATTTCTCAGAATAACAAGCCTAAGAGTCATGCATATGAAATGTAAAATTTGAAAGAAGTAACACGAGAAGAAACACTTCCAGTTCAGTATCATAAGGTAATTGTCTTGAAATGTCAAATTTTGCTTGCCCAGTTGAAAACCATCAACCTGGCAGCAAGGAACAAAAGCTTGTGATACTCTTTTCCATTATCTGCTAATTTTCATGGGTTTTTTTTTCACAAAATCAAAGCCAAGAAGAGAACAATTAGTCATTACAAAAAAACCCCTTGAACAAACTGCATTCCATTTTATGAAACTTTTGGGTTGTCAGATTGTCAAATCCTTTCATTTGGTCCCAGATTTTTTTGTGTATTTGTTTTTAAGTATTGTTGTTTCTGCAGAGCTATCTGTATTAAAGGAACGAAGAAATGTTTTTTTGCATATTTCTAGTATCTATTTGTTCTTAAAACCTTTATCACCAGTAATGATTAAGGCCTAGTGTCACCAGTTAAATATTACTTAATGGAATCTATGGCTATCTGGTTTTTAAATGGTTATAATATATAAAAATATTGTGATTTATAACATTTTCATTTTAAAGATCAACCTAGATATGTGCTTAATAAGAAGAGTAAGGTCAAATAATGGATGTTTTGTGTGAACATCACAGTGGTGGTGTGTTGTTTAACACTATGTTGTGTGCTTCCTGTGTTTTAAATGGCATTCACAAAGTCCTTAAACTTAGTAAAGGACTTCCTTTTTCATAAGGATTTTTTGTTTTAAAAAGCTACCACTTTTTGGTCTAAGAATTACTAATTTTATACTGCTTTTCATTATGTATTTTTGAAGACTTCAGTCGTGGATATTACTGTATGTGATCAGATACTTTCACAGTCATGAAGACCTCAATAAATTCACGGACCTATGCTGCATCCCTAAAATGGATGTTGTGGGACAGACTTTAAGAAGGTTGAAGCACTAAAAAGTGACTTGCACAATAGACCAAGGAATCTAAGATAATTAATTTTTAGAAAGTGATAATTTAAAAATTATATTTCAACTAATATCAGTAAAAGCTTCCATAATGTGCTGTCACTACATGTAAAATTCATAAGCAATTTTAAGCCAACATTCTTTAAAGAAGGAGCTAAAAATTCCTATAAAAAATATGCAACTTAAAGATGTATGGAACTCCTTTATTATGTGCTAAATGCTGTAATAAAACAGGCTATCAGTAGGTTTTGCTGCATGTTACTAATTTTATTTTTTTTTAATCTTGGTATTTTTGCAGGTGTGTGGAGGAACAGGTCCTGTTCTCGCTGTTGTTACTCCCACATAGGCAGACTCTGTAATTGATTATGTGTGGGTAGGGCCCTATTGAAATTCAGGAGATTCTGCAGTAGTGCGGGGTTCTTTTTGTGACAGTTCAGTTGCAACATCAGGACCCTACTGTGACTCCTTACTGTGCATTCTGTCACTGTCTCATTGATTATACTGGAACCTGCCTATTAGGATAACGTAAGTCCTGCTTTTCCCCCACTTGTACTTTAGATGTGAATTAATCATAAAGCATTTCTAATTAGAAAATTAGTATAATTTACATGCATTCTTTTAATTATGTTTTTTTTGGCAGTACCAAATACTATATTCCTCAAAACTTCTTAATGGCACTGAGGCTTTGTGGATAGTTGGTCACATGATGAGAAAATTCAGCTGTAAGTACATTAAAATGATTGACTTTTTCAATAGTTAGCCTTTACTGATGTTGGCAAACTAATAGTGATAAAAATGTGAATCCAGAGGTTTGACATATGTCAAACTACTTCAGTTCTTTTTAGAAAATATATAGGGTATATCCATTAAGGATCTTATTATTCTTAGGTAATTCACCATGGGACCCTGAAGTTCTTCCCTATTACAATTAGGTAGGGAGTTCAGAGTTCTTTGTTTTCTTTATTTTCGGAATGGTGTGTCTCTGACTTGCTCTGTGTTTTGACGGATAAGCTTTTTGAAATTTATAGACCTATAAAAATTGTTTATACCACTAACATTTGTATAGATATTGCAGACTGATTTACTAACGTAATTGTCTTGCTGGGTTAAATACTGGAATGTTAATAAATATACACTTATGTTTGTGTCAGTGTACCTTGGTTAAATTAAACTGAGCTGGCATTATGAGTGAATTTGATCATACATGCTGATTAGCTATAGTCTTAGGCAGGAACTACATATTACCCATATCATATGTCAGTGGATTCACCCGAAAATAGCTATAAATATCTATGCTTGGGTTAAGGAGGAAGTTCTTTTCCTGTAGTTATGGGTACAGTCATTGCTTTGACTCCTGTGTTTATATACAAATGAGCAAAAACTACATGTAAGTGTTTTCCCTGTATAACAAAAGGGGTATTGTAAACTCTGTGCCCTTTTTAATGTTGTTGTATTTCCTTTCTGGTATTTAAATTCAAGGATGTTTTCAGCTGTGTCTTAATACAGGAAAAAAAAAAAAAAGGAAGAACTGGAAATGTTACTGCATTTGTGGATAACTACCAAGGGGCTGTAAAGGTCTGTAGGAATTGTGTGTAAGGACAGTTAGAGATTCTTTCTCATGAAGCAAGGACACAGATAATAATTGATGAGTAAAGGTTAAGGAGCACATGATTATTTTTATTGCTTGGCACAAGAGAAGCATGAAATGAAAGTAATTTGAAGAAAGAGCAAGACCAAAAGAGAAATCAGACTCAGATCAGAGAAATCAGACTAGAGAGTCCAGTTAAAAAAAACCCCACACCAACAAACAAAAACCCCCAAAACAAAAGCAAACCCCTTAATATGGCTTTGAAAAATATGCCTGAGAGGAGAACTAAATGAATAGCTACTGGTATTTTTCATTGCACTGAATATATGATAGATTTAAGTTGAAAATTTTCAGTAAATGCTTTTCTTGAAGTTTTTGGTTTTCTTCTGCTGGAGAGGAGTAGAAGACCTTTGAAGTGTTAAAGAAGACTCAGTGACTGCTTGTGAATTACAGTATGAGTTGGGGATTCAAGACGACAGTTACAACTAAGAAGAGAAGACAATGGGTTGCTATATAAAATTAGTGCCAAGCAGAAGCCATAATTTCTTGTTCAAACACAAAACTTAATGATTTTGAAATGTATCACCTTCAACAGCGCTCAAATCAAAATTTTATTATGTTAATTACGGGATGGGTATTTTCAGACTTCTCATTTAAAAACCTGAACACTTTTTCTTTTGAGATTCTGCAATATAAAGTTATCACACAAATTGAGATTTTTTCAATATGAAACGAAATAATGATTTCATTTCAGAAACTGAAATGTTTCAGGGCACTGAATGTTTCATTTTGCATTAAAAATCCTGATCAGCATATTTTCCTTTTAAAATGTTTAGACCTAAATGTTTGCCATTTTCACCTATTGGCCATATATATATTTTGCTTTTTTGAGTTCAGTGAAAGAAAGGAAAGCAGAATTAGATTAGGTGATTGCAAAAAAAACCCTAAACACAGCCTTCTAGCTGAGCCTCTAGATCAGAAGTGCCTCAGAACAGATCTCATTTCAGAGGAGGAAAGGAAGGAAAGTGACATGCCAGTGAGTGGGTATGGGAATCCTCTGCGTGTTTCATCTCTATCTGATTTTTTCTCTCATCACCACTGAGGGGCAGATCACCTGGGTGTGACTGCTTCCCCTTCCTGTGATTGCAACTTCCCAGTACTTTGAGGGAGATAATGTTGGGGCATAGCTCTGTTCTGCCTGCAGCAGCGCTGCTACCAATGTTTAGAAGAGAAGGAACTCTGAATTGTCTCCTACTGTAACCAGCTCTCCCATACTCACTGCTACTTAGCCCTGTTGTTGAGTACCTGATCTGATGGCCTCTTTCATTTAACACATGCCATGATGCTATAAATGACTGAAACCAGGACCAAAGAAAGAAAACAGATATCAAGAGAAGGAGATGATGTTTTGGAATGTAGGGAGTGGGCATTTGCTGCACAGCTACACTTTGTCAGCTCTTGAGAATACCTCAAGAGCTGAAATGCCAAACTACAGCAACAGAGTAAGTTTCCTTCTGTGCACTGAGAAGGAAGAGCAAAGGAATGTGCCTGAATGTTCAGCATGTTAATTGTAAGTCTTTTTGATCTCTTCCCCTACTGCTGTTTGCACTCTGCTTGTATGGTGACTGTCCTGAATGTAGCATGTCTTTATTTGTATGGAATGAGGCACTGCTCACATTGTAACATCAGGAACATTGTTTTTCTTCAACTCTTGAAAGTCAAAACATGGTAGCATAGGTAGCTGTAACAAGTTAGTAATAAAAGTGACATAAAAGAATTTTCTTATTTTACAGTATTTATAGGAAAAACAATGTTTTATGTGTTTCAAATACCTCTTCTTTTCCAATCCTAAGCAGAATTAATGCATGAAAATTTTCTTCAGCAGTGCCCTCGGTTCCTTATTTGCAGTTACAACTATTACTCTTTTGTTAGCAGGTTTTTTAGTATTTAGGTTGAGGCCCTCACAAAACTTCTCTGGACCCTTTATGAATGACACCATCATGCTGTCATTTGTTTTGTCATAAAATCTAGTGTAAACCTGCATTTTAGGAATCTTTTTTCAATCCAGAAAGGATGATCATTCTTCTCTGTCAGCAGGTTTTTCATCAATCAAGTGTTTATTAGAAAATCATTTACTTTGTCTTGACAAAATGCAGCCTTGCCTTGCTCATTAGCTGTCAAAGGGCTGCTCCACTGTAAATACCATTTTCCAAACCTACTCCTTTGCTATTTTCAATTTCCTGCTTAATTTTAAAGCAATAAAGATAAGCTATCTGTCTTTATTTTCAAGGCTCATCAGGACTACTTCTACCTGATACCTCTCCTTCAGTATCAAGAGGTTGACTCTGGTTTTGATCAACATATGATGCCAACTTCCTTCATTCGGTCATAGAATTTTCAGACCACACTGAATATTTTCTCCTCAGCTGCCTCTCATGTACTGGTTGACTTCTTCATAAACAGAAGTGTTCACTATTTTCCCTCTAATATTTTCTTGAAAGTTTTATGCACTGTGAAGCTTTAAGCAATCCAACTAGACAACAGTTATACTGCAGGTATATTAATGCCAGTGCCTATCACAGTAGTACTGTCATTGCATTTGGACTCTGCCATAATCCCTCTGTTGTCTCTTTATGTAGAATTTAAGCATATCTATATTTTGTTGTGTGTTTATTTATGGCCCAGTGTAATACACAATGGCCCATGGTGAGGCCTTCCAAGATTTATGGTAGTACAGATAAATAATAATGAATATACACTGGATGCTGCAGCATAGCTGTTGGATTCTGCTGTGCCTAATGCCATGTCATAATTTAATGCACAAAGAAGGTGCTCCAACCAGAGGCCTCACAAAAGGAAAATAAGTGAGTTGCAGTCAATAGAAAAAATGTTAGCCCCAGAGGCCTTCTCAGCTGTCAAACTCAAGTCTGTAGCTACTGCCATTGTGTCCTGAAAGCATTCTTCTCCCTTCTCCCTTCTCCCTTCTCCCTTCTCCCTTCTCCCTTCTCCCTTCTCCCTTCTCCCTTCTCCCTTCTCTTCTCTCCCAGCTCTCCTTCACCTCTCTGCCTTTTCCCTCTGTCTCAGGCTTTGTGCAGCAGGAACTTTGAGCTGCCAGGAGCAGGAATTTGTGCTCCAGTGCTGCAAAGAGCACAGCAGAGCAGGATCCTGCAGTAACTGCTGCCTGACTTCCCCACTGACTGAGCTTCCCGACCTTTCCCAGGGGCACAGCCCCTTCTGCTCCATTTAGGCTCATCTGGCACAAGCACCTTGGCTCTTCCACAGCTGCAGAATGAGAAGCTGAAATTTCTGTGCTCCCTCCTCTCCCTGAAGGCAGGAACTGCAGGTAGCAGTGGAGTGCCCTGAGTTTCCTGGCTGGTGTCAAAAATTGCAAAAAACTCCAAACTCTCCTCACTCACCTGAGGGTTGCTGCTGCCATATTTCCATATGGCAATAAATAAATATTTCCATACTTATTTATTGCCATAAAATCAGAGTTTGGAGTGAAGTTCACACATTCCTAATGCCCAGAATGATAAAAGGATAAAAAGAGTTAAGGCTGTGGAGTGGCTGCTGTGAAATATTCTGATCCCTGCAGAGCCCTTCAAGGAAAGCAAAGGGAAATCCAAACCAGCAGCAACAGCTAAGAGATATTTCTATTTTACAGACTTGTAGTCTACAGAATTTACACTGTTAAATACATCTGTGGATTGTGAAAATGAAAAAAATACTGACTTTTTTTATTTATAACCACTTCTGGTATAAAGAGCATCCCACAGGCAGAGCCAGTATATTGGGAATTGTGGGGGAGTGCAGTGTTTGCTGCACAAGTTCCCAGGAACCCAAACAAGCAGTTGAGCAGCAGTGAGGAAATGAAAGCTCCTGTGCCAAAGGCAGACAGGGAATAACCAGAGAGAACACAGGAAACACTGCAGAGAGCTTTAAATATGTGCAGGGCTGAAATCCTGCCACCAGCACCCAGGAAAACCCAGGAATGAATCCAGTGGAACAGATACTCCAGGCCAGAGTGGAGGATCAGTAAATTCTGAGAGTTTACAAACAAATCCTGTGTGGCTGTTGGAGTTCCATCCCAAATATCCCATCCAATGGTCTGCACAAAACTCTTCAAAATAACCCTGTCACAGGAAAAGATTGGGAAGAACAAGGTTGGAATTTGCTGCTTTGCCTGTGGAACACAGACGGGACAACTCTGGGAGAGCATTTCTGTGGTGCCAGGAAGGTTTAATCTTTTATTTGAAGTTTCCCAGTACCATGTTGCTTAGGAAACATTTGCAGTATAATTAAGGATGAATAAAATATCTTACTGAGTTGCACAATATCCTGGTGCTACATTTGCTAAAAAGCAATCACTAGTGTCAATTCCTGAAAATACAGCAGCATTCTCAATGCATTTCAAATGTCAGTGTCTTTCACCTATAATTTAATTTTTTCTTTGTAAAACCAGAGAGCCCATAGCTAGAAAAGCTCTGTGAAGACTCTACAATATCATTGGAAGGTCAAAGACTTTGTTTTTAGTTAAAAAGGTGATCAGTGTGGAAAGCAGTCACAACTTTTACTTTAGCAACATCCATTAGTTACTGGTAGTGTTAACAGTAAATAGAAGTAGCAAATACCAATTTCCATGTTGTGAATCAAACTGCAGGTGAAATAATGCATGAGCTGAAACAAAATAGGTATGGACATGTTATATCCACTCAAATTAAAGAAAGTCAATCAACCCTTGGATTTCTAGGATGGAATATAGGCTACAGACAAGAAAAAGGTAGAGATTGATCAGCAATATGAGAGCAGTGGATTGGGAGGATAACTGGACTTAAATGTCACTAAACTAATTCTGGGCTACTGAAGCGGACCTTCAGATACTCTGGATTATGGTGAAAATATATCTAGTTCCATCCATCTACACCCATCTGAACCTGTCAAATGAATCCTCCCCAGCTGAAAAGATGAGAAATGCCATCGTATTTAAATGACTTCACAGCACCAGAAATAACAACACAAGGATCAGCAAACCTACTTTGGTTAAGAAGAGCAGAAACTCAAAGAACAAAGTTTCCTGCCAGTCCTACTCCTTCCTTTTCAACTTTATCGGGACAAAAACCATTTGGTGCCATCAATTTGCTCTCCTGGTTTCTGCTAGTTTTATTGTGTAAATTAAGAAAAGAAAATTTCTTTTCCTAAGGTATAAATCACATAATTTGTATCTTTTATCCCTGATCAGTCAAAAGGAAAAATACAGTTATAGTAAGTCATGGTTTTAGCCACTTTTCTTTCTTTGATTATTTACCAGGTTTGGGTATCTCTTCTCAATATTTTTCTTCTCTCATCTCTTTGTTCCAGAACTCGGAACAGCTTGAATTTGACAGATCAGATTTGGTGAGTGCTAACAAGCTAAAGTCAGCAAAACATTTTTCCAAATAGTTTCTTACAAATGTAGCACTCTAGGTTGTGTTTGGATGATTCTGGCAGCCACTGGAGAAATTAATTTGCAGCGATCCCAATATTTAAATGTTTCCTAATACAGGGTTTTGATGGAGTTTCTAAAGCTGCAATTGATTTAAGATAATCAGACATCGTGGTTTTACTGTGCTGTAAGGATTCTTCCTCATTTCTTTCATAAAGGTCATTTCATTTTTCTTCTCTCCACAGTGAAAAGCCATAAAAGAGAAGAATCCTCATCTCCTCCTGCCTCCAGCTGTAATGTGGACATTACATTTATTTGTGTGCTCTGTGGACTGGGGCACACCAAAGGCACGAGTTCTCCAGTATTTTATCCCTAATGGTGGCCAATAATTGGTGCCAAGGAAATAAATAAAGGAAAAAACCCAATAACAGGGTAAGCACCCGTTATATTCTCTTAGTTCACAGCCAGATTTACTGAGCCTCAGAGCCTTTCCACTTGTGCCACTTTATTTCCTGAGTATTTTGCAAAATATTCTTGACAATGCTTGGCCAGGGTGAAAAGCATTATCTTTAAACAGAAACCTGGATTGGATGCTTTGTGCACTCCCACCTGGATGTCAGGAAGATCCACCTGATCACCACAAGTTCTGGTTCCTTTTGTCACTGCTCACCCTGGCTGAAAGCAATTTTATTAAAACACTGATAACACCATTTTATCATCCTAGCGAAAGGAGAAATATTTCTGAAGGGCAAGGTGAATTCACAAGAAAAAGTATTCCCTTATCATAAGTAAAAGAAATGCACCAGGTCATGTGTAAATACACGTTTGATTTATCAAAGCTCTTTGCCTTCTCCAAATCCCCAATGTACAACTGGAGTGACCCGTCTGGTTTGATGCACAAGAAAATCTATTCCAGTGAATAATTTGAGACCCTGGAGAAGGCAAAGTATCAAAGTTTCCAAATCCTGAGTGCTAACAGGATGTTTGTGCTCTAATTTTGTTTGGATCTGCTTCTTGAAGAGTCCAGGAGAAGCCTAAGATGTCTTTGCCAATCTGCTGATTAAATAAGATTGTTAATATGAGTTAAATTTGGAGTCATCACTACTGTGTGAAAAGTTAATCTCTTTTAAAAGTTCAGGCAAGTCAATTCACAAAATTAGGCCTCCAGATAATTTGTTTCTGGTCATTCATGGCTTCCTTTGGAAAGCAGATGTGCCATGCCGGGATTATTTGATATTGCAAGCAGTCGGGAGCATGTCCTCCAAAACCTAAGGAATATCTTTTTTCCAGAGTAGACAAGATCAGTTTAATTTTTTTTATTAATGAACAGTTCAGAATCAGTTAGGAATTTGAAACAGAATTCCCTGGTGTTTCTATCACTGGAACAAACAGCAACAGACTTCAGAATGGATAATGACTTTGGCAGATAAATCCCGACAAATTCCCTGCCCATCCCACAGGGGAGTTAAACCACACAAATGCAAATAGCAAACCCTGCAAACTCTGCATTCGCAGCCCTGAAGGTGATTTATTGCTCTTTTCCATAACAATGACACCTCCTCTCCCTGCTCTGGGGGTTGATGGTGGAGCTTGTGGGCTCCTCACCTGGTGTCACTTGCCAGGGAGGTTCCTCCTGAGCCAAGCCAACAAGGCACCATCAGATTTTCTGCACTTTAGCTAAAAAGTGTGGCCTGGAAACCAGCTAAAAATCAAACCCAGAGAATCCTCCAGAAGTCAAAACCCTGCAGGGCACAGAGCAGTTTGGAGAGGAAACTCCAAGCAGGGATTCAGGGTGCCTTTAACTTGGCTGTGATCCCTGTATGAGTGCTAACTCCCACTGGGGTGGAACAGGGAGTTAGACATTAAAAAGATGTGTTTTACACTGCACAGATCCAGAAAATTGCTCTGGCCTAATTACCCCTGTGATTTGTTTCCTGTGATTTCCCAGTTCTCTTAATTTGCTTCTGGAAAGTACCTTGTGTGTCAATGTTTAACCTTTTCAGCCAAAGGAAACATTTAGTAGGATGATTTCTTTTATTTCCTTAAATTCAGTAGGCGACTTAACATCTGAACAGCTTTTTCTTGGAGCTTTTTTTTTCCCCCTTAGAAAAGTGCTTTTCAAGGACTCACAGTGAGTTGACAAATACACAAAATATCTCTAAACTCAATTCATTTCACATCTATATGATGGTAAAAACCACAGATATGCCCACAAACCTTACTGTGTACAGAAAAAAATGTGGGGAAAACCTTGCTTGATATTAAAGTTGCTTTGCAATAACCTCATTTGTCAAGTTTTAAATGACTTCTGAGGCTTTTGAGATTAAAAGCTCCAATCTCACTCCCACTCTCCTGAACTTCCTATTGAGCATGCTGGAAATAGATGGCACATGCAGCATTCTGATAACACCTGACTCAGGCATTGTAAACACAGCTGAACAATGAATTTTTAGAACAATCAGAAGTTCTATCTTTATTCTTTCCTTTCTGCCTCAAGCCATGCTTTTCCATGTTTTACTTAAAAGGCAAATTTCAAACCCAGAATTACTGATCTTCCAAATGCTGGTACAGAAACTGCTGGCCTTTTGTGAAAATACAAAATGCCACCTGCAACAAATTCAGTAAAGCCACTGAAGAGATGCAGTAAGCAAGAAATTCTGGAGTGCTTTTATTTGGAGAGAAGCACCTTTATTCCAAAATATTTTTCTCTATTGATCAGTTAGGGACTATGATCAGTATGAGGAATATTTTATCTGATTCTGCCTGAAATCAAAAGGGATTTTCTTCCCCTTAAGTAAGACTTTATTTCCCTTAAGTGTGAGACTTCAGCTGTGCTATAGGGAAATAGCCCAAAGCAGCAAAATGAGGCAAATTCTGTGAAATGCCAGAAAATGTTGGAGCTGTTGAACAGTAACAGGGAAGAATCACATTCCTAAAATCAAGGAATGCTTAAAAAGGTACCAGGGTAAACAGAAAAAGAAGACACTATATGGATCTAGCAAGGAATCTCTCAGGAACAAAGTGCTAAAAATAGGATGCTACAGAGCAGCAAGAGGAAGAGATTGTAATTATTAAATAAATATTGAGAAGAAATTCCCAGAAATTGCCCAAACCAGAAATTTTACAAATTTAGAGTTGGGATTCTGGTAGGTTTGGCACTAGAGAAATTGTTCTTATGATTTTGGAAAACAGTCTAAGGAATCTGCTGAATTTCCAGAACAGTCCTGAGATGAAAGTCTGTCTCCTTTACCAGCTCTGTTCCACAATTTATTGCCATGACCAAGGCTGGAAAATCGAGGTCTCTTCCTTGAGTCCTCATGTTCCATAACAAGCCACCAGTATCCTGATGGCTTGTTATGGAACATGAGGGCTCAAAATCCTGATGGGTTAAATCCCATCCACTTCAACTCAGTGAAAACAAATTGCTTTTTGATTGAAAGCCTGGAAATTACACAGCCTAATTTATGCACATGAAGCTTCAAAGGAAGGAGCCTCACAACAAAGGACACCTCAAGCCTGTCCAGGATGTCACCCCTGAGTTCCTGTGCTGAAAACTTGGTCACAAAAGGTCAAATATGTGGGTGGCAGGACATGCAGTGCTGATTGAGGAAATATTGGGGCAGGTCCCAGCTAAAGGCACAAATCTGGCTGGGAGCATCCTCTGCACGACTTGTCCACTCAAGGAGAGGAACTGGAAAGAGCCCCGAGCACAAAAGAGGAGTGGTTTTTATTCAGCCTCTGTTTTCTTGTAGGCTGAATCATGCTTTGGGCTAGGGAAGAGCCATTTCTGATTGGGCTGAGCAGATTTTGGAAATCTTCAGTGTTTGCTAATTTGTTTTTATGCCTCTTTATTGTGTTTCCTTTCTTGAAGTCTCTTTCACAAAGACCTCAGGCTTTACCTTCCAGCTGGTTGGTTTGGAAATGAGCTTGGTCATTTCAGGGCTGATGACAGCAGGCACCTCTTGTGTGACAGAATTCAGATTGAAAGTGTGATGGAAGTGAAAGGAAATCTACCCTTATATCTCCAGAAGAAATGCTCCAGAATTCCTTTAATCATATGTTTTTTCCTATGGAGATGTATCATGGTTGCTGGTATTGAAAACTGATCCTCAGTGTTTCATTTTTTTTTTTTAAGAGGAGAAAAATGCATTTCTTTTACCAAATAATAATCAAATTTTAAACATATTCAAATTTTTTTTCCTATTTGTATTCTGTCTTAGCACACCAGGTAAAAACCAATGGCTATGCCTATCCCTTTCTATTTTTATCTAGGATTCATCCCTTTCTTTTCTATTCCTGGTTAGAATACTGTACATAAATGAAGTCTTAAATTTGAACTTTAGAAGATATCAATGTATTTTTTTCTTCCAGAGAATTATTAAGCTACGTTTATTAGCTGCCTAATTGGAAAGAGATCTGATTTTTTATGCATTTCTGATAAATTGTTTTCCCTGGCTGGAACATATTCCTGTCTCTGTATAAGGATATAAGATACAACTCTTGGAAAATAATAATGTGCAATATAATTTTTCTAATTTCCAGCCAAATTGTGAAAGAGCAGATAGTTCAAAGTGCATCTGTACTTAAATAAGACACTCTACCCTCTAACTGCTAGAATATGAAAATGATTCTGCTCTTTGCCATTGGATTGTGGAGTTAATTTCTGTGGAGTCAGGAATTAAGTGATTATTGTAGCAATGCCTTGCATGGATATTGGCCATAAAATCTTACAATTTACAGTGTGGGAGAGTTTTAAACTTTAACATCTCACATTACTTTCATCACATCCAATAAAATGTTTTATTCTTCCATGATGTTTCATCAGGATGTGCGATTTCATTATCTCCATGTTCCAGACACATCTCTTGAAGGGAATGTTTTAAATCATCCCCATGATGAGTTTTTCTCATATTTTCCTTGTTCCTTTCAACAGATTTCACAATTGCCACGTCCCAGAGGAAATTCTTGGAAACTGGTCTGGCAAGGAAGAATATCACAACTTTCTCTGGCAGAAATTGTGAGATGTTCATTTAAGTACATAGAGCTAAAGCAGGTAGGATTAAATATACTACAAATATTGTGTATCTTACCAGACTCAGAGTAATGCTGATTCTGCATGATAACAAAGGAATTTGGACTTGAAAAACCCTTGTGGGTCCTTTCCCACCCAGGATATTCTATGATTTTTATGTTACTAAAAAATTCATTTACCAAAGTGAACAAAAGGTGGAATAATTTCAGAAGAACTGTGTAATCAAATGGGATTTTAACTTTTATCATGACAAATCCTTTATTAGAATTCCTCTTTTGCATGATAAACTTTCCAAATTCTCAACCATGTCCTTTCATTTTGCACATTTTTGAAATTACTTTTCATTTCTAAGTAAAAAAAAAAAAAATAAAGGTCAGAAGAAGGTATAAAAAGGGTCAAATTATTGAGGACTCCTTAAAGATTACCAGGTTTGATTGGGAGTTATCAGCTGGTTAGACAAGAAACAGAGTTTGATGAGCCAAAACTGAATTCCCAGAAGGCAGAGCTGGGGTTAGAGGACAGAATTACCTTTGAGGAGTGTGTCTAGCACACAGCCACATCCATGGATGGATTGGGGTCAAGAGAGGAGTGATGTGGCATGACTGCCAATAGGAGCCCATTTAATTGAGATGACAGCTGTCCTCCAGTTGCTATTCCTTGAATAAATTATTTGATTTGATTAGTTTTTCTCAGGCTGCAAGGCGAGATGAGGCTTTGTGTTAATTCTGAGAACTCTCATTTATTTGCACTCCGATTACAACTCCTCTGCCCCAGCTGCAAATGCTTCCAAGTCAATCTGGACATGTTTATTTACCTGAAAAATCTGCTTTTCTGCTGGGTTTTCAGCTTTCCAAAGCAGTAATTATTGTTTTGAGCCATGTGTTCATTTCTTTGGCTGCTATCTGCTCAGCTCTGGTTGTTCTTGGTGCTGGTAACAGGAATGGGCACTGCTTAAACTTCCAAGCTTATTTGGGATGTGCTGATTTATTAAGTCAGATTTTAACTGAGTGGACATCTTTACTTCTTCCAGATATCCCTGAGCAAGGTGGGAATGAAATGATGGGAATTTATCAGAGCAGATGAAAATGATTGTTTACCTGCTGGAAAGGTGAAAAGAACCTGGACTGGTACTCAGGATTCTCACAAAAGTCAGGAGGATTTGAATAAACACAGACAGCAGGGCAATGTCCTTGGGGTTTATTTCTGTTTCAGATGAATCCTCCTGTTCTGCATTGCCACCTGTGCCACCCCTTGTCTGACAAATTAAAAAGAAGCATCCCAGATATTTTAATAAAAACCACTGAGTGCTGCCAATATTTTAAAGGACAAGGAGGTGCCACAGATTATTGAAATTCAGAGTCATGAATAACAACTATAAAATATTTCAGCCTCTATGACTGTCAAACAGCACAATTCATCCTCTTAAAAACAAATCAATAAATGCAAGACCAAGTAAAAGGATATTTAAAAAACCAATCAGCTAGCGTGATTGTTTATTGGAATAATTTATTATTGGATAATAAATAATTATTTATTATCACAAATAGAATAGATAATATATAATCAAATAAACTAATGGCTTTTTGATTCTTCCTGCAATAAACACGGGATAATAAATAATTATTTATTATTTAAATAATTATTTATTATCCTGTGTTTATTGGAGAAGAATCAAAGAGCAAATAATATATTTGGATCTTCACCTGTTGTTTTGCTACTGCAAAGTTGAGCAAGAATGGACAGAAAGTATCACCAGCAAAACTTTGTTCAGTAGGAACTTTGCTATCAGTTTCCAAAGAGACACCATTAATCCTGACTCCTTTATATAATTCTGTTGACAGCTTTTATCATATTCCCTTGAAGCACAGCGTGATGTTGACTGAAAGGATTCAGGCATGTTTCCATTATTAATTTTGGGCTGGATGTATATGAGCAGTTTAATATGATAGCTTATAAAACCCACTCCTAGCTACAGAGTTTTAAACTTGCCTCATTCCCCTGCAACACTGTTAGGATCTGTTTCATGTGTCTTTTTTTGGGGGGAGATAAGACATGCAGTTTTCAATCAATGGAATCCTCTCTGAACACACAATTGACATCTGCTGTCAGCTGTCATCTGCTTCATAATTAACAAACCAGATGTTTACACAGTTTTATCTAAAGGAAATCAGTTTATTGTTTGATGTTCCAGATGAAAATTATGACTTCTTGACTTCCCTTTCTCATCTTCAGAAGGAAACACGGTCTCCTCTGATGTGGATGACAGTGCTGGTGTGTGCTGGGTGTTCACTGATTTCTTAATTTCCAGAGTTTTGCCCTTTCTTGTCTCACTCCTTTTCCAGCTCTTGCTCTGCCTCCTTTTTGCCCCAGAATTTCAGGCTCTGCTTGGCTCTCCAGACACTTGCACTGATCTGGAGATCTCTCAGTAAACCTGGTCCTTAGGTGAGTGTTAACACATTTAACACAGAAGTTAAATTGAGAGATTCAAGGTTTGTGTCTCAGAGTGAACACCACTTTCTGCCTTGCTGAATTATAGCTGAAAAGCAGAATTTACACTGAACACCAGGAAATGGAGTCAGGAAAGACCCTCAGCTACATCTTGTCTGTTGTTCTACCTTTAAATACCATCCCTCATCTGCTCCTCTCCCCGTGCCTCCTCTTTCCCTGTTCCAGGCACTCATTCCATTATTTCTCTTTCTGGTAGAAACCTGTCTGGTGCTTTCCTGTTGACATTTGTTTTCTTGGAACAAAGCACCTTGATTTTCTGTACTATTTCATCTCTTATTAAACATCTGAGAATTGTCAGATTTGCTGCTTTATGGTGACTTTATCACAAGTTTCCAGCTTCCCCTTCCCCAGGGCAAAGCAGGGATGAGCATCCCTGTGTGGTTCTCTGCTGGACCCTAAAATCAACATCAGTGACTGTGAATGCAGCTAAACTTTGATTTTATTCCAGTAGGAAAACCCCAAAACCTGTCTGACCCTGAGTAATCCAAAAGGATTTTCTAATTCATCATAACATCCTTTGTCTGTGTTTCCTTTCAGTATGTGGTAGACACTTGATTTAAATGAGTCAAGAAAAAGAAAACCTGTGTTTTTTATTGTCATGGGGCAGATCTCCACCTAAAAAAAGGGAATTAATTTTTCCTGGATTGCCAAACAACCACTGGCTGCTAAGACAGCATTTGAATTTCACTACAGCAAATGAATATTGATAAAAAGTTAAAGTTCTCCCAAACTCTTCCTGGTGCTTGGTATGAAATTTTGCCCTCAGCAGCATGTTGGTTTTGATGTAAATACTTGAAATCTTCTTTGATTGTTTTCAAAATAGGAACTGGAAATACACCCTGGTTAAGAAATGTGCCACAGGTTGGAATTCTTCAATTAAAATCCCTCATTTGGCAAGGTGGTGGCCTCTGGCTTGAAGAGGGAGAGGAGATTTTGCTCTAAAAGGGAACTTGGAGGTGGCAGAAGATGGTGATTGTTGGAGATGGATGTGAAAACTGAGAGTTCAAACCCACAAGAAGCATTGTGCCTTGGGAACTGCTCCTTTGCTGTTTCCTTTCCTCGTTTCTTAGTGGAGAGAGAGCTGGGAGGTTGGGAATGGTGATTATGGCAAGAGTAGAGAATATTCTGAGTAGCATCTATTGTACAAAGCATATTTTTTGGGATTATGAACTGGTGAACGAGCTGCAGTTTAATGAAAAAGATAATTAAAGTTGCATCAAATGTTTGAGGGGTTTTTTAGCTTTTTTTGTTTTGTTTTAGGACTGTCTTTTCTCTTTACCTCGTGTAAAGGAAGCTGAAATCCCCACTTTATAAAAGAGTTCTGAATAATTTATACAATGACCTGATGGAAACAAAAATGGAATTTGTAATTCTGATATTTCCCTGCTTTTCCTGCAAGGGGAGGAGAAGAGTTATGTGAAAAAATGAATTGTAAAGAAGAGAGCTAATGGGATTCAGTGTAAAATGTGTTTCATGAAAAGTATTAATAGGAGAACAATTTGATTACATAGAAAATCCACTGCTGTTAAACATTTAGTGCACATTTCCAGGCAAAACCTGATTTTTAGCAGGCATTTGCTGAGGTATTTGGAATTCTCTGCTTCCTACAACAGACATGGAACCCTGTGCCTGCCTAGAAGGCTGATGTGGAACCCTCTGCTAAAAAATCATTACCTCTACTCAGTGCCCTGTGACTTTCTGCAGGGCTGGGAGATCTTTATCCTTGCTAATTTTTGTCCCAGCTGTGTTTATGTGCAACAATACATTTTCTACCAAGAAAAATCTACTTAAACACAACCAACTCTTAAAAAAATGAAGAGTTCAGGTGACTTTAGCGAGCCCCAGCATCCCAGGTCTGCCTCGTGCAGCCTGGTGAGATTTCCCAAGGCAACACTTCACTCTCAATTTTATCTCTCTGCCCACTGCACACCTCTGCTTTATCCCATTTTCTGCACAACATTCACTGGAGATAAATATAGTGCAAGCATACATTGAATTTCCTGCGGGTGACACAGGCCAGGAGTGACCTTCAGCTCTCCTGTAATCTCATTGCAGGAGTTTCTTGGGCAGGAATTACAGAATGGGTGAATTGCACTGAGCTGTGGTGGCCTGGAGATAACAGCAAGGCAGGTGTGTGAGCTCATCCCACTCCCTTGCAATCTGTTTGCTCTTTCTCACATCAGCCCAGGGCAGAAGGGGAGGGTCAAGGTGGCCTGGGGAGGCTTTGTCATCTTTACACCTAAAAATGTGTAATAATAACAAAGGAAAGTTTGATTCCAGAGCAGCTTTGATGCGTTAAGCTGAGATCAGGGCATTTTTACTGCTGAAAATGTGGTTCTAAGGGAGAAGACTGCAAACTGGAAGGGGTTTTGATCCTGCAGCCTGCTAACAGCAGGACTTGCTGCAGAAACAACAGCTGGGATACATCTCATCCCCTTTTTGCTCAAATAGAGGGTTGTGAGTTACTGGTGCACTCCAAGTTATGTCTTCAGGTGGAATTTCAGGGGAAATCTGAGGTAGCCTCAAATCAGGGAGTCACTGAGGTGACAATGCCACTGGGAGTGTTTTTGGATGGAGATTGCAGGGTTTGACCCCATCTGTAATTCAGCCAGGAGAGACTTCTTGCAATTCTGTTCTCACAATGGCATTTTTGTAATTAAATGTGGACAGAACTTTAGACTCCCACAAAAAAAAAAAGAAAGGGGAAAAAATTCCTGCTGGAGAACACCTTCAGTGCAGATCCATTCAAGATCTTCCTGCTGGGAGTGACAGAGTGTCTGCAGTGTCAGCATTAGAAATACCAACATGTGAAAATATGGGATATATAAAATAGCTGATGCACGTGGGAACTGAAAAACTCCTCTCAATTACATTGAATCCCAAGTGATTTAAAGAAAAAGAGGAAATGCAGACAAGAAAAAGCCACAGAGCAGCAGGGGCTGAGACACGAGCCAGGCACAGCCTGGGCAGCAAGCAGGGCCATGGTCACACCTGGAGCTTCAGCAGCAGAGAGGGAATTCTGCTGAGGGACACAAAGAGAAACTCACAGAAAGAAGGAAACGTGGTTTATTCTGTACTGATTTTCATGGGGTAAAATAACTTACCATTAAAATAGTCTGCCATTAAAATAATCTACCATTAAAGCCCAGCAGGCTGCTAGGTCTGCAGCTGGAATTTTCTGCCCAAATCCCAACAAGTTCTGCAAGATCTGGCTGCAAAGTGAAAATGCTGAAAAAAACCTCTTCCTGTGCTGTTTGGGTCCTTCCAGCAGAAGTTTTCCTGGGTTTAAATGTTGCACCACACTGACTTCATTAGTAGTTAAGTGGCAGAACAACATATTTCTTTTCCATGAAAATAATTTTTGAATTAATTGAATTATTTGCAACCCCTTCACGTGTCAGAGTTAATCAGTGAGGTCCAATTTACTCCAGACAGAGGAGGATTCGTGAAAGGTTTTATATAAAAGATCTTTTTTCTGACAGTTTGAACCTTTGCATGCTACAGTCTTCTGCTGATATTGCAAAAGTAATTATCTCCTTTAGGTTGCCTTTATATTAAATATTGAGTTTGTTGGTTAATAAGAGGTATAATTCAGTTCTGTGTGATTGGTAAATCCATCCTGATGATGTGATTCATGCCAAATTTCTTTATTTTTTTCTTTTGAATTCTCCCCTGGAGGCAGAATGCAAAAAGGAGAAAACATGCAGCTGCTTTATTTGAACTCCCCACTCCTTTGACATTAAATAATGACATTACTCAAGAAGCTGTTCAGGAATCCATAAAATTAGCATTATTGAGCAGAAATATGGTATCTTATAAATCAGTAATTATTAACGAGCTCTTGGGTGATGCAGAGGAGATGAGTTCCTCAGAGAAACCCCTGATTACAGCAGACAGGCAGAGCAGTACTCTTAAAATTACAGTCTAATCATATGGATTTTTCCAGCTGGCACATTCCATAACACCTGTGTTTGAAACTTCAGAAAGTTTTAAAAACACCTGAATGGAACTCTTACCCTCAGCCACATCCTTGCTGCTCTTACAGGCTGCAGGTTTGGCTCCACAAATTGGTGGGGAAAGCATCTGCTGGCTTCCCCATAAGTTGTTCCTCTGGAGTGTAAAGAGCATAAATTCGTTTTTTTTGGGTCTGATTTTATCTGCAGTGAACATGCCTTCCTCCCACAGGTGGGTTTTAGTGGATTATTTTCAGCTCTTCAGTTGAGGATCCCTCTCAGCCCTCTGAGCTCTCCCGCTGAGCTACAGAGTCATTTCCAGAGAGACTGTTACAGAATTCCCAAATCAATACCTTCTAACCAGACTTTATTTATTGCCTGTTTCTGATTACCCTTCAGATCTATCAGCACAAGTCCACTTCAGCTGGAAATAAAAAGGGATAAAGAAGGAGAGAAAGATTTACGGCTGCAAAATTTTAAGTGTGGTTGAATTTGGATCTGATGCCCATAACCCTCCCAAATTTGGGGGGAATCAGGTTCTGAGGCATACATGAAGTGCATCAGTGACAATTTCACTACTTTTCCATCAGTTTATTAATGATAATTTTGGGAAGTTCCTGGCTCTGAATCAGGGGATGTAACCCAGCGCATCTCTGTTCTTTTAGTGGAGTTATAATGGCCACAGACCACCTGAAAATCCCTTTTAAGTCTTTTCAGGAATCCTAAATTGAGATTAAGAAAGTGTTTCAAGGCTTGTGTATTTATGGAGTGATTCCAGTTTTCATGCCATTTGGGAAAAAAAAAGAGAATAAAATCTTGGGCAGAAGTTTTATTACACAGGATTGTGCTACAACTGCAAGCACTCAGTAAAAAGGCAGTGGGTGTATCACAGCCCTTTATCTCACATTTAACATTCTAGTGCTGGGGGCTTTGTGCACAATGCAGTTCTCAAGTTGTATCAGGGTAGAGGAGCCCAGATCTCAGCACGTTCAGCTGGCTGCAAAAGCCAAAAAGAAACAGAACTCTGTTTTCTGCAGCATTTCACAGCCTGTGAAAGTAATTTCTGAGGGAATCTTGAAACTCAGATATTCCCATGAACAGTAATTTATTTATTTTTTTCCTAATGAAGGACAAATCATTCATCATTTGAGTTCAGGCAATTTGGGATGTGGAGGATGTGCCCAATCAGCTCTCCTGCCTGCTCCTGTGACCTGCAGCGCCCCCCCCTCCATCCCTGCACAAACCCATCCCAAAACATGTCAGACTGTGGCTTTTTGAAGTGCATATTACATTTTTCTTAATTCTCTTTTCTCAGCCTTTAGGGTGCCTGGCTTGTTTTTCAGCTTCACTCTTCAGCAAGTTGCTGCAACCACTAATAAAAAGCTGTAAAAATAACACATGAATAACCTTTGAAGACGTCTGCCTCTGAATTAGAAGCCAGATTCAAGATGGGAGTGTTTAATAGAAGAGCAGTGCTGGTCAGGATTTCTGAGTCTCATTTTAACTCAAGGAACTTGGTTAATAAAGAAGAATCCTGTTCATCTCCCAGGTAATCTGAGGGACTTGTTTCCCTTCCTTTTCTCCATTAATCAGCCTCTGGTTTCTCCATGGCCCCCTTGTAGTGCAGAGGGTTTTAGTGTTGGTAAACAAAGGAATGAATGAAACAAATAAAAGGAACCCTGGGCTGCTGAGCTGGGTTATTTCAACATCCCCTCAGAAAAGTCTTCTGATTCATTACCAGAGCTTCCCTTGGATTGCTGGACCTTTCCAATTCAGTGCAGTGTGCTCATCTCTGCTCAGCCTGAAGGAATCCTGTCTGATTTAGCTATTTCCCATGGTAATGCTTGTCACTTGATCATTTTCCTAATGCTTGTCACTTGATCACTTTCCTTAGCTCTCACAGGTTATCCCTTTGCATTTACCTTTGCTTTGCTGGCACACATCAGCATTCAGGAGTTGGTGGATTACACAGAAATGGGGTGTGCCTGCTTGCCAGCCCAGCTCCAGGGAATTAAAGGCTCAATGTGGATCACAGCACCCTGGGAAGGCTGTGTGCAGTACAGAATGTGTGCAAGGCTGAGGAGCAGAACGAGCCCTGCGTGGGGCACTCTCACAGCTCTCCCTGGAGGCCACCAGGCTTCTCCAGGTATGTTGGGACAAACGTTCAGCCACACTTCCCCCAGCTCAGAAGCAGACCTGTGTGCCTGCACTGCAGCCCAGCAGCAGCTGCGTATGATCCCACCAGCCCCAAATAAAATGCAAGTGTGTGGTGGTACAAGAGTGTCAGCACGAGCTCCATCCCTGGCAGAAAACCCACTTGGGTGCCAAAAAAAATCCCTGGCTAAACAGCCTAGAGGGAAACCAGGGCCTTTCAGCTCTCAGGAGATGCTTTAGTTTAAAACTGGCTTCTGTCTGCAGGAACCTCCCAGGGGAAGCAGGCAGAGTATATTAAACTTGTGCTTAGGTGTTTTTAGCCCACAGGCAGGGATTCAGCAGGAATTAATTGGCTTTGGTGAGCTGCAGCCACGGAGGATCAAAGCTGGTTGATGGTGAAGTATTAATGCAGCACTTGTACCTTCAGTGTTCCCCCCTAGTGCAGCAGCAGTGTGGGTTTATAAGGAGCTAATCCCTTACAGGAAATAAATGTGATGCCTTAGTGCCAGCATTTGGAATGGTAGGGGATGGATGAATATTTGCTGGAGCAGGAAAACAGGTGCACTACATGACATTTAGAGTGTTTTCCCTCTGGAAGAAAAGGAAAAAAAAGTAGAGTTCTACTGAATATTGGTGAGTAGAAAAAAATCAAAGGAAAAAAGAAAAGAACATTCTCCGAGCAAGACTGCTGGCATCCTCTGCATGGTGCTGACAGCAATCCAGCATTCCCCACATTCCCCACATCCCCACATTCCCACATTCCCCTGGAGTGCAGGGCAGTCTCCATGGATGGGTTCCCTGGGCTCTACCTGCCCATGGACTCCTTTAATGGGGGGGAAAATCCATCTTCACCTCCTGCTGGATTCAGGAGTGCCAGAGACTGTGTCCAGCCTGCAGAGCCCTTGAATTCTAGGATCTACTCCACATCTCCACTCATTGTGGTTTCTTCTTCCCCAGAGGACTGTGGTTTGTGTCTCTCCCCTCCCCAGAATTGTTCCTGGGCTCATTGTGACACGAGTTATCATCAGATCCCCCAGTTTAGGGACAGCTGGCAGGGCCCTGAATCTCTTTGGGGTTGTCACCCTCTTGGCATCCCCATGAGCTGCACCCATTATTCAGATTTCTGCTCCCCCACCCCAGTGTTTGTGCTCTTTGAGCTCTCCCAAAGCTGGGACCCAGCAGCTGCCATCCCTTCCACACGTGGGTCTCTGCCAGACTGAGTTTGCTCCTTTTTGTTGTCCTTTCCTGCATTTTTCAAGGGCAGACTGTATTTCATGCTCATCCCTCTTATTTTCAGCTTACTGAAATGAAAAAAAATGTTCCAGTCTTCAACAAAGGTCTTGCAAATTCCCTGAGTATATTCACTTCCAAAAGTTTTCTAGGAATACCCACTCACTCTTTGTCATCCTGAACCCTTGGTTGTGGTTCAAAGATGCCAAAATTGGGATTTTTCTGAGAGGCTCAAAAATTATCCTGGACTTGGTTCAGGCATTTCCTTCTACCAGGACTAATTAGGGGAAAAAAAAAGTGAAATGAACACGAGGTTCCAGAGGGCCAACATTATAACCAAGTCAGTCATTCATGTAGCTTTTTTAACAATTGTCCTTCTGCTTATTTGTCACAGCATCACATCAATCCCTGAGGCTTCTGCCAAGAATCCAAGCTCTTACTTAAGTTTAATATGTGTTATCATTTGAGGTTGGCTTAGAGTGATTCTTACATAATTATAAGCCAAATACCTTTAATTTTGACTTTTTTATCATTATTTCAAGATGCCCCAGGCCGTGTAGCACGTCCCTGTGAAAATGTGGCAGCCACCAAAGCAAGCACTAAAATGACTTTACTTTGCATAATGCCAGCAGTCAAACCCCTTAAAAGCTCACTAATACAAAACATTAATGGCTGGACTTTTTCAGGCATCCCAGCTCCTTTGGCAGCTGAATTATTATTTGCTTCTTCTGTTCACAGTAAATTAGATATGCAATAAGTAGGGGTAAGAGACAGATTTAGAGAATAAAAAAAAAGCCTGGAAAAGATTATTCACAACAGCAATTAGGGATGGCTGGAACTTGGGGCATTTTTGTGCTTTGTAAACAGAGTATTTTGGTTTGATTTTTCTTTTTTCCTAGAAGTTAATTCAGGCCAAGCACTTTATTTAGGACAGTGTTGTTCTGGGGTGGTGGCAGTGCCTGCCCCAGCTCACTGCTGACAGCCAGAGGAGTTTTCCTGATGTTCCAGACAGTGGAAATCTGTGTTTTGTGAACGATTTATGACTGGCAGGGCTGATCTACCCCACCATCCCCTGCCTGCTCTGGCCATGGTGGTTTGTGTTTTCCTGCCTTTAGTTTGGCAAACCCCCCTTGGTTCCATCAGGCTCCATTTTGGGGATGGTTTGGGTTTTCTAACTCAGCTGCACTCAGTTTACCTTGTGCTGTTGGGCTGCTGAGAGGAGCATTTGCTCTGCAAAATTGTTAATTTGTGGTTGGTGAGGGCAAGCCCTGTGAGCAGCCCTGCTTTAGGTACAGAACTGTGTCTGCTTTGCAAGTTTCCTTAATTAAATCTCAAACAACTCCCAAAATGTCTTCATGGGATGTTCTTTCACCATAAAGCAACAACCTGAGCCAGCAAGTTTGCCCTTGTCAGAGTCAGGGAGAGAACTGAATCTTTTCTGTTTCTCAGTCCTGCATTATATTCATTAAATCTCATCCTGAAATGTGACAGAAATTGAGGACTGGGGTCTCACTTGACATCAAACCCAACCATTCCCAGAGTTTATCCATTCTCAGGGGCCATTAGAGAGGCCACAGTGACGAGCAGGATCAGGCTCTGACTCCTTCCTCAAAATCCTCTGCTGCATTTTATATGGATTGGCTGGCTAAACTCGCTGCTGCTTAATTCAGAAATGAGGAGTTGTCACCCTGAGCTTTCTTTTTTTTTTTGCCTCCTTTTATTTTGAAACCAATTGGAGGAGCGGCGTGAGTGTATAATGGTGTGATAAATCACTCAATTTACATCTGGCAGAATAAAATTAGCATTGCCATTACTTCATAACAGGCCATGGCCATGACTATGGAATTGATTTCAGAGTCAGGCTGATCCATTACCATTTTGTTAATATTGAATTTTAAATAGGATGATGAATTGCTAATCAATGAAGTTAAAGAAACAACTTAGGGGAAAAAACCCTACTGTTTACTTTATAAATTGTGTGTCATTTACTGCGTCACTTTCCAGGGCTTCCATGTTAGCAAGTCCATACTTGTAATATTCCAGCTCCATCATGGACATTTGTGCAATTCAGGGAACTTTGCTGGACCAAATGAGAAATTTTCCACTAATTTATATTCACTATAGACTTCCACCATTTTTGGTGCATTAATGGCACAAAAATGATGGCCTGGTGCTCTTGTGCTCTTCCATAACCTCAATGAACTACTCTAAAAACAAATGGAAGCAACCTTTGCTCAATTCCTTCTGTATGCAAAATACCATTTGTTTCTCTTAGCTGTGTGTAGCTCTTGCTCTAACCTATAGATAGAGTTTAGATTTATGAGTTTATCCAAAACCTGAAACTTCTTCTTAAGGTAAAATCAGGCAAAGATCCTGGTAAAGTTTATGAAGGTCAGAGCTCCCTTTTTTTTTTTTTCTTTTCCATATAAATGTAAATAATATTTTTATTTGGGGTAAAAAATCTCGCAAGTACCTGAAAATCACACAAACTTTGGGAGCTGTGCCTAACTGTGATGGAATTCACTCTATCCTGTGACACTTTTTTTCTACTGGACATATTTTTTGGGTCTGGGTATTTTTTTTCTGCAGTTGAACTGAGACAGACATAAAGACAGGCAGACACATTGCCATATATTCCCCTTTCCTGGGTGTCATCAAAGAGCCATCCAGTCCCTTTAATGAGAACTCAGAGCAGTAGATCACCTGGCCTTTAAACCTCAAAAGATGACCAGGCAACACTTTTAAAATATTTTTTTCTGTCAGGAAGGTGTGGAGCAGTGCTTGAGGAGCAGTGGATGAAATAACTCATCCTTGGCACACAGAATGTCAGGATCAATAGATACAACATTTTCTGTGACTGGAAACTGTAAACAGAGAAATAAATACTTCTTGTGCAGTTGGAATTTATTCATTTGTCATTGTTTCTACTTTTCCTCCACCACCTGTAGAAGTGCAAAACCTCAGTGTAACCAATTAAATCAGGGCTGTGTTAACAAATCTCTCCCTTTGGGTTGCTCTCCAGTAGAGGTTGCTTCTTTATTAAAAAAAAGCAATAAATTACTGCAGGAAAGTCAAGCATAAATTTCAGCAAGATGAAAGCAAGGGAACATCAGGAGAGATATTTCTTTAAGATTTTATTTAGAGCAAGAGAAATTCTGCTGTCCCAACCTGTCCCAGTCACGCCTGGTGTCACCCGTGTCACATTCTGTGCTTCTCACCCCAGAATATCCTGACTTTCAGCTTCACAGGTGTTATTAGATTATTAAAAGAGTTCTTT
This sequence comes from Euphonia xanthogaster, assembly GCA_034509185.1. Classification (NCBI taxonomy): domain Eukaryota; kingdom Metazoa; phylum Chordata; class Aves; order Passeriformes; family Fringillidae; genus Euphonia; species Euphonia xanthogaster. The sequence continues at coordinate 2,941,005 of JAYDZK010000016.1, read as the reverse complement.
AGCAGCAGATCCAGGAATTCAGCCTGGGATTTTGGGTCATTCTAAATCTTCAAGGACTTCCCAGTGAAACTCTTTGGTGCACCTTTGCCATCCAGGGTAAGGGGTGAGTGGGGTCTGTGGGGTTTTCTCACAACGTTCACTCTGTGCTCTCTGCTCAGGTTTTAATTAGCAGCTATTCACAAGGGTGTTAGTGACAGGGCAGGGGGGGATGGCTTCAAACTGAAAGCAAGAGGCAGGAACAGAAGATCTGTGTCTGCCCCACCTCTGGAAGTGCCCAGGGCCCGGGTGGAAGGGGCTTGGGGCAGCCTGGGACAGGGGAAGGTGTCTTTGCCTGGAACAGGGCAGTTGGAATTAGGTGGTCTTTGAAGTCCCTTCCAACCCCAACCATTCTATGATTCTATAATTCTATATTTGGTAAGGGAAGGATCAACAGAGTTGGATTTGCTGTTCCCAGAAACTGGCAGTTTTGCCTTTTTCTGACTCTCTTGCCCAGCAGTTGCTATCTGCACACAGAGAACTTGCAGCTCCCTAAGGTTGTGCCATGGAGGAATCGGCTGAAGATACACCCCAAAAAGTGCACTTGGAGTTCCCTTTTGGTGTGCAACGTGGAGTGGGAGATCTGCTGAGGAAATTTATTAACCTTTATGAATTTATTAACCTTTCTTCTCCTCCAGGTCAGAGCTGCAGGATGAGCCTGTTCTCAGTGGTATTGAGGGGCTTGCATTGTTGGTCCTGCACCTGAAGAGAAAATGAAACAGAAATGGGAGATATGGGTAGGATAATGATTTCCAGCCTTCTTCTGAGGAAGATATTTTGGGACTGTTTCCTTACAAAGTACAGGCTGTGTATATAGAAAATGGACCATTCATTTTTGCTAAATATGTCATCTGAAAAACTGGTGCCTTCACGACGGAACAGAGGCTTATGGATCGAGACACTTTTTATTCTGCTTTGAGGAAATCATTCTTTCATTTGCTAAGTACTTTTTTACCATAGTAAAGATGTCCAGCACTACTGAACTGCAGTGAATTATACCTGGAATTTTATAAACTGGAGCTGTATAAACAAGAAGCTGAGTACGTGTTGCACCACTCAATATTTTCCCCATTGATTGCAGCAGTATTTCAGATGAGTCCCCAGGGAAATGCAGCAACTTCCTTTTGTTCAGAAAGTCATCAAAACCAGGCAGCTTATGATCTTTATCAGCAAAATTATTTGCATTTCTTTTGCTACAGCTTTAGAGAGAGGAAAGGGGGGACAGGGAATGAAGCAGAAGAGTGGAGCTGTTTGGCAGAGGCTCTAAAGCAGAGCCTGAAGTGTATTTATGGTTATAATTTTGCACAGATCACTTGGTGCTCTAACACCGTGCTACTGATCACAACATACATCACACTTTAATTTTAACCTTTGCAATTCATCAATAGTTTCAATATCAAATATAATTCAGCACTGACACTATTGGTTTACAGGTAAGTGGGATAAGAATGGAGGAGACTTAGTAATGGATTAGTTGGCCTGTCAACAGAGGCAGAAAGATTCATGTTGTCTTCTCCGTGTTTCTATCACATGCACAAAGCTATAAATAATGGCAACAGCTAATCAGACACAAGAAAGATATATGCTGTCATTGAAAATCAGTTATTTCTACCATCTGAGCTCTAAAAATTTAACCACTGAAAAGGAATCCATTTAATAAAACAGCATTTTGCTGCTTGTTTTGCAAGCCATGTATATTTAAAGGATTTTTCTTTTAAAGATTTAAAAGAATTATTTCCTTTGGTCATGTGGTCATGGTATAGTAGTTCTGCTTCTGAATAAGTGCTTACACAACTCCAGGAAGCAAGCAATGTTTTTAGGAAAATAAAATAATTGGCCAAGCAATTATTTTATTTTTCATTGAATATTTTAAGATTCAAATTTGTCTTTTTTTTTTTTTTTTTTTTTTTCCAAATGTAAAAATCCATGTTTTGTCTTCTGTGAGGTTTCTTATTCTAAACTGTCCACTCTGCTTCTGGA
>JAYDZK010000016.1:2913715-2934563 GCA_034509185.1 Euphonia xanthogaster | reverse complement strand
ATTTTGGGGCCATTTTGGTTCATCTTGGCTGCAGCCCTGGCTGGGCTCTGGTGCTGCCCAAGGTGGATCCATGGAGGAGATCCTTGGAATCAATCCCTGCTTTATTCTGGGACTCTGCCCAGCCTCTGCTCCAGGGCAGCCTGCACGGGGCATCATCATCAGCCTCCCTCACACACGTCCTCACCTGGCTGCAAAGTTCTGCAGCGTGGGCAGGAAATGCTTCCACCAGTGGGGGATTTTTCACTTTTTGTGCTGCTTGAAGGAAAACTCCCACTGCTGCCAGGGAATGAGGATGGATGGAGGCAGGAGGCCGTGGCAGAGCCCACCCTTGATGGAGACAGATGGAGGATTTGCTGTCTTACAACAAAAGTGGTTGAAATACCTGAATAAACACAATGAAAAGTCAGAGTGGAAACTAAAAACAGGACTGAAGTTTTCTTCAGAAATGGGGGGAAAAGCCCTCATTTTGTAACAAAACCAAGTAGACAGGGAGCGAAAGACTCCAGAGAGTCAAAGACTTTTCCATAAGAGGTGGCTCTTCCACAGTCTTATTTTCTGTATCTCTAAACTAGAAAACATGTCATTGAAAGAAAGACAATGCCATTTAATTAAGAAGAAAATAAGTAAATAAAGTAAATCCTTATTGCTGAGGCAGTAAGTAAAAACTATGTAAAGTACATTGAATCCACTTGAGTGAGGTTGTGAAGGAACATTTGTGCACTGCCAAAAGTGTTCATTTCTACTTAATCTGCTATGGAAATGTCCCAGAGATGCAGTAAAAAAATCAAACTTTGTGGGTATTTAGTTTCCATATAGTTTATAAATTTTACCAAAATCCCCATGGACTCTTTATCCCTTGCTTGTTGTTTTGTTTGACTGCATCTCTTTAGAAAGAGAGTTTATAACTAAACAGAAAGGGTCTTGTTGAGATTATCATTGAGAGGATGAATATGAAAATGGGGCTAATAAAGTGAGTACCTTTCTTTTCTGCTTATCAGTATTAGAAGCTCTTTCAAGTGGCTCCCAAATATATTTTTCCATACAATCCATAGATTGACAATGAGGTTTATTTTCCAGCTGTTTAAGAGGGAAGATAGAATCAGCCACTTGCAAATTTCCATATAAACCTGTTTTTACATTTTGATTTTTTTCTTCTCCCTTCATGAGCTGCTAGAGAATGAAAATGACCTGGGAGATATCTGTGCTCCTTCTGGCACTGCTGCCATCAGAAATCCTTCACCAATTCCTGCTTCTCATCCTGCTTGTCACTGCCCTTGGTGACCCGAAAGCAAAGACTTCCTGAAAAAAAAGCAAAATCAATAGAAAGTTTATCTGATTCTCACTCAGATTCATTGCCTTCCCATCCTTCCTTCCAATCAGTGAAATTAATGGTTGAGAGCCTGAACTAAAGGAAAACCAAACAAGTTTTGTCCTGGAAAAGCAATGAGGCAAATTGCTGGCAAAGGGCAGGAGAAGGGAGGGTGCACAGAAAAATCTGGAGAGTTCAGAACTTGGATTAAATCCAGGGGTTTGTGTCTGAAAGTGGATAAATGAAAAGCATTTCTCTCGAGGGGCAGGAAAGAAAAGGAATGACAAGCAGAAACAAAATACAGGAGAGCAGAACAGAGGGCAGTAATGCAGAAAAGATTCCGAGAGAGACAGCAGGTAACAAATTAAATATAAGTGAAATGTGAGGCTGATAGGGGAAAACGCCGCAGCGATTTTGGAGTGCACCCCTCACAAGCAGAGAAAAGGGATCATTCCCATTCCCAAAGCCTGGCTGTGATGGGAGCCAGGCTCTTGTGTTCACTGGGGGAGAAGCAGCAGGGATTAATGGTGCAGAGAAACTGGAGGTGGCCAGGCAAGAGGCACCTGCACACTCCCTCTGCTCACAGGGCAAAGCCACCAGGGTTTTCCGTGGTCTCTGATGGCCACAAGGGAATGAAAAGGATGATGAAAAGGATGCTGTGATGCCAGGGAGAGTTTGGAGAGGGAAGATTCATTTAGCACCTGGACAGGAGTATGACAAAAGCCTTTTCTGGGGTGTTGTGGCAGTAACTGACTGTTGAATTCGAGGGGCTCAGGAAAAATGCTCTCCTTGCAGAAAAAGAAGAGTTATGTGCTCAAAAGAATCCCCAGGAATTCAAGAAGGAGCTGAAGGTCAGTCCAAATAGGTGGGATTTTCTGCTCTGCCCCACGTTTTCTCTCCTCCTCCACAATTCACACCAGTCCTCAGCACCATTTTTGTGCCCAGGGTAGATCAGAAATCAGCTCTGTGTCGATCAGGAATGTGAAAGGAAGGTTTCATTTGTGGTGTGAGTTCTCTCCTGTTTTGGGAGATTTTAAGTCAGGGAAGTGCAAGATAATTTTAGGGCTTTTGATAAGTCCTTGGTGTGCATCAGAGATGATTCAGTCTGTCAGATAGCTCCAAAAAACCTGCACTATTTCTGCCACTTCAGATTATTTTCTATTAATATTTTCACCCCAAATACTTCAAAAATATTTTGTAACTAGTTAATGGATGTCAGCAACATTAATTGATGCAGAGACCAATTTGTGCAGGTTAACAAATAACATAAAGTCCCTGCCTTAAAACAACTTATTATTTTAAAAGTTGACTTATTTGGGGTTGTATTCTGTAAGAAATGTGCTAGAAACTTTCTTGCTGCGCTCAGGCACTTAGAAAAAGGAACCTCAAATCCTCTAAAATATCTTAATTTAAAATCAAACTGATGTCCAAACTCTTCTTACATTTTCTGCTTTAACTTCCCCTGGTTTTTGAGATCAGCCTCTTTTCCCTTTATTTCTCCTCACATCATCATTCCAAAAATTCAGGGTGCAAGAAATGGAGGGGAAAAAGAATTAAGGAAGAAAATCTTGCCATCAGTGAAAGGTGAAGGGTTCTCAATCTTCCAGTCATATTGGAAGTCACCTCGCAGGCAAGATACAATAATTTTGTTAATTAAGACTTGTAATTTTTAAAGACATCCCACTGATAGGATCAGGCAGTGACTCCACTTAGCTCAGATATCTCAATATATTCCTGGTTTCAGGTTTATAATTACGCTGGAAAATGCAATAACATTCTGATGCATGATACATTATGTGTTAGAAATTCAATATTCTTCAATAGCACTCATTTTTTACAGCCCTTTGCAAGGGAAGAGGGTGATGAGACCAACAATCTCCTGCTTTTTTTCAGCCTTCTTAATTCTTAATGCTTGAGGCAAAACGGTTCTAAAATTACCTTGTAGATGCTTTCTAAAATCCTCTCTCACATTTGTTTTCCTCTCGAATCATACTTTTATTACTGTGAAATAAATAAATACATTCACATTATGCATAAAACTCCCCAATTTCCTTTGAAGTATTTCTTACAGGCAAAAAGGCTTTGATAGGGGATGTCTAAATGTTTACAGATTTTCACCAGAGCTACTCTGGAATGTTTTCATATTATTGTCTCATACTGGTGGGTTTGCTCGAGGTTTTTTGGTTTGGTTTGTTTAATAAATATTAATTCATAGAGTCAGAGAGCAGTTTGGTTTTGAAGGGACTTTAGAGCCCATCTCATCCACCTCTGCCACGTGCAGGGACACCTTCCACTGCACCAGTTGGACTTCTTGGCCAATTCCTGGTGATTTATTTATTTTTTTTATTTTCATTTCTATTGGGAAGAATAAAATAAAATCTAGGTGATTTATTTTATTGGGATGTGAGACAGCCCTTTTTGCCAGAGCAGTTAATTAGATTATTCTTCAGTCCAAAGAACTGTGATGTAATAAATCATTAAAGCAGATTTAGTGCATCTGTCACTTGGTGCACATGGGAGAGGGAAGAACCTCTTAAAAATCCTCTCTCTTCTCCTGGCCAGTGCCTAATTTCACTGTTCATCCACTTGGAGACCCACTCCATAAATTCCTTGAATTATTCAGAGTCCCAGGCCAGGCTGTGGCTTGGAGCAGCCTGGGACAGTGGAAGGTGTCCCCACGGCAGGGGTGGCACTGGATGAGCTTTAATGTCCCTTCCAACCCAAACCATTCTGGATTCTCTGAATTCTTTTCTAGCAGCTGTTGCTCCTCTGGAATTCCCACCCTCCCCCCATGTGAAACTGGGGGGTTTACCCCCAGAAATGCAGGGCAGAGCTGCTGTGAGAGCAAGACAAGGGCTGGAGAAGCCTCGCAGGGCTGTTTGGGTCTGCAGCATCTCCAAAGGGGAAGAGCTCTGAGCCCAGCTCCAGACCTCTGCCTGGGCAGCTCCACCAGCCTTGGTTATCTCTGCACTGCACTGTGGGAGTCTGTGCACTGTATTTTGTTATCTTTTCCTCCAGGGTTTCCATTGGGTTGGGTAGGGATGGAATCAGCTCCTTGCTGCTTCCCTTTGTTTGTTGAGCCAGGATCAGGCTGGGCTTGGTTAAACCCCACTGGCTCCATCCACACCCTCCACTCAACACCTTCTTAATAATGGAGCACCTCTTAGACACTCAATTTCTAATCAAAAGAAATAATAAACCCTCAGCTGTCCCCTTCTGGAAGGAATTTCTCATTAATATTTGTTCTTATGCAGGAGATGTTTGCTCCATAAAGACAGCTGACATTTGAAATTCAATCAGTTATAATCTTGCTTCAGATTTTGTGCTAACAGAACCAAGCACGAGCAGCGTGGAATAGTTAAATTATAAAACAATTAGGAATAATAGCTGCTTTAGGTCATAATATTGTTAAATAAAATCAAGTTTTGAATTAATTGTTTCAGAGGTTTCAAACTGACAACTGTTTCTAGTCAGATTTCAACAGGTTTTTCGTTCAAATTTTACCCATTAGGAATAGGGTTTTTTACATATGAAGAGCAGCTTGTTTTATCTGAGTATTTTATCCGTGATTTACTGGATTCTTTTGCACTTTTTAAAGGAAATATATTCTGACTGAATAAGTGAGAAAGACTCAGTATATTCTCAAATACATAATCGTAAAATTATGTGACACAAAGTGAGAATCACTTAAATTAAAAAATAAACTGAGCTGAACTATTAAAGTGCAATTACATTATGAAATTAATTTAGAAAAAAAGCCTCAATGCCTGATTGTTAAATGTTGAAAATTGACCTGCAGTTGTGAATAGCAGGGAACTGTTTCAGATTATTTTATGTATCTGAGACAGGATCCTCTGTGATAGAAGCTGTGAGAAAAACTGGGATTTCTTTCCCTTTTTTTTCCATAGCCAGAGCACACAAAGCAACCAAGGTGTTTTATTAAATGCTGCATCTTTAAAAAATGGTGCATGTACAGTGAAACCATCCTGACTGTTTTCCCAGCCACCTCTTGGGAGCAAAGAAATAAGAGCAGGAGATAAGAACATTAAATTGAATGAGTCCTGTAGTTAAAGGTTTTGTAAACTCCCTTCCTTTACAGGTTGTTATGAGCTCCAGAGAGTGTTCCCTCCTAGGTCAAGGCAAGACAACTTTTACTGCAAATCATTGGCTTTTCTTTCCACAAAAATGTTTATTCCTTCCACACAAATGTTCTGATTTCTTCCCCAAATCTCAATAAACTTTTCAACTTGCTGATTTCTTTTTAAATTTTTCTTGATTACCAATGAAATGCAATTTTTATTTTTTCCCTTCTCCTTGGCAAAGCTCAGCTTTACCAGTTTGCCAGAAGAGTTAAGATTTTTTTTCCTCCTTTTTTTAATGCTTTATCTTCTATGCTTCTTTCAGAGCTGATAAACCTGAACTGGGGTAGAATAACCAAGTTCAGTCACAATTTGAACTCAGGGTATTTATAATGATTAACTGAGATAATAACAATATTATTATTAATAATAATAATATAAGCAATTATAGAAATAACATTAATAATAATAATGGTAATAATAGGACAAATTAATAAAACTAATGAAAATAACCACAAGTTGTATTTATATTATTTATATTTATATTTATATTTATAGGAATATTATTTATATTTATATTTATATTTATATTTGTATTATTTTTATTTTAAATTTTTATTTTTATTTTTATTTCATTTGGCAGCCCCTCTGCCTTATACTGTAGGGATGTTTCCATAGCATTGAATATACTCCCAGGGAAGTCCTGCTGGAGCTCTTGGAATGTGTGACAATAACACCAGGTAATTGTCCATATCTGGAAGGTGTTTTACAAGCAATTGAACGAGAATTTTCTGTTTTATATAAATTAGAAATAGAATATATTTTATATTCTCTAATTTATATTTTGAGGAATTATAATTTTTGCAGGACTGCCCATCCCTGTGGCAGCCAGGGGATGTGACCCTGCAGCCAGCCCTGCCCTGCCCCCCTTCAGAGCCCTCACATTTTGACATAATGAGGTGCCAGTCCCATCAATTCAAAATCCCGTGCATCAGCACCCCTGGAAGACGGTGAAGGCCTTTTGAAGCCTCTCCCTGTGACCTCGGAGGAGCAATCCTGTGCTTCTGCATCTCCAGAATTCCTGGGGGCTCTCAGAAACCTGTCAGAGGGCAGCTCTGGGTGCTGGAATAAAAACCCACTGCCACAGGAGATGATGCACGGAGGTGTGTGATCTGCTCAGCTCTGCAGCTGAGCACCTGGAGGAAAGCTCCTCACCAGGAAAACTGCATCACCAGGGGAAGGGGAGGGGAGGGAAGAAAGTTTAAACAATTACAGTGAGGGAGAGCAGTCGGCTCAGGGGTGAGAGGCAGGATTTGGGTGTAAACCAAAGCGCAGCCAGGCAGAGCCCTGGTGCCCTGGGAAGCTTTGTCTCCTCTCAGGAAGGTTGAGGAACATGCAGAAATGAAATCCCTCCTTTCTTTAATGCTCTTTTGCAGCCCTGCCCGAGGAGGATGGGCACCCTCTCCAGGTGCAGTGGGATGAGCACCTGGAAAAGCTGCCCCTGGCTGCTGGGGCTCCCTCCTCTCTCCCCACCCCTGTGTAACTGATGGAGGAATCTCTGGGAGCAATCTGGGACTGAGTTGGAGACACTGGAGGATTCTTTTACAAGGGAAAGAGGTATTAAAAAAGAGGTAAAATGGCCATAGGGTTACCATTCTCCAGCTTTTTGCCTTTCCTCCTGAAACAACTCAACTGGCTGATGTTTCTTGCCTGTTTTTCCCAGATCTGTTAATAAATACAAATTTGCATCTGTCTCTGAATAGTTCTGGAGCATTTCCTCTTAGACACTCACTAAGAGACTCTCACCCTTTTTAGGATGAGGGAAAGGCTTGTCTTCCCTGGAATAAATCATATGCAGGCTCCAGGCAGACACTAAAATATGTGCAAGGCATTGGACATGTCTTGTCCAATTTGTGTTAAAATTTAGAGACAAAAGCTACCTGGGCAGAGCCTGCACTGGGCCAGGCTTTAGATGGACTTTTTAAAGCCTTGCTGGAAGCAGGATTTAACAGAGCGCAGATTTCACATAAAGTATTGATCTCACATCTTTGTAACTTGGAGTTTTACTATCTTTAATCAACCTAAAGCCCATGTAGTTATTTTTCTTCTCTGATTTGACAAGCAGGCTAGCATTAAGGTGGAAGTGTTATTAATACTGCAAGATGAGCTGAATGTACTGCAGGCCACTGGAGGGAAAGGTGGCCAAAAAAAAATGAAAAGGTGAAATTATGGGAACTGCAAGCACAGTTTATTGTGATGGCTGCAGCAAAGAAAATCCAGGGAGCAGCTGAAATTGTTCATGGTGTGTATTATCCAGAAACAAATCTCAGGCACTCAGCTGTTGCCACTTGCACAAAATAGGTGATAAAGTGAAATATGAAGAGCCACAGAGCCATCAGCCTCCTGTCCAAAGCCCAGGACGTGGCTTTCACCAAAGCAAATGGCCCAATACATTAAAGGGGTTTAGTCAGCCAGAGGAACCTGTGGACTTTCAGTCAGCTTCTCCAGTCACTTTTATGTGAGGAGTGAAATAGTGTTTTCAAAAGTTTGAAAGAGACATATCTTGGCAGTCCCTGGGAATGGCTTCTCTGCTAAGCTGGGCTGTGATTTATATGAATTAGTATCAGTCTGGCTCGGCTGTGAAATTAAATACTTCTAGTCCCAAGATGTTCAGGTAACTTTTATTCTTAATTTTCTTTTGATAGGTGTAGTGAGTACATTTAAAAGTGGAACAGTCATTCGAATTTTTCACAGAAAATATAGCTATGGATTTTTCTCTCCCTTAGTCCTTGATGCTTTTTTTTTCCCCCTTCTCCTGTAATAAAAGCTGACTTCTTCCTCTCTCCATCAAACCTGCTGTATATCTGCCTTCCTGAGGAACTGGGCCAGTCCTGCCTTTCCACATGTGAGTATCCCAAGATTCTTGAGGAAGGGAAAGATTTCAACTGATACATATTTAATAAAAACTTCTACTCAGTTTGTCATGTCTGGATGTGGGAGGGCTTGGGGGGTTTTGTTCTTTTTTTTGGTATTTTTTTGTTATTGTGGTTGGTTTAAAGTGGGGTTTAGGAGGGAATTCTGTGAAGAAACCACTGACACTATTAGGAAATAATGAATTCTCTAGAAGGATAAAATGGTGCATTTTTTAGTAGTCTAATCATGTACAAACCCACTACTGTGGGCAAAGAAATATAACTGAAATTGTGTCTCTGAGAGCCATGCTGTGGTGCAGGGGCTCTGCTCAACAACAGGATTTGATTTAGGAGCTGGAATGTTTTAAAAGTGAGAAGGATGAATTTTGTGTGGGTGGGGGCTGTATCAGGGTGTTCATCATTAGCTCTGACTCCCATTGGCATATCCATAACTTTTGAGACTGTAGGAGAGAGCAGCAGTAAAGCCACACGGGCTTGGCTCTGAGACAATCTGAGACAAAACACTTGGAGAGCAGCAGCCTTCCAATATTTCACAGAACTATTGTTTTAATATCAATATTGTCAAACAAGTGTCACATCGATGTCACAACACTGCAGGTGATGAGCTCTGGCATTCTGAGATATCCAAGCCTGGAGTGGGTGTAGAAACTCCTTCCCAAGCCCTTGAAGGAATGATCCCCTCTTGTGGAACAGCAGTCACCAAGTTCAGGTTGTATCTTTAATTTATATTTTATTTCAATTGTAGATGCAGTGCAAGGGTTTCCATTTGGGTTTTCAGCTAGTGGTTTCAACTCCAGACATCACTGTAGATAGTTTGGGGTTTTATCACCTTTCAAACTAAACTTTGTGCATGAATCAGGACAGTTGGGAAAGAATCACCTTTGGCTAAATCCAACCAAAAGCTGAACTTCAATCCTTTTGCTAATGCAGGTGACAAAATGCAGGGCACGAAGGAAGTGCAAGAGTCAGTGATTTGTCCTCTTGGTCCGCAGCAGGATCAGCTTTCCTGAGACGTTTCTGAGGAATTTTTATTGAATCTCAGTCCCTGAATCCTTGCAATGGGATCTCTGTGCATTTTACAGAGGAGAGACTCCTCCAGCACCTCCCTTACAGTGCAACAGGGGCTGCTGAGATGTCCTGGCTTCACAAACCTCTTATCAGTTCCAGAGCTGACCTCTGGGAGTTGTACAAGACACCCAGCAATGTTGGTGGCATCACAATATTCCTAATATAAACTTCAAAATATATTTTCTGTAAATACTCCTGGTCACCAGGGGTATTTACACTCATTTTTTGCAGTCCTGGGAGATCTGTGGAATGCATTAGTGAGAAATCACCCATGGGTGTATTTTTCATCCGCCTGAAATGCAACAGAAGCTTTTTATATGGTGAAGCCACTGATGCCACCAGGGCCATGGGTGCAGTGGGCTGGAGATCACCTCATGAATCACTGCTGCTCCTTCCTCCAAGCCTTTGGCAGCCTTGGAAGGTTTCCTTGCAGAAACTGTGCTTTTTGTGAGATCTCAATGCTGGGGAACATAAATAATCACATGTCAGGCTCCCAAGGTCTCCCCCTCTCAGCCCAGGAGTGTTTGGGCACTGTGGAAGTGCACAATTTATAACAATCCATCAGCTCTGGCTCGGCACACGGGCGGGGGTTAAACTCCCATCCCGTGTTGGCTCAATTTGCCAGCTCCAGCCTGGAGTGAGGAACCTGTTAGGAAGCACCTGGAAGAGCTGTCTGGTAAATAGGATAATTTGTTAGCAGGCAGAGAGGGGAAAGGGAGGTTTATGGTGCACAGTTCTATCAATAAGTGCTTCGGTTTCAATCACAAGTGCATCGCTGTTTTATTTCTCCACATAAAGTGATAATGAAGAATGATGACCTCATGTCTAGACCTAAGCTTTTAACTTTGTTGCAGCTCTGGGGGCTTTAATGTTTTTCAAAAAGCAATCAATCAAGTGCCAAAACCTGTCTGGCTAATTACCTCTGAGACTTTCAAAAACTCTCCTCTCTTTTCTGAGAGAAATGTAGTATTTATAAATTGCTTTGTGGAAGCACAAACCAGGTTATGGCCTCTTCTCCTCTCCACCTTGTTTTGCTTCTGCTCTGTGCTTAATGGAAGTGCTAATGTTGTGAATCTCAGCTTCTGACAGTGTTTCTGGCTGAGATCACCATCCCTGTTTCCTCCTGGGAAAAAAACTTATTTATCTCATGGGATGAGAATGTCTCAGTTGTATTTGGGAGAGGGAACCTAAGAAATGAGCACCCTGTCACCCAAAGGTTTGGTGTCACCCAGACCCAGTGAAATGTGGAACAAAAGGGGTCACCATTCAACTGAATTTGAAACTTCTTTTCACTGTCTATTAACCTAGGGGTATTTCAAATGGAATAATATATATTCAAGGTTAAACAAAGGAGAGGAAAAAAGGGAAAAAAAGCAGAAATGGATTTCTGGAGGTGTGGAAGTTCAATTTCCTGCTTCAAGCAGGGCAAACCTCAGTCCTGCAATGGGGACACCAAAGCTTTCTTTTCCAATCCATTCCAATTCTTGATCACTGCCCCTGTGAAGAGATTTTTTCTTCTCTCTACCTGCTCAATATCTCTCAGCAACTGGGCAGCACCCACCAGCAGTGCAAAGATCTCAATAAAACTGAGCTAAACCAGATGCTTGATGGTTTGGTCCAGCTGCTTGAATTGTTCTTTTTTCCCTCCCTTCTGTAATACTTTTAAACACCTTTACATCAGAGAGAGAATATTTGCAAATGTCCCAACCCCAAATGTCAAGGAGGATGGAAATAAATAATCTTTAAAGTCCCTTCCAACCTAAGCCATTTTATGAAATGTTTCTATTTTGACCAAAATAAGAATATGTAATGAAGAAAAGAAAAAAAAAAAAAGAAACTTTTCTTAAAGAAAGTTAAGTTGCATTTGGTGTAACAGATTAAATGTCAAACCCAACATTTCAGTCTTGAAGTGGTGCTCACACTTGTGAAAACCCAGTAGTATCAGTTGTGAGAAACTCAGAGAAATAATCTACATAAGAAGAAACAAAGCAAAGACCTCTGAGTTCTCTGCCAAACAGAAAAATAATCTGAAATTTCAGGATATTGGTAGAAGGAAGCGATCCATCCATCTTTGTAGAGCAGCTGTTTCTCCTGTTTGGGTTTTGAAAATTCAGCTGTGAACTCCTGGGCTGTACAGCTGTGTCGCCTTCATTTTAAAGCACAGGGATTTTTACTGCATTTCAAGCACAGGGATTTTTGTCCAATCCTTCAGAGACTGAACATTGAACAGATTATGATCTTTAATAATAAAGATAATTCAGGAGGGAAAATTCAGATTCAGAGGGACCCAAGGAGGATATTTAGCCCAAACTCTTCCTTAGCATAATTATTGTGCACAAATTCTTGTCAATCTGCATATAAGTGGGAAAATTTGAATATTTTTGCTTTCTATTTTTCCCAAACTCAAGATTGTGCTGCCCAAACACTTCTGAAATAATGGGTGTTAAAATAGCCCTGAGCTTTTTAATTAATACATTTAATATGTGTGATGGTTTTTGCATCAATGAAACTTCAAATGATGAAGAGTTTGAAGTTTGTCATTAATTTAAATACAATGAAGTGAATGCACAGTTTGTAATCACACGAACTAATGTCTTCTCCCAATAAACTGAAGTATAACTCCAATATTCTTAGAGCATCAACAAAATCAGCGAATGATTGCAACTGGCATTTATAACAAGCACTAGTTATGGTTGATGTATGAGATAATTATAATGCTTTGCAGGAAAATCTAATAAATCCCAGAACAGTTACTCTGTGAAACCTATTTTTATGGAAATTAGGGTGTGAATATCGCATCCATTACAGCGAGAGGCTGCACAGGCAGCTCTGACAGCCTCAATCTGCAGCAGTGTCCACTCCTGAAAGGTAATTGTTTCTGAAGTTTTGCACGGAGGAAATAACTGTGCTCCATTTCCTGAAATGAAGGGCTCACTATTAAAATATGAAAATCTTCATAATTTGCACAGCTTGATGAACTTCTGAAGAGACGCAGCTGCTCTGACACAGAGGTTGGGAGCCTGAGCAAACAGTGAGGGATGCAGTTTAATATTTTGGCAATAAATAATGCACGAAGATTTGGAGTCAAACTCCTGATATGGGGATCATCCCAGGAGTAACCAAGGTTTGTAGGGATATTTGTATTAGATATGAGTTCTACTGAACAACAACCTTCTATTTTTTATTCTAGGGTTAGATTGAAAATTCTCCCCTTTGTTGTTTTGTTTTGTTTTGTTTTGTTTTGTTTTGTTTTGTTTTGTTTTGTTTTGTTTTGTTTTGTTTTGTTTTGGTATGGTTTGGTTTATTGAGGTGGTTTTTTTGTTTTTGATTTGGGTTTTTTTTGTTTCTTTGTTTTTCTTTCTTTTTGTGGATCTGTTTTTAGTTTGGTTGGTTGCTTGTTTATTTTGTTGGGTTTTTTGTTGTTGCTTCTGAGGTTTTTTTGAGGTTTTTTCATTGGATTGTTGGATTTTGGACTTTTTTTAAGAGGTCCATAAACTGTTTGGGCTTTTTTTAAGAGGTTCATAAACTGGAGTTACTCCTGGTTTACACAGCCCAAGGATGGAAACCCTGTTCTCAGCCTTCCATTTACAGTCCCTTAACTTTTGTGGATATGAACAGCAGAAGAAAGAATATCCTCCAGAGAGCTGACAGACAATCCTGAGAATAACCTGTCATTCCTCATCTTGCTTTTAAAGTGTTTCTTCAACGCTTCAGGTCCTTTTTTTAATTTTGCCTCTTCAAGTTTTCATCTCTGAAAGATGATATAAAGTTATTAATATGACTTTATGCTTGTCTGAGCTCCCCAAGGACGAGCTTTCAGGATTAGATATCCAAGATAGGCGTCCATAATCCATTTGGCATCAGCTGGGGCTGCATTTGCACATTTGCAGGAGTTATAACCTGTGGGTTACTCCATGCTGATGCCTAATTCCAAATACTGTAGCAAATGGTTTTGGAAAATATCTGAGTTCTCAAAAAGTCACATAAATACGAGCTTAACCTTGGAGGAAAGGTTCCTCTGAAAGCCACAGAATTAGGGAATGGCTCAGGGACTGCCTGGAGTCAGAGCTGGTTTGGAAACTTAGAAGCAGATGATGTGAATAAGGCAAAGCTCAGTCTTGAGAATGGTCAGTGAGCTGCTGGTTGAGCTACAGATTATCATTTTTATCACCAATATGTTTGGAGTTATAAAATAAAGACAGAAAATAAGTTGCCAGGAAAAACCCTGGCAAACAGAACAACTTCCTTCAGTAGATGTACCACTAGAAACAAGCTTCACCTCCACTTCCCACTATTATTTCAGTTTGATCCCAGTTGTTCAACTTGCAATTTGTATTCTTCTTTAAAAAAATCTTTAATTCAGTCATCTCATAACATTTCTCACACCGTTGACTCAGATGCCCTATCTCTCTGACACACAGCAAAGCTTTGGTCCTAACAAAGAAACAGAATAATTAAAAATAATGTGGAATTTAAATAAATCTGGGTGTGAGATCCTCATTTTCTGACTTGGTGAAGCTGACTCAAAACTCCCCTCAGGTCTGGAAGGTATTAATTCCCTTTGAGTCATTCTTTTGTTAGAGCTCCTCTTCTGTACCTGCTTCTTTGAGAAAAGCCATTTCCCTGTAGAATAAAGAACTTCCAAATGAGAAGAGATATGAATCTTTGAGGAGCCAAGTGACTACCACATGAAAAGAAGATAATGGGATCTATTTTATCTGGATTGAGAAGCATCTGCCAAGTACATCTCAGAGGAGCTGTCTGTTAAGAAGAGTTTAGAATAGATTGTTTACCCCATTAAATATCAGCAGAAACTCTGCTTTTGCATTGATTTCCTCTATTTTTACTCTCAGCTGGGAAAGCACAAAAAGGTTTCAGAGAGAAACAAGAAAATATTATGGAGTCATGTAGCAACTAGAGGAAAAATTAGACCTGGATTTTATTGCACCAAATTCCTTGCTGTCCTGAGTTTGTATCTCCTGGTACCTTTCCTACACACTGTCTATAATTAGAGAAGGATTAGGGTCTAGATACAAACCCTGCTGTTATTACTGGGAATTCTTCTCTCAGTAAGTTTGAAACCCAGCCCATTAATAAAGCCCATGGCTTTATCCAAGAAGATAAATACAGACCCAGACTTTATTTTGGGTTTGGATGGGATTTTTTTTCTTTTATTTCTTTGGCTTTATCCAAGATGAGAAATACAGACCCAGGCTTCGTTTGGGAGTTGGATGGGATTTTAATTTCTTTGGTTTGGGTTTGTTGTGGGCTTTTTGGCTTATAGCCTAGATCTCTAGTTTTTCAAAAATGTGAACATCTACTATGGGACAGATCAATCCAATTAGTCATAAGCTTAATCACCTTGGTAAACTGAGGTCTTAGATGATAGCAGGATATCCTGAGAGCATGTGAGAAGAAATTAAAGCATTCCAAAGGGCAATATCCTGGTGTCAGCCTAACATCTGCATGGAAAATGCTGAGAGCCTGGCAAAAGAAACTGTGTTTCCTCCAGTTTAATTTCTTCATTAGAGTTTTAATTTATTGCAATTCAAAGGGTTTAACTGTTTTCTTTTCTTGAAGAACCTTTTCAAAAGTTCACAGAAGCACTACAGATTGAAGGCAGGTTGGTGGGTGCTATGGCATACATTATCTCAAAGATGTTATTTTAGCATGAAGAGCTTTTAAAACTTAATCAGCTCACCAGCACGCATTCCTAATTGATCTCTTTCCCTAGGACTGCTACATTTTCTTGACCTTTTAATAACTGATGGCTTTAGAGAAAAGACTGTTCACAGAGCTTCTTAAAAGTCAAAAGAAGATCTGAGGTATATTTGCAAGACATACCTAAAGCAAGTCGTGGCCTTGGGAAGTTCTGATTTCCTTGTTCTTCCCACGTGCTCCAGAAACTCCTGCAGGACCAGGAGATGGAGATTGGGATCTGTCTGATCCTTCTGTGGTTGAGGAACCTCTCTTGGGAGATAGTCACCTGCTGATCCCCCTACACGTGAGTCTGAGGTGTTTTTTTTTTTTACTTTAAATATTTTAAAGAGAAAATAAACTCTGTGTCTATTCTGAGTTCCGGTATCTGTGGCTGCTAAACAGGAAAAAATAAATGATAATGTGTTTTTCCTGACCAGTCACATCTCAGGGTGCTCAGAGCAGCTGTGGCTGCCCCTGGATCCCTGACAGTGTCCAAATCCAGGTTGGACAGGGCTTGGGACAGTGGAAGGTGTCCCTGCCCATGGGAAGGGGTGGAATGGGATGATTTTTAATGTCCCTTCCAACCCAAACCTCTCTGTGGATCTATGATTCCATGTCCCACCCAACCTAAAAAAACCTGCCTGTCCTCTCAAAGCTTCTCCCCTGTATTTCCTGTGAGGATTTTGGATTACTGTGACATTAACCACACACAATGAATTTATTCTGGTGTTGAAATACACTCACAATGCTGGAGTCATTTATTTTGACAACACAGCCATCACAAAGCAACAGGGCGTGTAAATTCCCTGCTCCAAGGGCAGCTGGGATTGAGTGTTTGACTTCCCCTCTGGAAATGGAGCTGAATAAAACACCCAAAATGTGACAGTTTTATCAGCTTAAGTGAAAAAAGTGGTTCCAGGAGTACTGAGAACTCAATGAGAGGTTTCAGGATGAGCCTTTTAGAAACTGCTGAACAAATTAAGTCAATAAACAAGGCTCATTATTAAATTGTTTGGTTCACCTTTGCCCAAGCACCCTACATATGTGGGTTTTGTGTCCTTGAAGCCCAACAAGAAAAACTATTCCACTTCTGTCCCCACTTTCCAGTTCCTTGGTGTATGAAATCCTCTGGGATGGGTTTGGATTAAGAGACTCTAATTCAGACCCATGGTGCAGAGTAAAACTCCAATCTCTTATGGATGCACAGAAATTTATGGGAATTTGTGGTACTAAGGAAAAAATGAGACCCTCATCCAAAAAATTTGGCTGCTTAGATCCCAGGTGGTTTGTCCATGAAACTCCCACAGAAATTCTTCTTTTTCCTGATGGATTTTGGCCCATTCACTCTGCAAAGCCTCTGCCAGCTGGTATCTTGAGGCAGAGTCAGATTCATCAATGACTTTGCTTGAAGAAAACCCTGGTAACTTGTTGAGGAGCCTTCAAAAATGAAGTTCAGAAGTTTTAAAAGCCGAATTTTCCCAAACCCCAGTGCATATAAGGCCTTAGGCATTAAAGACATGGCAATGGTTCCACCAAAGCCGAGTTGTGTTTTCTCCCACATCAAATGGCATGGCTAATTATTTCATTTGAAAAGGACTTCCTTTTGATGAGATTTCCTCAGAACAAAAGTTTCCTTGAGTATCATCATTTGTATACATAAAACATCTTAGGGGGACTGTCAGCTCACAAAGTGATGGAGGCAACTTCAGATTCACCCTCTCATTATGCAGGAGCAGAGAGTGGGAGATGCCGAGAAATGAAACGGAATTGGAAATCACTCCCCAACTCTGGCCTAGATTTTGTGATTTACAGCACAAAATCCCTTCCTGGTGCATCTGTGCATTGTGTGGTGCCCACTTTGATACTCTTCTCTCTTTAAAGGCACGAAATCTCCTCTTCCTTCCATTGAAGTCCAGGGCAAAACTTCTGCTGGTTCAGTAGGAGAACAAAGCCCACGATTCCCTCTCCCCCACAGAAAACACACTGGGATTATTTGCCATATTGGCAGTTCAAAAGCATTGTTCAGAAGACAGACTATTCAGATTTTTTGAAGTGAGAAGTTTTCAAGACAGTTCAGTCATGAATTATATAACTGAGGAAATTGTCTATGGAAAGCTAATTTTGAATCGCTAAAGAATTTTGATTCTTTTTTTTTTTTTTTTTTTGGGAAGTGGCCAAATGTTCATGGGTTTGTTGAATTTATTTTTAGCTCCTCTTTCCCTTCTGACCTGTCTGACCACTGGTCTGGTAAAGATTTGCAGCATTTTTCATGTCAAAAAGAAAAGACGATCTCCTCTCAAATTTTGCATGTTGGCAGCAAGGAGATGCCTACAGAGTTTTGAGTTTTGCCATGAAGTTCTTGTGGGAAAATCTGTGGAAATCCATGCTTTTAAAACCAGGCTGCCTTCATTTGACTACTTGATTTCAAATATCTGTGTGTGTAATCTCTTTCCTTTTAAATCACACTCAGGTTGTGACAATGATTTGCCCACTTTTTCTGATTTAGGTGCCAGACGTGTCATACATCAGACCACTGAAAAGGGAAAAAGATGGAATTTCTCCCAGAGTTAACTCATTGATTTTGTATCTATAACTCTTATTCACTTCAGGTTTTTTATTCAGAACTTTCCCATATGTTTAATATTTATACTTGATCAATCTCTGACATGGGAGACCATGACTTAATTTGCAGACATGAACTGTCTCTCTCCCTTCAAACACCATCTCTAGTCTTTCATTATTCAGGCCCATAAAAAATAAATGTTAGTATTGCAGAGTAAATAATTTGTGACTACAAAAATAAATAAATAACTGCTTTCAGCAATCTTGCCTCTAATCAAAAAATCCATTTTAGTCAAAGTAGGGTTGATTAAATTCATTTAACACAAAAGGGCAGATGCTCAAAGGATTTAATACTGTTCACACAGAAACGACTTGAATATTGCAAGTAATAATTGGATAAAGAAACTTTAGCTGTTCTACACTTCTGAAAGGTCATTAGGAGAGAAGTAATGCACAGGCAGTGGGCAGGAACAGCTGGCAGGTCACATCCTGACTCCTGGGGGATTCAGGCTCCAAAAACAACTTCTTGTTTTGTTTGCGTGGCCATGGGGCATAAATTCACAAAATGAGCAGGACAAGTTCCCCTCTTTGTGCCACCAACGAAAACAATGCAAAGAGTGGAAAAAAATTTGGTTTGGTTTGGTTTGGTTTGGTTTGGTTTGGTTTGGTTTGGTTTGGTTTGGTTTGGTTTGGTTTGGTTGGGTTTGGCTTGGAGGAAAAGGGATTTTTTTTTCCTTCCTTTTTAATTCAGCTATGTTGCTTTATCCTATTTTAACTTTTCCCTGCTAAGGTTTATCTCATTGAAGAAATTAAAAGCCTGCCTTTCCTTTGATTATGGTAAAGGAATGGGATATCAGAACAGTCATACTATGGAAAAAAATCTGTTTGCTGGTGTGAATTTTTATGACTCAGAGCAAGTATTACTTTGTTTTTTAATTTACTTCTCATCTGACAACTGCATACTCAGAAAATGAAGTAAATTTAATTTATAAACATGAATCTAACTTTTAAACTTTCATTCTGAATGAAAAATCTACAAAACCAGAATTTTGAATCTTCTGAAAGAGACTCACTAAAAGTAGAAAGGGATGAATAAGAAGCTGATAACTTTTTTAGTGATCTTTGCAGGAAATGACTGTGGTCAGAAAATATATATAATTTTAATAGTGCATTATTGCCTGAACTTCTGCAAACCTTGGTGCTAAATTACTTCCTGGTGAGTTTTTTCTAAGAACCACTTGGGTTCATACATGGCCCCAATTTTTTTCCACCTGCTAGCCTTGCATGTTTTACCTATATGTTATATTTACTACCTTTATATTGACTCTTGTAAGCCAAATTACTGCAAATGAAGAAAAATTCAAAGCTGGTTAAGTTCAGCACATTAACAGTTTAAAGGGCTGAACCAGATAAAGGAAGAAAGAAAATTAATTCAAACCAGTAGGTAGAAATTTTCTTGCTTACTAGTAAAATACCTTATTTTTCTAATTGATCATCTGTCTTTTGCAAAGAAAAATGTCAGATGAAGCAAATGAGGGAGGGGTTGAGTGTGATCCTTGTCACTTAACCACACAGAGCAGGTGCTGGGGCTCTGTTTTGATATTCTTGATTTTAACACCCACCAGCAGATTTTGTCAGATGGTTTGTTGGGTATATTTGGGGTATTTCCCTTCGTTTTTCACGTGTTTCAGGTAGGAGCAGCTTGTAAGAAAAATAGAGCAGCCTAAGAGATCTTTAAAGAGCCACTGGGTCCTTTGTGACAGATGTCAATCATTTCAGTGACAGCTACAGAGAAAATCTGTGCTCTGACAACAGGAACGAGCCAAGGCTTAGCAGATCACCTGCAACACCTTAATTTTTTCTATTTTTTATAGCAGTTTGATTTTCACAAGGTGGGGATGGATGCAGCTCTGAAGGAGAAGGGAAAAAGCTCCATCCAAGCCCCCATTTGCTGCTGAAAGCTCATCAACAGGCAGGCAGCAGCAGCAGCACAGTTGTTAATGTGACTCATGTGTCCGTGTGACACCGGGTTCAATTTATTGTAATGGAGTTAGAAATATTTTACTGAACAGAATTTTAAAAATGTAATTGCGTGACAGAAAGCAAATTTAATCACGAGCAGCAGCAGCTCAAGAACCTTTTGCAGTTTCAAACAGAGCAATGAGACAGAAAAGGCTGTCAATTTGATCTTTATTACCACAAGGATTTACAATGGGACTCGCACTCCTGAGTGTTTCCTTGAATTAGCAGGTTTTCCAAAGCATCCAGTACCTGGCTAAAATAAAAGTAGGGTCTGCAAAGAAGTTTAAAATAAAGTGTTGAAATGTCTTTTCAACAACAAAAAGGAGAAGTTTTAATGCGCTGCTCCCTTTGTGCTCCCAGCAAATGCTGTGCCTGTGCCTGGGAGGCAGAGGAGCAGATTCAGCCCTTCCCTGATTTCCACAGAATCCCAGCTTTGCTCTTTCAAACCACATAACCCTGCCTGCATTCCGGTGGGATGCAGATGAGACATCCCGAGGACATGAGGAAGATGATAAAAGTCCTTGTGGGGGCGCCACCTCTCAGATTTTGGGCTGTGCTGCTGCCTGGACCCGCCTGGTGCTGCCCACCTGAGCAGACAAAAGAACATCTCATCATTTTCCCTTAATTGCTCAGTTGAGTCTGTGGATGCTTTGTGTACAACCAGAGTGGCAGAAAGAAGCCAGAAAATAAAGAAAGCTCATTCCCTGGGAGTGTCCAGGACCAGGGTGGACAGGGCTTGGAGCAACCTGGGATAGGAGAAAGTGTCCCTGCCACAGCAGGGGTGGGAGGGGTTGAAGGTCCCTTCCGACCCAAACCATCCCGTGACCCTGGGATTCTGTGATTTTGCCTTTAAAATTCTGTGATCTTGGCATAAAAGTGCCTGATGCTTCTTCTCATCCAGCTCAGCTTAAGCCCTGTTTGCACAACTCAGCTCCCTCTTTGGATATCTTTATATAAAGTAGACAAAGCAAGGCATTTTCATGGAAATATTTTATAATTTTTATTGTCTATATTTACATAAATATAATTTATGAATTGTATTTATTTTTAAATTATATTTTACAATATATATTATATCATCATAATAATATAAATTTTCTCATTTATGATACATTATTTTATTAATATATTATTATATATGTATTATATATTATGGTGTATTTATAATTATATTA
>JAYDZK010000016.1:2878446-2888895 GCA_034509185.1 Euphonia xanthogaster | reverse complement strand
CCCTACACGACCTCTTCCGATCTTATATTTATATTTATATTTATATTTAGCTATAGTTATAGTTATAGTTAGTTATAGTTAGTTATATAGTTAGTTATAGTTATAGTTATAGTTATAGTTATAGTAATAGTTATATTTATACTTATACTTATATCTATAGATACGATTTTATATCTATAAATATATATTTTTATATAAATTTATAAATAATCTAATTATAAATATCTTGACATTTATTAATTGAATATTAAAACATAGATATTATATTACGTAAGGAATAATGTAATATCAATTCCCTGTGTACAATGATATAAAATAGTCCTGGGTGAAAAACCCCAAAATTATGAATTTGTTTCAATTTAACCCTCTATGTCCTAGGGAAGGCTTTGCTTTTGGAACCTGGGCTGCCCATTGGAGTGGAGTTAAAGCTTTTCCCCTAAATTTGCCTTCTAAGTATTTCGGTTTTTCTTCTAAGGAGCAAAATACCTCACAAAATATCTATTTTTACTCTAATACACACAAAGAGTAGCTAATTTCCCTTTTCCCAGTGCAACACCAGCAACAAACTGTGTTCCCAGGGCAGAGGTCACTTTTAATGAGTGGATATTTAGGGGGTTTTTATTTAGAGTTTTTTAATGGTTTTGCCAAATGTTTCAAGGTTTGCTTCTCTTGTTTGTGATTTAAGTGAGTTTTGATTTTTTTTTTCAATTTAAACCTTTAAAGCCAAGAACTCAAAATTTATTTTTTTTTCTGCAAATTGCTGCCCCAAACAGACACTTTAAGGACAGGTTTCTTTCTGCCCAGGATTGATTTGCCCCATAAATCAGTCCCCACATAAAACTCCCAAGGAACAAGTGATCGGTCAGGAAGAAATGAACTGATGGTGAGAATTTGCTCCCCTGCTTGGATTTCTCCCTCCTTAATTCCAGTTTTAAGCATTTTTATGCCTCCCTCTAGACTGAACTTCATTTTAACCTCTAAGTGAGCTTGGACTGGGGATGAGCAAACCTAAGGAAAAAAGAGAGAACAAAATCCAGGCAATCCTTGGAAGACCCTGGTGCTTTTTATTGCCTCTGGGTGGAACCCTGGCATAAATAAAAATATCCTGGCTGCAGCCTTTAATGCAGAATTTATTGTGAAGAAAACCCGAGCTGGATGCACTAATGAAGTAACATTTGCTGCTACTAAATTTAGGGAGGGAGAAAAAAAAATCAATAATTGCTGCATTGCATCAGTGAATTAAAGAGTACTCAAGAAAAAATATTAAGTGCTCCTGTGAGTGTCAATATATGGCATTATATTGGTTTAATACACGTAAAGAAGATATAATAAATACAATACAAAGCTTTTTAGGACAAATAGATGGGGCTCAGTAACCAGGGATCAAAAAACCTGCCTGAGAACGTTGACATCTGTTCAAAGGTGTTGTAGATTATAATTGTGAGGAATCTGAACTTCCTCTACACAGTTCTGTGGGAAACACAGATTTTTGGAGAGTTGATGGAAAGAATTATTAATTTTGAATGTGACATTAACTGTGATTATAAAACACAGAGGAAATTGTGTGTTAGGTGAAATGTGCATGCATTTGTATTTGAGTTTGTTTCTAACTTGTGTCAGAAGTACCTGAAGTACCAGGTCAGCAAACTTGGAATTGTCTCACAGGACCAAAGAACTGGGTTGTAACAAGCATCATCCTTTGCTTAGCAATGAAGAAATAGAAAAAAAAAGAATGGACTTGAGAGGTTTGAACTGGCCTAAATATCAAATCAAACTCCTTTAAAATGTGGACTGTGTTCCTTGATTTTGGGGAAACATCCTAGAAGCTAAAAGCACCAAAATTAGCTCTTGGGTGAGTTATCCTCATGTGCTCAGCTGAGCATCTGGTTGGTAACTTTTCCTATCAGAGAAGATATCATTTTCTGGAAGTTAAGGGAGCTTTGCAGTCATTTCCCAGGGATTGGTATTCCATCATCGTGCTGGTTTTGTGTTAATTGATTTTTGGTGAGGAGAGAAGATCTCACCCCAGAGGTGCTCCTAGTTTGCATAAAATCTGACAGCAGCTCTCTTCCCTTCAGGACGTGGCAGAAGAGAGTTGGTGATTCTGGAAGATAAATATGGGCAGCTCTGATGAGTGAAAATGATTGATAAATGGGGTGGGGAATGGCAACAAATGTGGGCCACAGAACGGCAGAAACAAATGTTCAGAGGTAGAGTTCTGTCCTCAGAAAGTCCCTGCCTGTCCAAGAGGCAGAAATAAATTATGGGAATGTTGGCATTTGATATTTCCAGTGGCAGGAGTGACATTCAGGAGATGTATGTTGGGAATTCACTGCCCACAGCAGGCTTGCCCAGAGTGTGCAGCTCTCCAGGAATGGGAGCTGAACCCAAATGTGGCTT
This sequence comes from Euphonia xanthogaster, assembly GCA_034509185.1. Taxonomy (NCBI): domain Eukaryota; kingdom Metazoa; phylum Chordata; class Aves; order Passeriformes; family Fringillidae; genus Euphonia; species Euphonia xanthogaster. Next base: position 2,886,495 of record JAYDZK010000016.1, on the reverse strand, counting down.
GGAGACTGCAGAGGAGGAATTTTCTGCTCCCTGGAGCCTTGGCTGGTCACACCCTGGAGCACAGGGTCCTGTTTGTCACACACATGGCCTGAGTGCCTCTGGTGTCACCTGGGAACAGCCAGGCAAAGCAGTTTAAGGGACATGAACATTTATCTCAGAACTTTAATGGTTTAAAGTCCAAAACCGACCTGGATCTGCCTCTCTTGACACCAGAGACAAAATTCCCATGGATTCTCATGGATCTGCATTTCATCCACACACTCCTGGTATCTTTTTTTTTCTGTGCTTGAGCTGAGTTTTAGACAATGAATCTATTTTTTTTCCCTTAAAGCTTTTCTTTTCTTAGCTGACATAACACCAATATGAAGAGAAGCTGGCTCCTGGTGGCCTCACACCCCATCTCATCAGGTTAATAATTTTTATTCCTAATTTCTTGTATTTTTAAATCTACACCTGCCTGTCCTTTTTTGTGTGTGCAGACTAAAAGCTTTGTTTATTTGAGTCAGAGACTCCCAAAGGTTGGAGAAGACCTCTGAGATCAACCAGTCCACCCATTAACCCAGCCCTGCAGGTCCACCACTGAACCCTGTTCCTAAGCACCACATCTACATGAATGCCTTTGAATTTGGAAATAACTAATGAGCCAAAATAATACAATCCTTTATTATAGGAGTTCTTTTTCTCTTATTATTTTATGGAAGGAAAATAACTGAAAGGTCAGAAAAATTCAGCATGTCCTGTTGGATTTTTGATGGCTCATTTTTTGAGTTACAATATTTAAATGCCAAGCATTGACAGGAGAAATAAATTATTCATTATAATTAGAAAAGTGTAATTTTTAAAAAAAAATCATTTATTGGTGTCTAAGCAGCATATTCAGTGAGAATGTTTCTTCTTTTGTACAATAGCTGTGTACTTTGAGATAATGTTCTAATTAACCTAATTGCAGCTATTGTGTTGAACTGTAGGTTGAGATCCAAAGTGTCATGGCAACATGGAGAAAAGCTCTGCAAGCCTCTGCTTTCTCAGTAGAGTCTCAAAAATAGCTCTTTATTCTAGGAAATAAGGAGGTAAATCTCCTTAACAAGATAAAGCTTGAACCAAAAAAGAATTCCCCTCTTTGCACTTGATGGTAAAGCATAAATTAAGGATTTCTGCTTCAATTTAATTAGCATAAGCCATCATAATAATGTACCCCGTAAGTGTTTGCTTTTCCTGTCTCGAGCAAACCTCCTGTGCTCAAGAGATTTACTGTAAATCATTGAATATTAATTTCTTGGATTTTATTGAAGAACATTTTACAAAGTTGGCTTAGGAGAGAGAACAATCGTTTTCTTTCCTTTGCAGGCAAGATCTCATTTAATGCAGTGATATTAACTAAAAGGGACTCCATGAAATGCTGCTCCAGTTTTATGATCTGGCTAAACTCTGGAGATTTCTGGGAGAGGGAGTTTCAGAACATAGCAAGAGGATGTTTCAGCAGTGTCTGACTCAAATGCCTGATGATATTAAGTCTCTCAGTTCCCTGCAACTCATGTGAGCTTTCATTTCATTAACACTGGTAATGCTAATTAGCAAACTGCTTCTCAGTTTAATTCATAGAAATGTATGATTCCATACAGGCTGAGTAATGATTGCACAAGTGCCATAAATTCAGGAGAGAGCTTGGCATCAATCAAGATCACAGTTCAGGGCTAATAAACTTTATAAGTTTAAGCCATAATGGATTAGAGTCTATTTGCACTCTGGTGCTCTGGTAATATCCTCAAAGCAAAGCTTTTTACTGCATGTGCTGTTTCCCATAAATTAAAAACCTGGCCTAACATCTACTGCTCCTTCTCCACATCTGGGGCTTTGTTTGGGTTTTGGGAGGGGCTTTTCCCTGTTTGTTTGGGGTTTTATTTGTCCATTTGTCCATTTGTTTGTTTGTTTTCTCCCTGAGGAGCAAAGTTCACCCTCGCTGGACTCCATTTCCGCTGGCTCCTCGTGTCTCTGCTTTCTGGAGAGCTCAGAATAACCTCCCACCAAATTAAACTTTCATGAGCTTCCCTGCAGCCTGTCATTAACTGATTTTGGAAGCAAATATTTACGAGGTCCATTTGGTTCCCATATGTTTGCCTGGGAAATTGGGCAGCTGGGAAAGACCTTTTGCCAAGACCACTTGTGCTGTCCAGAGCCCTGGTGGGATGCTGGGGCTTGACCTGAGCTGATTGCTGGAATTTTCTGCTTCCAAACATCCCTTTCCCATGGATTCCACTTCCCAGTGTAGCTAGCATTCTTCTTTTCACAGAGAAAAGCCTCCAGGAAAATATGTCCTTAACCCAGGAGTTTGTGATGGGTGGCTGGAAAATAAGGACCAGAAAAAGAAATGTGATAATCTGGATTTTTTTTTCTTCCCTCCTCTAAAATCCAGCCCAAATAGCAACTTACAAGGATATATAGCATATATTGGCTTCCTAAGAAATACAAAATGATAAAAATACATGGGATTTTCCCCTGGGATTCTGCAAATATCTTTAATTCCGTGCACAGGAGTTGATGATTCCTCTTATTGTGGCAGATTTTTGATGAAATAAAGGCCAAATATTTATCCTGGTGCAACAACAGTTATTCACAACATATTTGCCAAGCTTTTGGTGATGGCATTTCACACCCAACTGTTTGATTTGTGGAAACGAGGGGTTGGAGACTTGAATTTCTACCTCTGCCATCGGTGAGCACAAGTGCAACTTTTCCAAGGAATTTTGTGGCCATAAACTTTTCAATTTGCCATGGAAAGCTGGCCAGGAGGCAAATGCAGCTGAAATACGAGTGCAGAAGTGGTGACCAAAGCAGCACTGCCTGCTCCACTGCACTTAATTTCCTTTGTGAGACTTTAGGCACTTAAAGTAAATCCCAAACCGAGCAGTCTCCGCTTCTCCCCGGCTTCTGGAAAACTGGAACACTGGTTCTGGCTTTTATGAGCTCCAATATAAATCTCAATGAGTCCTCCATGAATAAAATGAATTGCAGTCTCCAAAGTTCTCTCTTTTTGCCTTGAATTGAACTAGTACTTATTTCTAAACTTTGGGTTTTTTTCCCCTCCCGTGCCTAAGTGAAAATGTTTTCTCTAAACAGTTGTAAGTGCTTAAAAGAATATGTAATTTTATACTTCCTAAGCCCCTTTCTGCCAGAACATAAGAAGTCCACAGAGATTAAGGATTCAATTTAAAAGTAATCACATACTCATTTTTTCCTTTGAATATTTAGACCAGTCACTTGCCAGAACTCACACCTGAATCTGTCAGATCCTGGGGCTTTTTCCATAATTTTCCCTCCATCCCTGCTCATTCACAGAATGGCTTTTCAAGCTCTGACTGCCCAGTCTAATCTAAAAACACAGAAGCAGAGCCAAAGGTTTCAAGAGCAGCAGAAAACCGATCCCAGCCCTGAACTTCTCCATCCCTCTCAGCCCCCAGAGGTCAGCATGAATTCCAGGAGTCAGGAGCAGCATTTTCTGTCTGGGAAGGGCTCTGCAGGCTCCAAACGAAGCTGATGCTGTGATTTGTCACCTCTATGCCCCTAAGCCACCTGGAGCTTTCCTTTGTTTCTCCCCAAGACCCATTCTGTAAGCAACAGCAAACCCAAAAATGTAACCGGGCCAAATTCGAAATTTATTCCTTTAATGCAATGAAAACTTTCCTTTTTTTGTTATTTTTTTAAATCTTCACCTTTTTTTTGCCAGTGGGAGTTACCAGCTCCTCAGCTGCTCTGCTGTGCTGAGGTGCTGCACTGCCTGCAGCTGCTGGGGGCTCTTTTCTCCCTAGCAAACCTCGAGAGCTGTTTTGCTAATTCTGCTCCCACTGCCAGCCCTCCTCATTTCTTGTCCCAATGACAATGACACCTTTACACACACACTCCCCCCCAAGCTGTCACCTTACTCATTTCCTCCTCTCTCTTGCCTTGAGGAACACGATAAACATGAAGACATTGCAGGTTTCTCACTTTTATTTCAATTTCCTTGATCTGTTTGGTAGAGTTATCTCAAGTTTTGTCTGGCCAAAGCAGGTATCAATCTCTTTATTATTATCTTTTAAAAATAAAATTATTATTTAAAATATACATGTGGTACTATAACGATTGGATAAAATTATATTTTTTATTTTTTACTTTTTATTTTATTTCAATTTTATTATTCTTTTTTCATTTAAAAAAGTTATTTATTTATTTATTTTACTTATTTTTTATTATTTTATCATTTTATTTTATTTTATTTTATTTTATTTTGCTTTTCAGTGTCCTTTCAGACCATTCAGTCTGACCTCTAAATAGCACAACCAACACTTTTGGCTCAACACTGCATATCTAAACCTGATCTTTCACAAAAGTGTGTTTTCTTAGAAAGTCCTGGAATTAAATGCCTTTAAGAGCCCCAAACAAATTAACAGCCAACAAATGCTGTTATTGAGAGTGCAAACCTTTAAATTCCCCCTTCCCCCAAAATATTTTAATATTTCTTGTGGAGTTCACAAGAGATATTTTTAATAGATTTTTTCCACCAAATTTTTATTAAGGTGAATGCTTCTCTTTGTAGATCTCCTCCTGCAATAATTCCTACTGCTCTGAAATTCTGCTGCAGGTTTTAGTCTTTTCTGTGGCTCAGTTCCCTCTCAGAGGAAACATTCTCTGCCCTGTTGCTCTCCTGCTCACTCACCTTTCTTCAAATAAACATTTGCTTTCCTCTTCTTCCTGCTTGGTGGCTGCAGTGGTTATTGGAAGAGTGATACTCTCAAAGCAAGAAAATAAAACTTAATTCATGCTCAAGTTTCTTCAAAGGTCAGGAAGGATCCAAGGAAAGCTGATGGGAGCTGGGGCTGTAATTTACCTGTCTTGAAAATCATGGCCACAGGCAATATTATTATTTTATTATTATTATTATTATCATCATCATCATCATCATCATCATCATCATCATCATCATCATCATCATCATCTACTAAGGAGCAGGAACATGAGTCAGATCCTTTCTGCCACAGGAAGATTTCTTTTGACCACAGTAAAAAAAAAGGAACCAGTAAAAGAAAAAATCCCCAGAAGTATCTCAAACCTTATCTTGGCATGTATGAGTCAGAGACAACAAAAGCTCTGCAAATAGAACAATTTGTAGCAGATAAGAAATATTTCAGGTTAATGGAACATCAAAAAAAAAAAGGAAGGAGATATGGAGTTCATAATGTTGGAATAGATGATGCTTTGAAAAGAAATAAAATTTATCTAGTGCAAGGAAAAGTTGTGAGTACAGTTAGGAGGAGATGGCAGCTGGAAGAACAGAGAGAGAATGGTTAAAGGAAAATATGAGAAAGCATGAAAATAAATATCCAGCTGTATTCTACACAGGTGTGCAAAGATTTATTGTGTATCCAACTCTCTCCACTAGTACCAGAAATTCTGCCAGATCTTCAGAAATATCATTAAATAGTACTCACTTAAAATGTTACCTTTTAAAAAGGTGCTGTTCTGCACACCCATTGGTATCAGTTTGCAGTATTTTTGCAAACAGGAAGTTTGCTGCAAGGTTTTAATATTTAATTCTTTTTTCAGGAGGTGCTTGTTGCTGTTTCACTCTATCAAAGATCCCACCAGGATTTAAATCCTTGCTGTATGCTTTGCATGCCAAACAAGGAGGAAATGGCCTCAAGTTCGTCCAGGGGAGCTTTAGATTAAATATTAGGAACGATTTCTTCATGGAAAGGGTTGCAAAGCATTGGAACAGGGTGTCCAGGGAAGCTCTGGAGATGTTTGAAAATGTGTGGATTGAGGACCTGGTTTCATGGTGAACATGGTGGTGGTTGGTTGGACTTGATCTTAAAGGTCTTTTCCAGCCTTAATTATTCTGTGGATGTGTTTGGGTGTGCTGGTGAGGGCAGGGCAGCACTGCCAGGGACTTCCTCAGTGTTTTTGTGAATTTTTTTGTGGATGCATTTGGATGGAATTGGATCCCTTTGGTATCAGCTTTGCTGCCCCTCTGAATTCACGTCCAGAACTCTCAGGGTGCCTTGACCTGCCCGTTATCTAAACTCACCCAGTGCTGCCCCTGCAGCATTAATTCAGGTGAATCACAAAGCTGCTGAGCAGGTGGATTTTTCCCTCCCATAAAATAAATAAATAGTGTGCCATGAAAATGCATTTTCAGTCCACGTGGAAAAGCAGCCTGGTGTTGTAAAGTGCTCCTGCAAGGGCTGGGAAGGCACTGCAAAGCCTCTGTCCCTGGTGAAAGTGGGAGGAAAATCAAACTGCTGAGCATCACAGAGCAGCTTCAGAGAGGGAATTCATGCTTCTGCTTACAGATGAAGTTGTCCTATGCTGAGATCCAAGATTCAAAGCCTATTCCCCAGTGAAGCATCCTGCCCACACCTGCTGTCTTAAGGATGAAATGGAGCTCTGGCTTATAGAAAAAAAACAAATAGAATTTTTCCATTTGCTTGAAAAACTTCTCCATGGTGGCTGTGGAAAAATTATAATTATAATGGGATGACATTGCTGACATACAGCTGGGTTCATATTTCTTATTCAAGGAAGCACAACCTGTTTCAGTTCTAAGCAAGAGTCTTACTGATTGCATTTATCCAGCAAAAAAATTCAAAGGGAAAATCAGCATTTTCATCCTTCTCCCCAAAATAGTACCTGAGAGTGCCTGACCAGCCTAGAAAAAAGGTTTCAAAGTTAAAGACCCTTCAAGGACATCCAGAAATGGACCTTGTGTCATTAAAGTGTTTCTGTGGTTTCCCAGTCACTGTAATTCAAAGGCACTCATTCCATGAAGGTTCAGCAGTAAAAGATTTCCTCCTCCAGGACTCTGAAATGTTTTGTTCTGGTGCAATCCAAAAAAGACTCTGTGGAAATCTGAGCTTTTACCTAAAGAAACAAAAGAGAAATCCAAGTGCAAGTCCAAACATAGGCACAAAAAACCCAAACACGCTTTTAGTGAAAAAAGAAGATAATTTTCTTTGTGTTTATATTTTGTAAAAGGTCAGGTACCTCTGTTCAACAAGGTAATTCCATCAGATTTTGGATTCTGCATCTGTTTTACTTATCTATCCATTTATCAACATTTAGAAATGACATCTATTTGGGGGAAAAAGAAAAAGAGCCTCAAAACTGAGGCGATCTTGAAGTACTTCGGCAGAGCAGCCAAGAACATTTGTATCAAAACACTGTTTGAAATGTGCCCTTACCCATTTTAACTTGCCCAAAACAGAATTTTGTGGAGAAATCTCAAGAGATTTCTGCAATTTTCCAGAAGTGGGTGGATTCCCCATCCATCAGACTCTCAAGGAATTTTTGCCCTGTGTCAAGCTGTAAGTTTTGAGTGCAGTTCTGCCACATTCACCAAATTAATTCAACAGAATCTTCCACACATTTGGAGGAAAGGACAGAGAATTTCCTGCCTTTTAAACCACTGGGGAGGGTGAGAACCAGCCTGTCCATAGGAGTATGAAGTGCTGAAATACACAATTAGGAGAGATGTCTAAAATTTTAATTGAACAATGCCACGCTGTCACCAGCAGCTTAAATGCAGTCCTGTAATGCCATTTGCTATAAACCATGTCAGAATGAAAAATAGGTGTGAGCTGACATGTGGAGTGTCTGAGATCTCTGTGCTGCTGATGGATGTTCCTTCAAAAGGAAAGTAACTGACAGGAACATAACCTACAGAGGTGATTACCCTGTAATTAAATGCAACTAATAAAGGATCAAGGGAAGAAAATGTGGGGCAGGACCTGTGGAAATAGAAGCAAGTGTTGGCTTGGTGACTCTGCTGGAGGAGTTTAGGTTTAATAATCATAGTGGCTGCTTGTCTCTGGTGCCAGATTTGGGGTTTCTGTGAGGCAAAGCAGCCCACTCCTGTTTGCCCCCACCCTTTTCCCCTCTCAGGGTCACGTCACACAAGGGTTTAGAGCTCCTTGGGAACTGGGAGGGACTTTGGCAGTGCTTCTCCAAATGATGCCTCAGGTTTTGGCTTTTCTGTGTTTCAGGCTCTGTGCTGCTTTAGTGGGCAGTTCTGAGCTT
>JAYDZK010000016.1:2854495-2866373 GCA_034509185.1 Euphonia xanthogaster | reverse complement strand
CACGACCTCTTCCGATCAAGCATTAATACTACCAAAATGAATTTTTAGTTAATGAGATGTGATTGATCACTATGAAAGGAAAAAAGTAATATCCTGTTACATATAAATCTATGTGTACTTTTTAAAGATCTAAATAATTTTATTTGCCACAAAAAAAACCCACTTGCAATTAGGAATGAAAAATGCAGTAAGTGAATGAAGAGAAAATAAATTTATTGAAGTGACTTTGCAAATCACAGTTAATTGAGCCACAAACAAAGCAGCAAATAAAGGAAATAATGTGGTAATTGGAGCCCTTATCCCTTATTGGCATAGATTATGGCTTGCTATCTTTTAGCAGTATTAAATCATTGCATGTGAATGTTGCCAAAAAAACTCTTCATTTCCTTTTAGTGACTTCTTACTGCCCTCAGTTGAAGTTTAATAGAAAAGGAAGGACATGATGTAGTTTTAATGACAGGAAACTCATGGCTTCCAAATGAATAAATTCCATCACTGGCTGCCACAAAGTGTGCTAATTATTTCCTTTGATAAATTAAAAGCCATAAAAGTCCAAAGTATATAGCATGTGGTTTACAGTTATAGTCTGCCTGTCTGCATTATTGAAAGTTCATATAAACCTCATTATTTTAATTTAATAAACATTATAATTATTTTTTACACCAGTAGGCTATATAGAAAGCACATGTTGAAGACAAACTTGTCTGACAGAAGCATGAATAGCCCACAAACAGAATAAGCAATGAACATGATGTGTCACGTGTCATGATAGCTCGGGTTTTGTTATGATACTTTCAAATGAGCAGATGCTTTTTTTTTTTAGCTTTATAAACAAGAGACTAGTGACTAGCTTTATCCTGTGAATGAGTATCTCATTCTGCAAAGTGTGCTTTGATGAACAATACAGTCCCTTGAATTTTGCAACATAGTCTGAGAAAATTTGGGAAAAGTCTAGGGAAACGTGGAAAGTGAAATGGAGGTTTTAGAATAAACATTGCAGGGCAAAAAAGGAAAAAAAAAACAAAAAACAAAAAACCCAAAAAACCAAAAATAAAAAAAACCCTATTTTATCCGAAAGTATTACAGATGCCCAGCAGTGATGTAAAATAACCAGGGATGGTTTGGTACTGTTTGGTTTGGCTTTTTTAATTCTTTTTTTTTTTTTTTTTTTTTTGGTCTAAAAAAGACCATATCCAATGACAGAATGAGAGCCTGAATATTTTTAACGACTATTGTACTAATGACATTCAGGCCTGCTCAGTCCCTCGTGGGATTAGACTTTTACCTTAATGCAAAAAACCCCAAAACCAAACAAAGACTGAAGAAACTGAAGAATGAGTAACAAAGCCAGTTTTTATAGGTTATGAAAGCTCATTTTGGCTTATTGTTCTAAAACATTTTAGATGGCAAATTCTTTACTTTCAGGCTAGTCAGACAACACAGTAAAAAATAGGCTACAGTGCCAAATCTTTTGCTGTGTCCTGATATAATACACCTGACTACAGCTGTAAACTCACTCAAATGCACTTTTAAAATAAAAAAAAGTATTTAGCTGGGCTACATGATAATTTTCCTAAGTGTATTCATTTGGTAATGAGACTAGGAGTTTCTGGAGACACAAGACAGAAATGGCATGCCAGAACAGAGGGCATAGGTTCACACAGCAAATATCTGGAACCAGCAGGAGGATGAACAGAACTAGGTCTGACAGGACTAGCAAAAAGCAAAAGACAGGCAAACCATTCTGCCCTCTCAATTTAAAATGCAGAGTTAAAGAAAGCAAACACAGATATTGATTAAAATGACAGGAACTGGAGCACATGTTGTTTTTCCACTGTATCTGATAAAACTCATTGCAGAGGTGAGTATGCACAGATATCTGTGTCTTGCTGTGGGAGAGCTTTAGCTCCCAATGACTGACACCTGCATCTTATGATGCTACAGCTCATATCAGAGAGCTTATTTGTGCTGCTTATTGAACTGTGCTGTCCCTAGCTCAAATCAAACCCTACTGAGCAGCATAAATGCGTAACTGGTCTGGCTTGCCTGTGCTGGAAGTAGCTTTTCTGCAAATAGGTAGAGACCTCTGGCTATCCATGTCTTTGACCAATTCAGCAGTTCAGTGCAAAATTAAGAATGTGCCTCCCTGGTTTGTAGAAGTGTATGCTTAAATTTTCTGAAGCAAATTCAGACTTGCATGTGCTACAGGGAGGAGGTCAGTGGAATTGTATCAAATTTCAGTGATGCTGACTTGGTGCTGTAATGATTTGATATTTCAGCTAGAACTTATCCATTTAAAAATGATTGACACTTCATCATCTCATGGGGAAAGACGTAAATGTCTGTGAGAAAAATAAAAAAGAAAAAAAGTGCCTGACTTTATGAGAGAGTGCTCGAGCCAATTTCTGAGAAATGTTTTGCCTTTTTGCCTTTTGGTGACCTGACACAGAACATCTTTAATTTTTTGTTTGATGTGCTGGCACTTTTCTGTCATTTCACTGTTACATGGTAATATGAAAAAGGATTTTGAGGAAATTGAGTAAGAAGTTTTCTGAACCTTTTAGCTGAAAGGGAGGTTGAGAAAAAACTGGGGGAGGTGTTCTAATATTCTTGCAGAAATAATTGGTGTTGCAAGGAAGTGTAGGAGGGTGAGTTCTTCCACATTGCAATATAATGCAGCCTCAGGAGTACTTAACTGTACCATGCATTATACTTGAGGTATAGTTAATTGCATAGAGCTAAAAAAAGGATATTGGAAATACCAAATTTATAGTAACACTTGCAAGAATATCTCCTTGAAAAGGGGCACGCTCCCTTTACATATTGATGTCACTACTTCTCTTCAATAACAAACCTATTAAAAATAGAATAAAGGGCTATAAACAGCACAGTAAGGTAAAATCAAATGCAAAATAAAAACATCAGAGTAAACTGTGACAAGATTGTAGTGTGCAAATTACTGCTGACTAACAATTAAAATACCAGTCATAGACTTGCTATGTCTGTGGTACAAAATTTAGGAGAGATGTAGTAGTACTTTTTTGTTTTGATTATAAAGACATATTAGTGCCTACTTGGAAAATGCAAACACATGTTGACCAAGTAAAGGAATTCTGCTCCTTTTTTTTTTTTTAATCAGTGGGAAGAAGATATAATTACTGCTTTTTAGAGATTATTTGCTTCATTGATTTTTCCTTGTCATAATAAATCTGCTTATTACTGAAAATGACTCTCATAACAGATAACTGCATATTTTCATGGTATCTTGCTGGAAGAATAATTAACTTTTTTAGAAATTCCATTGTGAATCTATCTATAGAGACCAAAATACATTGTAAAAGTTTTCCTTAAAATACTACAAGTACTTAAACATCTGATTAAAATTAGCAGCATGGAGTAGAAATATTTTGTTTTAAAGAGTTTCATTGTCTCTTTAGTATTTCTTCTTGTAGTTGTTTTTAGTTAATGATGTGTATTTTGTGTCCTACATTTTAGAGGATTTTTCTCTTTGATACATATTTTTACATGTACAGGTATGTGAACTGTGTTTGTACCACTTGCAGAAAAACTGTTGTCTGTAAGCTGTGTTGAAATATAGAAATAATAAAGGCTTCTGTATAGTTTTGGAATTCAAAAGCAACAGTGATGGAGATAATACTGAAGGAGTTAGATGGGGAAAGGCAAGGTTGCCGTGAAAATCCTTCTGTTTTACAATTTATCAGGGGTTAAAGGGGCTAAGAGAGCTAGACAGGACTATGATCAAATGAGTATGTATCCTGTCACTTCCTGGCTTCTCAGTCAAAAGCATATAGGAGTTACCTCTCTGTGAAAATTTACTGCATTTGACTATGAGAAACAGGGGGAGGAGGGGCTGTGGTTTCTTTATATACCTGCAGGAGGCCAATGTAAGCGGCAGTGATGAAATTCTCTCCTTGAATTTTCAGGGCTGTTTACAGCTCATGTGGTAGAGCACCACAGCATGTGTGGCTGAGAATATGACATAAGACCTCTCTGATGTTCTGGGGTAATACAAAAGCATGTTCAAATGTTTTATTTTGCCTAGGCACTAGAAGAGTTCTTGATTTAAGACTATAAATCAAATGCTCTTCCATACTCTAAGCGTGTCATTGGCATTCCCTGGAGAGTCAGTTGGGGCTTCTTGGTTTCATGTTGGAAGGAGCAGTAGTATTTTGGGGGGCAGTGTGATTACTTCTGCTCTATCCAAAGGGCACAGAACACGGAGGTGGCAAGACTCGGGTGTGTTTTGTGACACAGGTTCCCAGTCAAAGGAGAGGTGATTAAAGTTGGTCTTGATATATTATTACTGCTTGGCAGGATAGGATAGAACACTATTTTCTCATTGCTAGGTGTCATGGCCAACATAGGCCAGTGTAAAGCTGCAGATGCAATTATGACCAGAAAAATGTTAAATGGCTGAATTTGTTGAAATATGGTGTTTCTTCTTGCCATTTCTTATTGTGCATTCTTATTGCATGCTTTATCTGTTTTTATCGGATTTCTATTTCTTTCAAGTGAGTGAGGGAGCTAAATAATATTGTTATCCTATATAATGTTTCTGTTGCCATGAGGTGGGAAAGCACAAGGGTTAAATATCAAATGAGCTGCTTGAAGCTCTAATTTGAAATCCCATCAGGGTCACTTGTTTACTAGCACTAATAGTTAACTAGTGCACAGCCTTTAAATTACTGCTTATTACAGAGGTGCTGTTCACACCACTGTGCTTAAGGACCTGTCAGCATTTCCAGTGGAAATCTCTGTTAAAAAAGGCTTATGGCTTTGTCATGAATATTTGCTCTGAAACTTGCCAAATGTCATCTCAGGTTAGAACCAGATCATTTCCTTTATTGGAGACTGCTTGGCTGGGGTGGGGAATAAATTAGTTTTCAAATTGTTTTGAACTCCAGAAGAGCTGCCTGTAATGTTTCCCACTACCATACTTTACTGTATTGAAAATAATGCAGGTGAGGAGGATTCTGGGACACTGGGATAAGGAAAGTGTAAAACAGTGAAAAAAATCAACATACAAGTTGTTTTGTTGTAGCTTTGTAGTGGATTCTGTGGTGGTAACAAGGCACATTGACAAATTTTTCTAGCTTTTGCAAAATATTGTTGAAGCTTTGGCCGTTAGAATTTTGGTGTTTTGATACTTCAGTTTACTTCTTTATATTGATGTTTCTAATCTCATTTATTTAACCTAGCAACTGTGGTGATTTGGGTTTGATTCTTACCTGTCCATCAATATTTCTGTAGCACCAGGCCTGATTGCCTGTAGACAAACTTGGGTCTCAACCACCAGAAAATGATTTCCCTCAGCTGCCTATCAATCCCTAGGGTCTGGTCAGATGCTGAGGATGTGAGAGCTGTTCCAAGACCTCAGCTTTAGTGTTGTAAATGACATCCAGAATTCTCTGACTAAAGCACTGTTATTTTTGGGAATTTCCTCTTGCTTTTCAGAAAATAGCTGATTTCTTATGCTTTTCTTTGCTGCTGATCTATATTCAAGGAATACTTTATTTCTCCAAAGCACAACTCACAGCTTTTAATGGCGGACTGTTTTATGAAGGAATGATTTTCATTTTATTGTTGACACACTGGGGGATGTTTGTTTCCTTTAGTTTTGCTTTTCTTTTAAATGTACCTAAACACCAAAGTTTTAAACTTTGTTAGATTTTGTTGACTTTTTTCAGTTGGAGTTACCTGAATACTTCACAAATCAAATTAGTGTCTTCCTTGATGCCATGTGTTATATTGTACTAAAACTGGGCAAATAACAGCTTCAAACTTTCAAAGGACTTTTTTTCTTCTTTTTCTTTTTCTTTTTCTTTTTCTTTTTCTTTTTCTTTTTCTTTTTCTTTTTCTTTTTCTTTTTCTTTTTCTTTTTTTTTTTCTTTTTCTTTTTCTTTTCCTTTTTTTATTTTCACATTTTCCATGGTGAAAAAGCAGCTGGCCACAAGATCAGCAGTTACCCTCAGAGCCTGCTATCCTGGATTTCCTAGCAGGGTGCAGATGGATTTTTTTCCCTGCTGGTGCCACCAGTGAGGGGATTTTGGTGCATCCCATGTGTGACAAGCTATGCTCCATTCCCTTTCCTGGGCTACAATTTACTGCTTGGGAAGTATTTGATTTATTTTATTCCTGCATGCCACACCAAAGCAGGAGGGACCTGAAAGACCTGATGGATCCAATAAGGTCATGAAACCGAGGTAATTGGACATAACCCTTCATTTGTAACTTTCAAACTGAAGTGTGTGAATCTTTGTTTAATCATTTCAGCTAAATCTTCCCCTTCCCAAGCCTGTTTCAAGGGAAGTGAAACACTCAGCCTTCCTAACAATTTTGCCAATCCAGAGCCAGATATGGATTGCTTAATATCATTATATTGTAAAAGCCTTCCATTTCAGTATAAACCTGGCTCAAACGTCACATTGATTCAGTCAGCAGGAATTTAAAATTGAATAAATAAATTATCATCTTTAGTGAATGACAGCTACTATAAAAATAAGGTATAAAAATAAGTAATGTTGTGTTTTACACTAATTAGTGTGTCATTATGTCTTAAATTAACCTAAAGTAATCAGGATTTAGGAGATATTGATATTGTTTTGATTTAGCTTTTTTATTTGCTTCTTTTTTACCAATGTTTCCTTATTTTAACACGTGCTTCAACACAGAATAGTCTGTTCATCCTCAAAAAGGAATAAAAAAAGGTAACCTTGATTTCCCAGAATAAATTACAATTATGTGTGACATTTGCATATTTTTATTATTGAAATTACCTCCAGAAATACCTATTGGAGATCCCAACAGTTGGAGTTAATGATAATGCAGTTTAAATTTCAGCATTTCTTTCTCTCTTTTTTTTTTTTTTTTGCTCAATGAATCCTCATTCCCTAGATAAGCAGCCCATGGCTGTTGCTGGGATTTTTTTCTGTAAGGTATTACAGGTGATGAGTCAGAATTATCTGCTAAAATTAATTCTATTAGGAATGCATTCGTTGGCTTGTTCTAAAGCAGCAATTTATCACATTTGAGTATAATACATTGATAAATCTCCCAGCACTGGCAAAACAGCTTCCTGGGATTTATTCCTCCGTGTTCCAACAGACCAATTTATATTTCCCACACATTCTGGGGTTCAGAGAAACACGCTGGGGCCGATGTGGGATGGCAGGCACTGAAGTCTGAGGGAGCTCGGAGCATAATTAAGAGATAATAGTGCTATCTGCCTGTTTTATGAGGCACTAACACAGCCCTGAGTGAATAAAGCACAGAATAAACTCACTCCAGCCAGGGACCTGGAGCCCTGCCAGGAGCCTGGCTGCAGCAGCACCATTACATCAGCCTGCTATCAGTGTTTAATTAAAGGAAATTGGGTGTGCACTGCTGCAAACGGCACGGGGAGGAATGGTTTGAGGCTGGGGAGGGCTCGGTGGGGTCACTCCATCCCAGGAGCTCGCTGTGGAATGAGCTCCTGCTCCACAGCTCCCTGGGGATCTCAGGGGATGTCTGAGGTGCAAAAGACACTGAAACGAGAAAAACCACAGCTGGTGGCAGAGCAGTGGGATGCTGACGTTATCCTCAGTCCTAGAACCAGGGGATTAAGGGAAAAAAACCCAACTAAACGAGCTGGGCAGCAAGAAGCTGATATTGGGGTGCCAGGTCCAGGTGATGGCTGTGATCATTATCCCATTTTCCTCTAGAAAGGACAGATGGAAAGGAAAAGGGAAGATGTGCTGCCCACATCCTGGAAAGAGTTGGCAAGTAATCCATGAAGGCAGGACCTGGGTGAGCACCAGAGTGGTTCCTGAGACAAATCTCCCTGACATTCAGTCCTGACAGCTCTGCCCACATTTCCACATAAAGGTGCTCATTTAATCTAAATATTTGGATGCAGGTGCCTGCTTCCACCAGTAGCTGGATGGAGGCCACTAATTTTGTTTGTTGAGGTGACCAAACAGGTGTCAAAGTGCCACAGTTTTGGTCCAAGTCCAGATTTGAAGGATGACCCGAGAGGAAACTCTGGGGGGGTTTGGTGATTGATCCCCTGCTGTACCTCACCTCCATGGGAAGTGCTCAGGGAGGCAGAGTGGAGCAAACAGAGTGTGCCTGTTTCTGTGGAACACTAAAGAAACTGAAAAAAGTGTTACTCCTGCCCCAGGCACCAGCTCAGATTTCCACTTTCAGTGCAGGCAGCAGCAAAAACTTGCAAGGCAAAGGTGTCAAAAGTCTTTCCATCACATCAACCAAAAACGCTGCAGAAATTAAGATTATGGCATCAAAGAAAACCAATAACATTCAATAAGACAATGTGGAGAAATTAAATTTAAATAAAATAGGAATGGAACAAGAATAAATTTACATTTCTTTGTAACTACTTCAGAAACCCAGGCTACACCTTCTGCTTTGAAGCTCCAAAGCTGAGAAACTTTTGCAAGGGGAACACAGAATTAGCAATCAACACAACAGATTAACACAATCCATTGAAGCATTTTAGTATTTTTTGACTGAAAATTTAATGTGAAACTACTTTTCTGAGATGTTAATAAAAAACTGAACAATATCCTAACTAGTGCTATTAAATACTTTCCTCACTGGACTCCAACAAACTTAGTAGAGACGTGCCCTCACCATGATTAGAAGTTCTATGTGCAATAGACACTTTTCAGTAAATCTGGCCTGATTTTGGTACTCAGGAAGGTCTAATTTTATTCAAGAGCATAAAATTAAGATGAAGATTTGTTCAAGGTAGAGTAAAACTGAAAATAATGACAGGATTCTCCATAAAGAGCACTTTGCTCAATGGGTGAACAGTGCCAGGGAGGAGGTGGATGTTGCTGTTCTGGCAGTCTCTGATCTGCTCATAACTCTGATTTTTATGCCTGGATTTTATTCACAGCCCATGCTGTGCCACAGCAGCACCCTGAGGCTGAGCACTATCCCATATTCCCAAAAACTCCACACTAACTCACGTTGCACAGAGGGATCTGCATTATCAATGGCTGTCTTCTTTTATTCCCCTTACACGAATTTTCAAGCAGAATGTTTGCATTAAATTGAATTTATATAGCAGGTGCTAGGAATGTGGTAATAATGGATAAGGAACCTATTGAAGCATCAAACACCAAAAGCTGATTCTTAACAAAACGTGCATTTTTAAAGGTGTGCAGACAGACTGATCAATCCAGCTGGGAATTCCCTCATTTTTGTATGACAGAGTACCCTGGTGGCTGATGCCAGACTGCTTCAGCAATGGACTCCAAGGAATTTGTAACACAGACCAGTTTCCTAATTCCCACCACTTTTCCACTTGTGCTTCCATCACCCTCTCGGCACAGCAAATAAACTGATCTAATGAAAGGATGAAAGAAGAGTTGCTCTGTTTTATAAATGATTATATGGTTTCTCAATAGGGAAAATGTGAGAGATCAAAGGCCACAATTATTTTATTTTTAAGGGTTTTTTGCTGTTTTTTTCCCCTATAAAGGAACTAAATCATTGACCAGTAAAATCGAACCTTTTCCTGGCAATCTTTCCTATGCCTTGCCCTCCAAATATTTTAAGATAGAACTGTGAAAACCAAAGTAAATATAACCACCCTCTTCCTTCAGTCTGTAGTTCTTGTCATTTCCAAATATAGGTTCAACTTTCTCTTCTGCCCTTGAGGAGCTGGGCCGTTTCATCCTGGCCTTTTGAGTTGAGCTAATCAGTACTTTTTGTCAATTTTTTTTTGGTCCAATTTTCTGCATTTTCTCTTCTCTGCTTAATTGGAACCAAAATAGTCTGGGCTGCTGAAGTGAATGGAAGTAATTTTTGTCCATTCAGCACAATCCCGCTGCCGTCCTTCCACACTAAATGAGAGATGTTAGAGTTCATCCCTCCAGCTTTCTCTCTCTTGGCCAAGAAAACCTTTTTCATTTTGTAGCTTCCCAAAAGATTTTTTGCTCAGCTGCTCTTTGGAGGTGATATTTGCAATCTAGGGGCTGATAGAGCAAGCGAAGATGTAAATATTATCCTGCTGGTAAGCGCTGATTCATTGAAATGGAAATGATCTGTGCAAGAGCATCGTGTCTTGGCCATTATTTGTGTCAGAAATGAGGAGCAAAAGTAATTTAAAAGCAGGTGCTCTGCATTGCTTTGTTTTACAATGTCTTTTTCTCATTAAACTTGTTTATATTCTGTGTAACCTTTCCGATGAACAGAATGTAAGAGTGCAATACAAGAGACAAGACGCACACAGCTTTAACCTTATCAGCTTCACAGAACCAAAACAGATCCCTCCATGCAAGGGGATGGGGTGGGGGTTGATAGTCCCTCCTTTTAGCCTTTATAGGGAAAAAAAAATTAATTAAAATCACTTTGATACCTCAGGTGTGAAACTTAAAATGCTTAACAAGCTCTAAATTTATGCCCCAAAATTCCGTTCCTCCCAGGCTGAGCTCTCACACCTGAGCAGCCACAGGATGTGGATAACTCCTCAGTGACTTTTATAATTGAATCAATTCTGAATTGATTATTTCTCAATTATTTGTATCATCGAATCAGTTTTGAAAGCATCATCCCTCAGTGATTTGTGTCACTGAATCAATTCTGAATGGATCATCCCTCAATGACTTGTGTCACTGAATCAATTTTGAATTGATTATTTCTCGATGATTTGTGTCATTGAATCAATTTTGCATCAATCATATAAATAGCTGGATTCCTCAGTGGGGGCTGCAGGATGCAGCTGCTGCATCCCAGCTGCACCAGGGCTCCCATGCATCCTCACCCCCTGTGCCTCCTTAAGTCCTGGACATTTTGGAATTTACCAACTCCTTTGTGTGTTCCTGGCATTTCCCTATGAGCAAACCCGGCTGAACTTGCACAAAAACCAGTGCAGAATGGAGAGACAAGATTAATTTTGCCTGCACTTGATTGGTAACAAAAATAGATAACATGATGCTGTGCTGAAATGAAATGACGAACAGAAGCCTGGAGAGCGTGTGAATAAAATTTAACTTCCAGCTCTTAAGACACAGCACAGAAATTTCAAGAGGTGGTTGAAGAAGAGCCCTTGTGAGTGGTGCTGCTGTGCTGGTGCTGGGCTGTGGCAGCCAGGAGAGCTCTGTGCTCTCGAGTGCCCCTTCAGCAGAGGAGCTGTCCCACAGAGCTGCTGCTTTTGGCTGCGCCAGAGCCGGGGGTCATCCGTCCTGCAGGGCTGGAATTCCGTCCTGCAGGGCTGGAGCTCCATCCTGGCAGGGCTGGAATTCCATCCTGCAGGGCTGGAGCTCCATCCTGGCAGGGCTGGAGCCCCATCCTGGCATGGCTGGAATTCCATCCTGCAGGGCTGGAATTCCGTCCTGCAGGGCTGGAGCTCCATCCTGGCAGGGCTGGAATTCCATCCTAGTAGGGCTGGAATTCCATCCTGGCAGGGCTGGAATTCCATCCTGCAGGGCTGGAATTCCATCCTGCAGGGATGGAGCTCCATCCTGACAGGGCTGGAATTCCATCCTAGTAGGGCTGGAGCTCCATCCTGGCAGGGCTGGAATTCCATCCTGCAGGGAGGCACCCCCTGAACTCCTGAGTGTAGCACCATGGGGGGTTAGATGGTGGAAGCTGCTACCTATTCCCAATAGGAATCTCCTGTGGAAAAGCTGCCTGGGGAGGTGTTCAGGCCAAGCAGTCACGAGCACACAGCATGGCCAGCTCAGCCAAGAGAGGCAGCAGGGCCTTTTGTGTGACACATTCCAGCCAAGGCTTATTCCAGCACCCCCAAGGGGATCAGGGACAAAAAGAACTGGCACAGGCTGCCCAGAGAAGCTGTGGCTGCCCCTGGATCCCTGGAAGTGTCCAAGGCCAGGTTGGATGGGGCTTGGAG
>JAYDZK010000016.1:2777540-2804761 GCA_034509185.1 Euphonia xanthogaster | reverse complement strand
TATTATATTATATATATTTATTATATTTATTATATTTATTATATTTTTATATTATTTATTATAGAATGCTATACAAAAACTCTACTAAAGAATAGAGAATGGATACTTACAGAAGGTTTAACAAGATAATAATGAAAAACTTGTGACTCTCTCCAGAGTCTGACACAGCCTGTGATTGGTCATTAAGTAAAAACAATTCACATGAAACCAATGAAACAATCACCTGTTGGTAAACAATGTCCAAACCACATTTCAAAGCAGCAAAACACAGGAGAAGCAAATGAGATAATTATTGGTTTCCCTTTTTTTGTCTGAGGCTTCCCAGCTTCCCAGGAGAAGAATCCTGGGCAAGGTTTTTTTTCCAGAAAATGTGACGGTGACAAGCCAGAGTTCCAAGGGCCTGGCAAAGGGTCTAGACAGACACATTCTGGGGAAAGGAGAGGCATGAAGAGAAAGAAACATTTCAAGAGTGAAATAAAACCATGGCGTGATTGCCACCTCAAATTTGGGAGTGGGAGTGAGAAACCTGGACGTAAATAATTTAGTGTCTGGTGGGAAGTAAGGAAAATGGAAAAGCAGGAGAGGGAAATGTAACTGCTGCAAGACATCGGGTGACCAAGAAATGCACAAAGGAGAGAGAACAAAAGTGAGATTGAAATATGACAGCAGAAAATGTCTGAAAGACTTGCAGGGGGAGAACAAACCAGACAACAGAGAAATGAAGGAAGGGCACACATGGACTTATTATGAGTTGTGTTTGACTCACATATAAAGCCAGGCACTTCAGGGAGAATGTATTTTACAGGCATGTAAACACACAGTCCCAAAAGGCACTGAAAAATTCTAATTAATGTTTGCTCACCCAGAGTTAATCCCCTTTTTGAGGGCCACTCTTCTTCCGTGCTGCTTTCCTGCAGCTCAGTCCTTGTTTCATCACCAGAAGGCAGAAATGGAAGTTGGAAAGGTCTGCAAAGCCCATTTTTCCAGGTGGTTCTGGAACACTAATCTGAAGGGATGCTGAGAAGTTCCAGGGGAGGAATGGAAACCTTTCAGTGCACATTTTAATTCAGTCTCCAGCACCAGAGATTGGCTGTTCCAGGGAAGTGGCAGAGGCGAGGGGAGAGGAAATGAGGAGCAGCAGAGGTTACCTAACTCCACATTTTTGAAGGGAGCTCAATGTGGTGTTTAATTCTGTTTTCAATCAGCTGCAGGGGAAGGCAGTGGGGGGGGGAATGTAGTTAGAAATTCAGTGTTGGGATTTGGGAGATTCTGTCCCCAAGAATCTGAAGCTGTGTTGGTAGAAATTGGGTATTTTGTGCTGGCAGTTGGTGATATTACACAATTCTATAAGAATATCAAATTGAAAGCTGACATTCCCTGCTTCCCCAGACACTTCTGTGTCCTCTACCTTTCCTTGCAGGAACTTAAGAGAATTTCTTAATTTCATAAAATGCAAACCCCAAAGAGCACTACCTCAAATTTACACCACTCCCTACAGGAACAGCTGTTTAAAAACAGTGATCTTTTTAAAATTCTAACAAAGTTTTTAATTTTAATGAAATTTTAAATATCTGCCTCTCATGGGTCTCATTCCTGGTGCAACCTCCAAGTGGATTTTCTGTACAACTGGAAATGCTCAGATGTTTAACAGTTGTTCTTCCTAGCAATAAAGTAGTCTGCATATAATAATTTCCACAAAACCCCCTAAATTTTGAAAGAGAAGAACTTTAAAGAGGTTCCTTCTCTCTTTGGCATTGTTTCTTCTTAAGACCAACACTTCCATGGCTCCCAGTCCATGGGTTGATATTTGGAGATCTCCCTCTTGCTGCAGTTCAAAGCAGAGACTCCGAAGAATTTACAAGAATGGGACATAATTCGAATTTCCTTAATAAAGGAAGACATATGTAACTTCCAATTGTAAATGTCAAACCTATAATGAATTTATACTATAAGAAATTATTTTTATTTTTATTTTTATTTTTATTTTTATTTTTATTTTTATTTTTATTTTTATCTATTTGGGGAGAAGGTTGAGAACACTGTATCTTCTTGTTTACATCTCCCAGCATGAAACTGCAGTGGTTCTGTTTCTGATGAAGCAGGAACACAAATTCCCCCTCCTGAAAACTACCCAATAGTTTCATTTTTAGGACTGCTCAATTTGGCCTATATTATATGGTCGTGAAAGTTTGTGACTCATGCACTTCCTCCCACTCACAGAAATAAAACAGTAGTAGAAAATATAAAGAAAAATGCCACTGTGATGAAATCCATCAGGACACAACGAATCCAGGGGGTTTTAGTTGGTGCAGGGCTCTGTGGAGCATCCATCCTGAAAATAAATCATGATTAGGGCAATTTCCATTGAAAACAAATCTCAAATATCATATCCTGGCATAGTATCAAGTACACAGTCCCAATTGCAAATTTAGTCTCTAGAGATAAGAAAGGCATTGAACACATTTATCCAACAATTTCTGAGTGCCTGGGATGAACTTTATTAATGGCAGAGAAGGGAAGGAATGGAAGCAGCAATAATATCCATGAGCACAGTGTTCACTCTTTCTCAGAACCAGCTGGGCTGACAAATTTTACCAAAGACAGTGGGAATTTAAAGCACGGTATGAATAGTTTTATGGCTATAAAAACATTATTCTCTCCCTTCACACCCTCCTTTTTTGTTTCTGATGAAGCCCTGGTTTGTTCCAGGGAGGAACTCTGGTGAAGGTATTGTGCAAGTTCCTGGTTTTCCAGGTCATGAGGAGGAAGAGGGGGTGCAGAGGGGATAAAACAGCCTCAGAGGATGCCTAAAAGGCCAAGTGCCACGTGCCTTCCTGCCTACTCCTTCTTTTCTTACCTGTTAGGGAAGGTACCTCCTCCTGCAAGGCCTCAGTGGGGTTCAGGACCTTCTTGCACTTCCAAATATCCCTCTTCAACAAGTCAAGACTAAAAGCTGTAGTTCCATTGGATGTCTTCCTGCAGCCAAGACTGTTAAGAAATAACAGCTTTGGAAAGTGGCCCTTGAAAGCTGAAATGGATACCACACAAAAGGGCAGAAGGATCTTACCAAACACTCTGCAGGAACATTGGGAAAAATGAGGTAAAATTGTTCCTTCAACTTAAAGAAGGACTAAGCTGCAGTGTTGCCTCTCTCATGTCTATCCAAAAGCCATGTAAATATGAAATGTGAATATTCACACCAGAACCTGAGTCCTGGAGAAGGTGTGAAATCCTCATTGTGACTCTTACACAGAGCAGTGGGACAGCTCCGGACCTCATATGATAAAATCCCATCTCATCCATGCTCTGTGTGGAGTTTGGGGTTCCTGGGGCAGCCCCAGGCTTGGCTGGAACATTTCAGAGGGAAGGAGACCCACGTGCAGCACGGCCCAGAGGGTCAGAAGTGCAGGCAGGGGTTGAAGGGCTCGTTAGCTCTGGCTCAAACTCCTTATTTCTCCTGCCACCAGAGCAGGTTCCTGTCCAGGAGCCAGGGGTTGGAAGCACCCAGCTCCTAAATGCTCAGCAAAGAGCTGAGACAGAACATCCTGCATCTAAATGTCTCAAATGCTCCATTATTTATGACCAATACCTTGAGGCCTGCCTTGTGTACAGCAGGGATTTATGACATGCACGAGCAGGAATTCTTTCAACTCAGTGGGTGCTCCACGAGGCTCTTTGGAACAGAACACAATATAATATAGCAAATATTATGCACAAAATAGCAGATAGCACAAACATAACAGCAAATAGCACAATGAAAAAAAAAATGTAATAGCAAATAGCACAAATGAAAAAAAAACTAAAAAAAAAAAAAAAAAGGAATAACAGCTTGTTGCTTCATTTCCTGAAACTGATATATAATAGCACATCCCACGATAATTTATAGTTAAAGGCATTTAAACAGGCAGCTGCTGTGTCCAGGCTGGAATCTAGGAGGAATATCCTGAGCTTTATTTAGCCTGTGGAGGTGTAAGAAAGCCTGGCTGTAAAGGTTCTTCTCCAGTTTCTCTCAGTTAAGGACTCTGCCAGCTGGATCCTGCTGCTTTCTTCAGGGATCAGCAGAAGGAATAATATTTACCCAGGCTAGGACTTGCAAAGCAGTTTCCCTGTGGCTCAGGGACACTTTGCAGCCACTGGATTATGGACTCGTGTGTGTGATCTGGGAGTGAGAACTGAGCACAGCAGGGCATAATGAACTTCCCAGAAGCAGCTGATTAAAAAGGGAGTTGGAAGGATTTCAGTCTGCACATCCCTCAGACTCACAGTGCTGATCAGAGGAGCCCTTTCTTTCCTACTGTGGGAATCTCAGTAAGGCTCAAATGCCACAAAATCAGGATTTTTGCACCTTATTAAGGAACCTTAATGAGAAATTTGTCACCTTAGATGAGAAATTTTTAAATTTCACTTATATGATAATTTCAATCAATTATATGAGAAATGTTTAATGACATATTTTCAGAAAACCATCACTATTTTCACACATCCATGGTGCCATCCAAGCAAAGACTCACAAAATCTGCTGTCACTATCCCATCATCCCCCCAGGGACCACACCAGCCCCCCAACTTGAGATTAACCTGGCAGGCAGTGTGCTGCAATGGGAAAATGAGCAAAGGTATAAAGATCACCCATCCTGGCCTTCAGGAATCATGTGAGACACCTGGCTGTGCTGGCCTGGCTAATGCCACAAACGCTTCCCTTCCCTCTGCAGCGAGGCTGGGGCAGCACAGGAGGGCCTGGAGCTCCTCATCAACATTCCTGCTAATTAGGAGTGTCTTCTTGCCCAAGTGGGAAAAAAGAAGAGCAACAAAATGTTTCCTTCCAAAATGTGAGGGGAAAGAGGAAAAAATAAAAACAACAAACAAAACAAAACAAAACAAAAAAACAAACAAACAAAATAAAATAAAATAAAATAAAATAAAATAAAATAAAATAAAATAAAATAAAATAAAATAAACAACAAAAAAGAAGAGGTTCATCTGTTTGGTTTAGACTTTGAAGATCATTCTCCAACCATCAGATATGCAGAAGCAGCCCTTACTCCCAGAGCTACCCTTGGTGTGAAACCTTTAGGTTGTCCTTCATGTTTGATGCTGAACTGACTGTTTCCATAATTCTCAGAGGTTTTGTACTGCAGCTGCAGGAAACCTGCAAGAGTTGGGGTTATTTTTGCTGTCGCCTTCCTTCCAAGGCCATTCCCCCTCCTGGTTTCCTTGTGCCCATGGTAACACTTCATAAAATGCCATCCCAGGGAATTGCCAGTGCTGCCCAGCAGCCACCAGGAATCACAAAAGCCAACGAAAGGGATTCACATGCCCTCTCTGCTGCCTCTGAACCAGCTTTTAAAAGAAAAGGGGCCAAATTGGAAGCAGGCAGCAGCAGTTCCAGCCAGGGTGAAGCCAATCCACTCACACTGGGAGGAGCAGGTCTCCCGTGGATGTCAATTCCTCCTGCACAGGGGAAGCAGAGGGTGCAGCAGAATTATCATTCATTTTCATTCATCTTAGTGGACACTGAGTTGTGGGATTGTTTTTCTTGTCCTCTGGAGAAACCCACAATGTAAGTCCCAAAGAGGAACGTGTTGAAAGCTTGGGACAGTCTAAGCTACACTGTAGGACACTTGTTTTACAAAGGTAAATCCTAAAACACCCTAAACATGTTTTCAGGAGGGTTAGCAGAGCATATTTGCCATTCTGGACTTCTTCAAAATACAACTTAACACTACAAGAGAAGAACCTCTATGGTAATGACAGAATTCACTCCATGAGGTTTCACTCTGCTATTCAGAACTTGCTCCCAAATAAAGGGAATGTTTTCCAGGTACTTTATATCCTGAATGTTTACCAAAACCAGTCAGATGATGAATTACATATTTTTGTGCGTCTGTATGATAAACCATTTGTAAAGGTAATGCTGTGTGAATATTAATAAAAATGCAGTGAGTTGGTATTGTTTCTCAGGCTATATTGATCATATTAATGAGAATGGTAATGTATGTATGTTTATTATGATTAACAGAGCTCTGTTCATGTTGCATTTTCCATTGGAATGAAATTAACTTTCTGTTTCTAAAGTTGCTGAAGATGAATATTAAATACAGAGAAATGATTGGTGAATAAGCTCCTCCAAACCCCTCTTCATGCCTATATCAAATTTAGTACACTTGCTATAAATTAATCTTGAAAACTAAAAGTTATTGGCAATTGTGGATGGAAAAACCCAAAGGGGGAAGAACCTGATCTAAGTAACAACAAGTACAATGAAGAAACTTCCACTTAAAAACACATCTTAACAAAATAATTTATTATAAATGAGCTGCTGTGCCACTACCAGAGTAGAGAGAATCCAGCCTACAATTTCAGGGCATATTCAAAGAGAAAACATTGCTCAGGAATGAGACAAATTCTGTTTACACGAGAGTTTAAACACAGGTGGTTTGAGTTTGTGTTTTGTTTTGTTTTGTTTTGTTTTGTTTTCTGTCTCGCATTTCTTTTCTGGGAGCAGTTCAAAGAATTGTATTTCTTCATTGCCTTAGGACTTGCTCCTGCAAATGGTAAAAAGGGTAGAAAAGGAAAAAGATTCTTTCTAAGATCTTCAGTGAAGCTCATATTCCTGGTCTAGCTGAAGATGTCCCTGCTCATTTCTGGAGGTTGGATCTTCCAACTTCCCTTCCAAGCCATACTATTTGATGATTTTCTCCAAACAAAATTAAGGCCTTCTCTGAGTAAATCTTGTCCAAGAAAGGTGATTTGGCAAGATAAAACCATGAAATAGAGGCCTGTCCTGAAGGTGCACAGCCCAAAGCCTTTTCATGACACACCACCAGGCCCCAGTGCCAGCACTGAAGTGGCAAAACTGGAATTACTGAAGCAGAGGTGATTAAGCAATACCAGAAGATGAAAGAGCAGAGGATTAAGGAATTGATAAAAGATGATAGATTGGAGGTTTCCATGCAAATGGAACTTTATTTTTTCAGTACAAACAAGTTTCTGTAATCGATCACCAAAGATTGTCCATCCTAACGTAAATGGGCAGAGACAGGTTTGTGCAGGCTATTGGATTCCTGTCTGCTCACTGAAGATATTCCCACCATACTTCCACTGTTCTCTAGGAATATTATTAGACCTTGAATTTGGTGCAAAGAACAGGGAATTTTACAGCCTATTCTGGGCACTGCAATTCTCATCATGGAGTTATTAGTAAGAAGGAATGAACGGTAATTGTGAGGGAACAACAAGGTTATAATCATAACTTGTTCCAAATTATACTCCTGTGATCTCCCTTTTGCTCTGACTGGGAGCTGCTTTTCCACTTGGGAAATTTTCAATATTAAAGCCAAGAAGGAAATGATTGGGCATTTCTTTGAACAGTAAACTTCCTAGAAATGCAGAGATTGTCATAATCAGCAGGTTCATGGGCTTCAAAGTGCTGTGTTCACCTGACAGTTCTTTCAATCATTTTTTAGTAAAATACATCTGTAGCCATCGAGGCATTGTGTAATCCCCCCACACACCTGTAAATTATAATGTGGGATGTCATGATTTATTTCATAGCATAAAAGCTGTTAAATGAATACTGACAGCACCATTAGCATCCTGATCTTGAGCTGAAGTGCAAGTCAGCTCTGCTTAAGTCATCGTTCTCAGGAGCCGCAAATAAATGTGCGCTCAAAAAAGGTGCCGTGGGTTAATCAGAGCTGAATTAGTCAGGAAAAATCAGTGAAGAAGGGAGCAGGTCAGGAAATGACAGCCTGAAGCTTTTATTCCAACACTGGCTCTTGAAGCAGCCAATGCCAAAGACCCCAGAACACAAAAACATGGGCTAAAAACTTGATTAAGTTTAAAACTTGATTAATTCAGAATTAACTGAGAAATATCGATATTGCTTCAGCATCTTGTGCTCTGAGTGCTCCCCCCCACACCTCTTGCCTTGTTCCCTCTCTTGGGAAGCAGAACCCAAATGGGCTCCACTCCCTGGACTCCTTTTTGCCTTCTGCCTCCCAGGGGGAGTCCTGGTGAAAAGTAAAGCAGAGAGAACCAAATGAACTCAACTCAGAGTTAATTTATCCCACCAAGAATCACCAATTACTGTTGCTCTGCCCTAAATCCCAGATTCCTTGATATCAGCTTCTAGGAAAGAAAATGGCTCCTTGTGCTTGCACTGAAATTAAATGTTTAGTTTCTATTCTCGACCTCTTCTGAGCTAATGGAGATCTGCGACTGTTTGAAATACAAATCTACTTATTCTAAAATTCATGTTCTGTTTTGTTTGTTCCCTAATGTAACGCTGCCCATTTTGTTGTTCTCCTACACATTTAAACCATTTTTTTCCCCTCATACAGATTCTGTCATTTCTGGAGGTGAAATCTGGATGCCTGTCCTTAGAGCCTTTTGAATTCTGTTGCATTATAAATATTTATCACAACTCTTTCAATACCAACAGCTGTGCTCCTTTCACATGCAGAGCTCGTTTCATAAAGGGTCAAGCCCTCTGTAGCTCTTCCCAGTTTCCACAAGACTTCAGAATGCTCCCATTTGGCCCTCCACAAACAGGACTCAATACACCTCCAGGATGAGAGTTCCTTCTTAATGAGGAATAATTGTTCTCTCTCTCAGTACAGAGCCCATCCCAGTTTAGACATTATTTCTACCTTTACTTGCATGTTTATCCCAGTCATTTACTCCAATCTGTTTGTCCACCTAAAGTGATCAAAGGCATTCAAAGTAAACCACAAATCACTCAACCTCTCAGACTGGCAGGCTGGTTAGTTTTAGAGTCATCCCTAATAATTCACAGCTTCAGTGAGAATCTCCAGATTCAAAAAGTTGCTTGGATGTGATCATTTATTAAGTTATTCCCTTTGATGAAGCCACAAGACCTCTAAAAGGGGATTTTTTTTTTCCTTCAAATGAGGGTAAATGAAATGTATCTGGCTTTTTTCCCCTGTTGTTTCCAAAAGGACACATCAGTCATTCCAAAGTAACACACTTAAGCTGAACAACTATTAAATAAACCCAAATCATACTTTATTGTGTGCGAGGGGGTTTCTCATTCTAAATGGAGTGTTTCTTTTCTCATTTAGAGCTCCAAATGGGACCCTGACTAATGGAATAAAATGGCCAGTCTTCACTAGTGCTGACCAAAAATATTTGACACTGAACACCAACACCTCTGAGGTACTGACAAAACTACGAGCTCAGCACTGTCGATTCTGGAAGCACTTTTTCCCCAAAGTCATGGAAATGACAGGTAACAATTCTTTTCTAGATGCTTTTATACAAAACTTCCATGCAGGGATCATTTGCTGGATGTTAACGTGATAATTGAGTTCAGATCTTTCTGTTCCTGTTTGCAACTGAGATGTTCATTTGGGTGAAACTGAATTGCTGTTGGGTTACACTGTCCTTGCTATGTTGAGGGTGGACCCCAGAAGGTGCCCTGTGCTTCTGGCTTTGGGGTCACCACCCTATTTTGTACCAGGACAAAATCTGGGGACACACCAAGGGCCAGGACTTTGTGATATGGAGTTTTTCTGTCCCCAAATTCAGAATGCAGCCACAATGTGAGACACTGAGTGCTGAAACCTCTGTTCTTGGGTACCCCTTGAAAGAGTTTTGGTGCCACCAGGGTTCCTGGGTGCTGGAGAGAGCAGGAAAATCAGTGCTACAGGAGAGTTTGCACTGGGAGCTCTGGAGGCTTTAGATGTTCTGTATAAACTGTGGGACATTACAGGATGTTATATTTGGATTATATTATCTATTATTTATGGGATTCTATTTTATGCAACTGATCCCCTGAGGATATGAAGTGCACTGCTGCTGCCAAGAGGGGATTCTGGTTTCCAGCTCCCGTGAGAGCCCTGTGTTTTATTTCTGGAGTGTCATTGCTGAGAACCCAGAGCCTTCAGGATTTGCCTGTAGAAAACAGAACTGATTTGTGCCTGGCCATGTCTGCAATGGATTTATGAGATTTCACTGCCAGGAAAAGTATAATTGTTTGAAACTTTAGGATCAGTTGAACAGAAGACCCAAGTGTTTCCAAGACCAATAGCCCTGTTTTACCAAAGCCCAGCTCTGTGCTCTGGGTTTCAAATGGAATTGATTTTATAAAGTGATTTTGCAGCTCTGGAATCACATTCTGCAGCTTGACTGAGGGAAAGTCTCATTTCAAAAACAAGATACACTTTTAAGATGTTAATTAGTAATTTAAAATCTTTCTCTAAGACTCAGTTTGAATGCTCGTCTTAAAAAACACGTAAGCCTTAAAAATATGTAAACTGTCATGGTGCACAGATGATTCCTTCTGAAATAATTTATTCCCTCCTCATTTGAGTCTCTGACTGTATTATGGCTCAACTTTTATCCCCTCTCAATTCAACAGATGTTTTTCAATTAAATCAAGAGACACGAAATCAGTAGGTAAAATGAATAATTTATGAAGCCTACTGTGTGATTTTAAAATCACAGCTTTCCCAATTATGGGTGGATTTCAGGGAGGTTTCAAAGATTCTGACAACTTTGTGCTGAGCCAGGAGAACTGAACTCTTTTACATATTCCTTTAACCTGGCTGGGAAACCCGAGGGAAAAATGTGGATCCTACAAATGGGCTGAGCTTAACTAAGCCTGCGTGGAGCAGGAGGGAGCAGATGACCAGAGCTCAACACATCCTGGGGGAGAGGAGAGCTCTGCCTGGTCCTGTGGGGTGAGGGATGATGAAGCAGCACTCAGGACCTGCCAGCAGACATAAATTCATCCCTGTGCCACATTTGGTAATTCGCAACATCAATTTACATAATTTAATTAAAAGAAATTCACGAGCGTATTCTTAGCAAAAAGAGAAGAATCGTCGTGTCTGGGTCCAAATATAGAACTGAGGCAAGAATGTTGTCAACAAGTGCCACTGCCTCGTCTTGTATCATCTGTCAGTCCTTGAAACATTGCAGTAATAAAAGCAGAGTATTTCCATTATGTTCCCTGTACAATATTATCCAATTCTGACAGAAAACCCTTCGAAATCCCGTGTACAAATGTGATATAATAGTTTATATTGCAATAATTCTCTTCACTGAAATATTATTTTGCATTTTCTCTCTCCTTTTATGCCCAAAGGACAGTGCACAGCATTAATGCAGAGATTTCCTCTTGTTCTGAGGGTCTGTCCTTTCTATTAGTCCTTTCATTGAAATATTCTTAGGAAAAGAAGGCTGCTTTAACATGAGGTGATATAAGATGACAGGGAACAAGTAAGGAATTTCTATTTTTTCATTGTTACAAGTTCAAGTAGGGTTCAAATATGCAGAGTAGAATTTTATCAGGTAGAACCCAAAGAGGATAATCAAAACAACTTATTTTGCAGAAATCATGATTTTTCAGCATCAAGTGATCAGGATTTGCCATGGATTTGCTTGGTAACCCCTTGCCTAATTGCTGACCCACTCGTATCCCAAGTCTTGCCACCCTCTGGGGGATTTTAAAGCCTTTAAAGGCCAGCTCCAAATGTGTCCTGGATCTGAACCAGCCTGTTCCCATCACAAGCTGGGTAAGACAAGTTCCCTGAGGCAGTTAAATATATGAGAAATATATGTCTTTACTGTTAGAAAATTCACATTTTCCTCAAGCAATCATATCAGATTTACAAAAAAAAATAAAATTATGGTTGTGGGATTAGAAAATAATAAGGAAAAAATAAGGCTCTCACAGTAATACAAGAGTAACAGCTGTATATAAAATATGGCTTTGATACCTCTAAACTAATTTGTGGGATTTTGGAAGATTTCTCAAGGTCTTCTCCTTGGGTTTCAATTCATAAATCCATCACTAAAGACACGATCAGAACCTGGAGTTTCGTGTCCAGGACCAGTAGACCTGGGCTCTCAGTTCCAAGCAGACACAATTCCTACAGGATTTTAACCCAATTTCCAAGGCCCTGAGCACACCCTGCCCAGCCCAGGACAAGCTGGGAGCACTCAGCATTTCCCATTCCATCCCGAAACCCGAAGGGTTTCTGCTGCTGTGCCACGCTGGAGGGACAGTAAACAGCAAGTGACTTTTAAGTGGCTTTTAGAGCAATCATATGTAAATTATAAAAGGATCTGTGTTAGACTTTACCTCCTCTACACAACCTTTAATGCATCTAAAGCCCTTCCTATTTATATGAGCCCGTTTCCTCTTGATTGTAGAATGCTGCAGGCAGCCAAACTTTCCATTTACTCTTCCATTACTATTTTAGTGAGCCCAATACATATTTCTCTATTTTATTTGATATTACTGGATCATGTATCATCTATGAAGAAATCAAGCTTGGTCATGTGAATACATTACTTTTTAAAACCACCCTAAAAAGGTCTTTTTTATGTGGAGGCAGAGAAATGTTCAACCTCTTGACCAATGAGCAACAAAAATTGTTGTATTTGCTGTGATCCTCCAACCAGTATCTGGATTCTACAGAGATAAATATTCAGGGTGGTAAGAATATTAAAAAAATTGACCAAATAGAAAATTCACCATTGGAATTAAATTAAATTTCCACAGAGTTGGATACATGAAGAAATGTGAATTAATCACAGGTAACCTCACCAATACTACCAGACCTCCCAACAAGGACTTTACTCATTGCACCTATCAGCAAAAAATTTCTGTACCTAAACCATCTGATTTCTTTCCAACATTTCATTCCATGCCAAGGAAGATAACAGCCCTTAGAATAACCCATCTCCCAGAGAGCTCTGCTGAATTCTGGAAGAACTAAAAAAATAAAAGAGGGGATTTTGTAGTCCCTAAAAGCACATGTGAAAATGAATATACTGCTGTGTCTAACAAAGCTTTGATATCCAGAGAGTGTGATTAAAGGATATTCAATATAGATATTATTGGTGATGTTTGTGGAGAAACTCTCACCATGAGAATCTACAGCATAAACCTGTGGCATCTATCACACTACTGAACCCAGAAACTCGAGGGTTTGCAAAAACCTGCAGTCATCAAACTTGCAATTGTGAGGTGTTGAGGACAGAGAAATTAATTCTAGCTTGTCATCCCTTCTTAATTAACAGCCTTAATGGCCTTTATCCCAATCCTAAATGTGTTTTTGTGTGTTAACATTAAGATTAGCACTTTATTGGCACATCCAGCAGTTCAAAGGATGGCATGGTGATAAATTTAACTTTGCTGTAACACCATTAAAGCAAGGGAGAGATGGAATGAGAGGAAATTCCAGCTGAAGAATCAAAAAATCCCCTTTTTAAATTTTGATCTGTTAAACTGGAGCCTTTCAGAGCACTGATTCATTGCCTACAGAATCTCCCCTTTTCTCCTGGACAGCCTCACTGGGCTTTGCGCAGGAATTAAGGTAAAGTTTGGGATTGCCCCAGTGGCTTCTAGAAAATTCCCTTTTTTCACTGTTAGCTGGCTCTGCAGGCACCCAGTGCTCTGAGCTGTAATTATTGGTCAGCTTGGACTCTCTAATCTTTTTCTTTTTTGCCTCCCAGCTGTCAGTTCATCTAAGTCATGGGTGGTTGCCTCCCAGAGATTGATGATGTCGGTGATAATGGGATGCATTGACTTGTGACTTCAATTTGGATCTTATCACTGGGGGGAAGGAAAGCAAACAAATGGGAATCCAAGTTCTTATTTCAGTGATTTCCACCCCCCTTTTGTCTTTTAGATCCATAGTGGTGGCTCCTCTGAATTTTTTGATGTCTTCTTTCTCTAGCTGGCTCACTTGTTCACCATAATCTTTAAAAAGGACTGAGAAGCCCCATAATTTATACTCCAGAACAGTGACTTCTAATTCAAGATGTGTCTATGGTAGAGATATTTCGGTGTCTTTGGGCAGACTTGAAACACCTCTGCACCTGAATAATTAAAGAAGAGAGGTTTTTGAGTTTCCTCTTTAATTCATAAGTGGAGGTTTTGCCTGAATAAATAAAACTGGACACACAAAATCAAGAAGAAAATGAGAAACACAGTTCAGGCAGTTTTCTCCAAATAATACTGCTACTGCTTCATACACTAAATTACCAATCCGTTTGACTTAATGTGAAAAATTTGGCTTTGCCTGAGACCCTAACTACATGTTTAAATTAAATATGTGTAAAGGAGAGTTCTTAGAGTCAGGAAAGCAGAATGTTGTGCATGTTTTGTCCCCATGTTTCTGAGTTCTAGCTGCATAGTTAGCAATGAAAATGAGATTTTATTGTTACCAGCACTTCCAAATCATCTCTGTGTTAATGGCAGTTGTGGCCTGCAGAAAGAAAATTTAAAAGTATCTGAACTTTCCTTTGATCTCTGTTATAACCAAGCTTATTTACAACTTTGAGCTGAGGGAGAAGGATGTGGTTAATTTATTGACATTTTTTCCCATATTTGTTCTTCACAATTTTCTTTTTGACCGCATTTAAAAGTACAGGACTTCCTGGAGAACAAAATATCCTGGTTTTATTTCTGGTCTCACTGGAACCAAGAAGTAAGTCTCATTTCAAAGTCTCATTAAATTGCCATCTGGATTTCCAGACCAAAAAGGTTTGGAAACGTTGAGCTAAACTGCAGATAAGTGACCAAATTACTGGATGCTTCTCCAAGCTGAATCTCGGAATCAGTGAACTCTCTCTCCCGAATATTCTCTCTAGCGATGTGTAAAGCACTGAAGTATTTCATTTTCACATCACCAGTTACACTTGCAGCGCTGGCAGGTCGTAAAAAAGGGGGAAGGGGTGTATTTATGGAGGGAAGAAGAACAGCAGAAGAACATAAAAGCCAAAGGAGCATAAAGAACCCACGGAGCTGTTACCTCAGGAATGCCAACCCCAGGTTTTCTGGAAGTGAGCCATGCCAGTGAGGGACACCACCAGAGCCGGGTCCAGGATGAACAAAGCATTCACAGATCATCAATGGTTTCTGAACTTTATCCTGAAGTCTGCAGCTGATACAAAATGATGAGCATCAGGGACTGATCCAGCCAGCAGGTCTTATCCACATTTTGGTGGTGTCCGGGGTGTTCCTGCAAGGCCACAGCCTTCCTCATGGTGTTAATCACCTTTTGGGGCTGCAGGAGGGGGTCCCTGTCCATAAAATACTCTGGGAACCCTGTGAAGTGCTGTATTTTTATGACCTTTCTCATCCTCACCCTCTGCTCCCATGCTTATAACAAATTTGGCAATAAATATTTCCTTGGGACTCAGGATTACTTGGAAAGTGCTTTAAAGGTGGGGATGAAAAAGAAAAGAGAGGATGGTTTCATGATGACAGTGCACATTTGACAGTGTTCTTCTCCAAACCTGTACCCCTTGTGCTTTAGATTTGGGTATTTGTTCCATGGGAGGTCAAGATCCTGAACATCCATTGGAATCCATTAAAACAATGGAAACCCTGTTGTTGCTTAAAACAAAGCTTGATTTCCCCTTATCTTTACAAGCATCTCTCTCATTTTGCATTATTTAGTCTTCAGGGTTTGTGGGTTTCAATGCAGGGTCTATTAACCAAAGGAATACCTTGAGGATAAAAAAAGAGAAAAAAGAGTGACTTTAAAATGATGATTTTGATGGACAGAAGAATTATCCAAAATGTATATTAAAAATATATTTATTTTTAAAAATCCAAAGTGTATTTATTACCCTGCCAGAATGATATCTTTGCACTCCTTCCTTTTTGATGTAAAGACAAAATACTAATCACTGAATTTTCAGTCATTCCAGATTTAGGAAAAGAAGCAAAAGACCATCCCATAATGTATTTGGAGCAGATGACATTGATAATCAAAATTATTTTTCAATTAGCATACAAAGAGATTCAAATTTAGATTAATGTAATCCATTTCATGTTTTACAGGAAATATTGATGAAGCAGAACGAGAGTGGAAAGCAGGATTCCATCGCTGGAACAATTACATGTCAGACTGGAAAAATCAATTTAATGATTACACCAGCAAGAAGGAGCTGTGCAGTCTCTAATTAATATGTTTACTCTTTCCAGTTTGTCCCTAGAACTGTTCATCAGGCAAATATCCAGGTAGCTTCCCAACCTGTCCAGCATTAAATATATTATGCAGATTAAAAGGAAATATGACAGATACAACTCTGATTTCAGATCGTTCATTTATATTTTACCTCCTGTCTTAATAAAAAAGTATAAGGCACCCACACCCTTTGAAGCCTCCCTGGGTTAAGTAGGACTGTAGAGATTAAAGGCTGGAGATTAATGATCTACATATTCTTATAAATACTCGCTGCTTAAACTCACCCTTCAAAGAAACAATGTAATCTGTTAGAGGAAAATGGATTTTATTTAAAACAAAATCGCAGTTTTACAGCATTGCCATGCAGAGGACAATCAGATTTAATCTTTAACTGCCACACCACCTCACTCAAGCCTTGTTTCAGACATAATCTCATCAACAGAAACATAAAGATGCAATAACTTTGCTGGACGCACCAGGCAGTGTTTGCTTGTTAGACCAAAAAGTTTTAAGGCTGCCATAAAAGTGGGAATCAGAGCTTCTCTCTGGCCAAATATGTGGACAAAGCCATGGCAGGAGAGGATCTGAGCTGTGTATTGAAAGCCTAAATCAAGTGCTACATTGAAATAAGATGGAAAAGCCACTTCTTTCCCACAATTCCCATTTTTCAAGGAGTAAAGAACTACAGACTCACAAATAATGAATTGACACCTTTCCAGCTCAGGCACCCTGGGAAAAGTCCCTCCTATGGGGGCAAGCCCCAATTATGATCTTTTGTTTTTGTCCACTCAGCTGCCTCCTGGTTGAGGGACACCCCACATTTCCTGGAGCACGAGGGGCAGGTTTTTACACCTGCACAAGAGCCTCAGTCCCTGTGTCAGCAGATTCCCAGCCCCAAAAACTGCCAGGAGAGTGGGGCCTGGCCAGGAAATCTCCTGGATGGAAGGCTGGGGAGAGGATCCTTGCAGAGGGACTTTGTGACCTTGGTGGGAAGGACCTAAAGGACTCCTTGCCACAGCCAGGTGAGCTCCCTGCCCTGTGAGCTGGCATCTCCCACACTCCTTTCCACCTGCTTGAGCTGAGCCCATTAAAAACCTCTAAAGAAACCCATGGATAATTCCTCCTCCTTCCCTGCTTCTGGATGGGGCTGGAATTTTTCTGCCTGAACACCGCCGTAATTGGTTGCTTTTCACTGGCCCAACTGGGAAGAATAAATGCCAAGAATTTGATGAATGTAAGTAGTATGTAAGAGCAACAAGCCATCTCGTAAATAAATTATCCTGAAGCTTTCTGTAAATGCAATAGCATCTCAGTGCATCTATTTTCTGTGCTAGTGATTGCAAAATGCCTCCTTGGATTGAGCTGAAGAACTCCAGATAATGAACTGAGAGTGTTCTCTTCCTGGCAATCAGTTTGACCACACAGGCTCCCTCCAGTGAAAGGATTTATTTATACAGGAAGGCCAAATTCTGCAAGAGAGGATGGCCTATCATCTTTCCAGTTATTTCTAAGAGAACACAATTATTTCCCTGACTACTTTATGGAAAACCACTTTTTAGCACTGGATTTTCAAAGGCTGCAGTCAAACCTGCACAGAGGAAAAAAAAAAAATCTCATCAGTTTAGAACATGCTGATCAAAACTTGAAATGATCTGGGATCCAAAAGCCCTCTTTGTGGAGCACTACATGTTTATACCACAGGTAATTAGCCCATTACACAGATTAGCATAGTATTTACCAAATATTCTTTAGGCTAACAATGGGATACTGAAAATAAACACAGGAGGGTGAATTTTTTGTCCATCCCTGAGCACTCCCCGTTTTATTTCTGTGCTCTTCTTCATGGGGGTGTTGGGTGGTGCTGTGCCACAGTGAGCCTTGACAGCACCATCAGGGCTGAATTTATTTCTTCAGCCATCCTCTTCACTGCAATATTTCCTTATCCACCTGTCTGATCAGCCTCATCAACGTGGGGAAAACATCTGAGCCAATTAAAATGTAAAATAACCTTTGGAAAGGTGCTGAAGGAGTTTATAAAATATTTGGTTGCAAAGGTGGGTTTTGAGTAAAACAAAGGTTAAACCACTTTTTGAAGGTTTTACTGATTTTCTTGGCATGACTTGCTAGCTTTGTATTTATTCACCTGCTGGGAACTAATATCTCCATTTATCATTCAAATGAAATCAGTACATCACGTAGTCATTCATGGCTCATATCTGCAAAAAAATAAAAACAAACCAAGGAAAGCCTGAAGTACTTGGATGTAAGTGGTTAAGGTAATGAAGAGTGAAAAAAGACTGTGATTGCTGAAAATGATGATTATATATTAGAGGGATATCTCACCCAGACCTTCGTGAAGATGCAATGTTGTTAATTGCTGTTTTCTTTTCACTCCTGAGAGCCAAGAAACACAGACTTCTCTGTGAAACCTGAGAAAATGTGTTGGTTCTTTCTTACCATCCTTGATACCCAGAGCAAGAATTCTGAATTTAGTCACAGAGTTGATGAAAGATCAGAACAAGATGAACTGCAGTGCTAACAAAAACATTGGCATCAAACCAGTTGTCATTGGGTTTATAATCTCCCGGGTTTAATGACAGATATTTCACACTTATTTTAGATGTTGGCATTGGAGGACTGAAGTCAGACATTTCCCAGCAATCAAACCCACCTTTTTTTTTCTTTTTTTTTTTTTCACATTTTAAATGTTTTGTTTGAAGAACTTTTTGTTAGATAAGCTTTCAGTAAAGTTAAGCATTATTTATGTGAAATCCAATCTGAGCATCAAACTCAGGAGTTGGGATGTTCATGGTACCAGGCCTGGTCTGCAAAGCTGGACCAACAAATGCTGGAGATCTCTGGCTTTCAACAGGGTCCAAAATTGTCCCTAACACAAATGAGACCCTCCCAAAATTTCCAGGATTCCTCCCAACTGCAGATGTTACCCTCATAACCCCCCACAGCTTTTTACCCCTCATAGCCTGGATATCTGGAATGGAAGTTCAGGCCTTGCCATCCCAAACCTTGGCTGTCACTCCGATGTTTTCACACTAAAAAAGGCAAATTTCTGTTGAAGTGGGAGGCTGGGGTTTGGCCTTCTTTGGTCAGGAGAGGTTCAGTCTGTTTATACAGCAGAGATTTCTGCTCTATAAACACACGGATTTATGTACCCAGTTAAATCTTCACGAGGAGACAGCTCATCCCCACCAGCTCAGAGCTGGGAAGGTGTCATTTCAACAGAAGGAACTGAAGTCTTTTGGTGTTTTTTTTGTTTTTTTTAACAGAAAAATTAGTATTTGAATTAGAGTTTTGTAGAGAAATTTAGTTTATAAAAGAATAGGCCCTTCGAATGTTCCTGTCCCAGCAGATCATTACCAAGTGGTTTGGCTTCTATAACACAGGCACCAAATGGATTAATCTGGATGTGGCACGGACAGAGGAGGGATATAAATTTGTCTCTATCAACATCACAACGTCGTCTTCAGGGGCTTGATTATGTTTTATCATTTCTCCTGGCTCAGCACCAGTTCTGCACCATCAGCAGAGCTATTCAGAGGGGCATAACAAACGTCACTGTGCTCGAGTTACACCTGCAGCGTGTCCAGAGGGGAGAGCAGCCTGGGCTGTCACTGCCCCCTGGCACTGGCACTGTCCTCCCCAGCTGGAGGGGAGAATTGCACAGGTGAGAAAGTAAACACCCCCCCACCCAAAAAAAAAAAAAAAAATAAAAACAAACAAGGGGAGGAAAATAAATAAGGGGGTGGGAGAAAGGAAAAAATAAAAATTAGAAAATTGAACAAAACCACATCAAACCAAGCAAACAAAAAGGTCCCCTAAAACAACCCCAAAAAATGAACAAAAACATCCACCCTCCCCACAAAAAAACATCAAGGAGGGGAACTTAGAAAAAGAAAAACAAATGAAAAACAGGAGGAAAGGAAAGGGAAAGGGAAAGGGAAAGGGAAAGGGAAAGGGAAAGGGAAGGCATCAAAGAAGAGAAATGTAAAAAACCTACAACCAGGGAGGGGGAGCAAGTCTGGCAAAAAACGGGAATGATAGAAAGTAAGGTGTGAAAAGAACCCAAACAAATAAAGGGGAAAGAATTAAAAGAAGACCTCACACAAGAGCATCTGTCCCAGAATGCTCAACCACAGAAGGGTTTTGCACCATGCACTGAGGCACTGAGTATCCCAGTGTCTGTGTTCCAGTAACTCCAGCCAAACATTCCTCCCCATGAACTGCCAAATAAGTTTAGGAATTTGACAGTGATTCTGAGCACGGGGTGAGGAATGAGCCAGGCAGGTCTGGCTCACTTGGGGGCTGCTCTGGAAGATGCTGCTGCCAGCTGACTCCTTTCTCCCTGGCTTTTCTCTTCCAGCCCCTGGAATTCTGGGCGTTTGCCAAAGCCCAGTGCCCTTGGCCAGGCAGAGCCTGGGCCCAGCACCTGTGTAACAGACCTGTGCAGCTGGAGGTGTTTGCCATGCCTGCTCCATCTGTTCCACATGCCACAGGTGTGCTGATTTACCCTGGCTGAATTGGGAGCAAGAATCCTTTAGGAAAAAAAAAAAAAAAAAAAAAGAGTTCCTGGCTGAATTACCTATTTCTCTCTTTCTCCATGCTCTCTTTTTATTTATCCTCATCTACACCTCAGTTTTCCATTGCTGCTGGATGAGCACAAAGAAACTTCTTTTAAAAAATCCCTGGTAAAATATAGAATTTTAGACTGCTTGGATACTTTGGGATCTACAATAGGAATTTGGCAGCAGGGTTAATATTTAACAGCTTGACTCTGGGAGGTGGGAGGACCACATTGTGTGTTTCTTAGGGAATATGCATCCATGCACACAGATATCCATGGAAATAGAGGTTCAGCAGCATGGAGATGCAGCTTTATCTGCACTTTGAAAACACAACCCCAGTATCTTGCTTTTCTGCTGAAAAATAAAATAGTCCCAGAACTTTCTGATATAAATCAACACCTCAGCCAAATGAGTTACTCACAGGTAAAAGTTCCAAAGCTTTTGCCTCGGATTTCAGTTGTTTTAGGTCCAACTTTTATGAACAAACATAATTAGCCATTTTGAAATGCTTGGCCAGACAAGATAATTCCTGCCTGACCCCTGCTGATGATCCTGGTTTAGCACAGGAACCTTGCAGCACTCTGTTGATAAACCAGATCAGCTCCACTCATCCAGACTTTAACTCCTGGACTTAATGACTGCAAAGCAGTGATGTGAATCTACAATTAGTGCAGGTGCAAGGTTTGGAGAGGCTTTTAATTGGATTGCAGGTGAGATGAACTCAGGCTTCCAGGAATGCTCTAAGTGCAGGGCTGGGGAGGCTTCAGCCACGCAATGGTTCGGGTGGGTTTGGGGAGAAGCAGCAGCAAAAATGAACTTGAATTCCTGCACAGGGTCTTCTACACAATGTGAGCAGTGATAAAAGTTCCCTCCCTGACAGCTTGAGGACACTTCCAGGGCCTGTGGGTGCTGGTTTTTGGGATTTACTGAATTTGGTCATTACATGCATCACTCTTTAAAAACCCTGGCATTCTTTTCAGGGATCTGGAGCTCGCCAGGAAATTATTATTGTACTAAATCATAGTTGTATTGCAAATTATCCATCTATTCCTTCTCAATCCATATATTAGTCTGGAAAAGAACAGCTGCTGATATTTCCATCTCTGTTCCATTTTAATTTGAGCCCTGGTTGCAGGAGTCAATGTTTTATGCACTAAAGAAGCACGTGTGAAAGGTGTGAGTCTGGGAGTGCTGGGGTTAATTATTTTAATTTTTAAACTATTTATAAGTCCTCAGTTAGAGCGAGAAGTGGTAGAAGTGTGTAGGCAGAGAGGAGTTCTCACCACAGCTCTCAATCTTCCCAATGAAATTCCTCCTTGCAGGATGTTTAATCACCTCATCAGCCTCTCTCCAGCACAGCCTGTGCAGCACCTTCCCTTACAAAACAGTTACACTTCAACTGCATTTTAATACTGATCTGACTTCATCATCTCACATGTGAGAAAAATAAGGTTTTAACCCAGAAAAAGCAGCAAAAGATGTGACTGATCATTTACCCAGAATTG
This sequence comes from Euphonia xanthogaster, assembly GCA_034509185.1. Taxonomy (NCBI): domain Eukaryota; kingdom Metazoa; phylum Chordata; class Aves; order Passeriformes; family Fringillidae; genus Euphonia; species Euphonia xanthogaster. Next base: position 2,782,724 of record JAYDZK010000016.1, on the reverse strand, counting down.
TTTAGAAAGTAATTCAAAGGACCTTATTCAGGACTGTGAGAACCAGCTGAAATTACACATCCAAAGGGATGCTTCTGAAACATTAAACTTTTCTCACTCACCAATTACAGGGATATAAATTTTATAGGTACTGTTAGCAGAAGTTACATCAGTCATTAAATAACCCTAACCATGCCTCATTTCTCATTACCTAAAGCAAATATATTTAAATTGTTTTATTTTTAATTATGAGTTATAACTGCAGAAATAAAAATAGCTCCTATTTTATTTTTCAGCATATTTTTATCTGGACCTACATCCCATTTCATCTCTCATTTTCAGTGCTACAGTGAGGAGCACAGTTAGAATTTTCCCCATCTCTGCTCTTAAAAAGATCTTGACTCTGGAGCTCTCACTGCAGAATTCTGGTTGCAAAAAATGATTATTACAAACCAAAATCACAATTTCATCCACAAACACTCACTCCTGACACAACACTCCCAGTTCTTGGTCATTGGGTGACTTTCAGTTCATTAAAATTTTGTCATTGCCTTCAGCAGAAGCACAAGAGCTCCTTTGAATGACATTTGCAATCTTCCCTATCACTTAATAATCTGGGTGGTATTTACTATTTAACAACAAAAGCAAAAAAAAATAAATTCCACACCTCAGAATGAATTTTTTTCCACAGATTTCTCTTAATGGTGTGCCAAATGGGAGAGCAAAGATGTGAACAAATTGTGTTTATCTTCTCCTCTCTGCAGAGGAAAATCCACTAGGTGCTAACTACAAATGCCATTTCCTTTACATATTCCATGCTGCTGTTATTTGTGAGTAAATGGACTCTGAAAAATGGAAACAGAACCCAAAATTCTCCTCTGCCAATCCTTGGGAAAACTGGCAGTGTCTGCAGCCCACCTGAGGATCCCCTCTTCACCAAGGCTCTCCACAGATTTTTGTCATTGTCCCATAAATTTCATCCATTTCCCATCCTTATCCACACTCAGATATTATTCCAAATATTAAGACCAACGCATCCAAAACTTCCTTTCTGGAGAGGGGTCTTGACAAGAAATCTCTGCAGGGGCTCCCAAGCCTGGGACTTGTTAGTCCAGAGTGCAAAGAGGGATCTCAGACAAAGCTCAGCCTGCAGGGAAGGGAATGAAGCTCCGAGCAGTGGAGGCTTTACCCCAACATTTCCCCCACTGCAGAATAAACTCTGAAATTCCCGTTGATCCAAGAAAAATGCCAAAATCCCTGAAAAGCCCCCTCTGTTATTTCTCATTTAAAGGGAGGTTTCTTGACACATATCCAAGCCCTGCAGCCCGAATTCCTTTTCTTTCCCACTGGCATTGGTTACGAGCTCCTAAAACCCAGGTTGGAGTCAGAGCTCTGCAGTGAATTCATGGCATTTGACACTCATAACTCCACTTTTTTAAAAACAGATTAGTGCATTAAAAACCTCCTCAGTAACAGCTCTATCAAAGCATACATTGCCCAAAGCAATACAATTATTGGTCAATAATTCCTCTTGAGCTGTTTCTATTGCCACCACTTTATTTCGACACTTGCCTTCTTACCCTTTGATCTGCTAATTATCTTTTTACCCTCTGATCCCCTCTACAATTCCCTGGCAATTTGATCCATTAATTACAGAGCCCACATTCCCCATTTTCCACAGAATGTGCAGTTTTTGTGACCTTCTTCACCTTCCTTCCTACAAACACTTGCCATCTTTCTCCAGGGTATGGCTACTTCTGTAAATACATAGATAATGGTGCAAAATGCTGTAATTAAAGGTATTTTTGCATTTTCCTTGCAATCCTTTGGGCTTCACGAAAACATCTTAATAGTTTGTCATTGACTTAAATTTCAATGGAAATGAGCAGTCTGGTAAATGCTTTTGACTCCATCTTTAGTACCATAAACACTTGGAATTTTTTCCCAATATTAAGCATTGATTTTTTTTCCATGCTGGAGATTCTATTAAAAACACAGTTTCTGCTATATTTTGCATAAAATAAAATTATAATCATAAAATTATAATTATAATCATATAATTATAATTATAAAAAGTATTTTCTGATTTAAAGCTTTTCTCATTTTTTGAGCACATGACCCACACATTACTGAATATTCTGCATTACCAATTTCCCACTCCCTTCTAAGCCAGATTCAGACCTAAATAAGTTCTAGAGTGGAAGAATTTTAGGAAGATGAACTTTTTACTTGTACAAGCCAGAAATGATGGTGCTGTGGAAGGGGAGGGGACTGGGGAGCAAAAGTTTGGCAGCTGGAACTGAACCTCGGTGTTTGAAAGCTGGATTTAATGAATTTATTGTGACCAGGATATCCTGTAAGGATTCCACACAGTCTCTTATTCTACCAGGAATTCTCTGACACTGTTGGGTTTCTCCTGTGTTTGTGCAAAAGAAGGACACTCTCATTCACACCTCCAGTGCCTCAGTTGGGGATGTGGGAAGCCTTCTGTTAATATTTACATTTTCAACCACAGATTTAGTTCAGAACTGAGCACTTGGAAAATCCTCATCAATGAGATGCATCAAAACACAGGCATGGCAGTCAATGCTATTCAGTTTTTCTCTGCAATGGCTCACTGAGTCCTTTGGCCAAAGTTACCAGCTGCTTGAAGTAATGGCTTTGTGCTGTGTCCACTCAAATGAACTCAACCACTTCTCATCCCAGAGAAACCTGTGCAGAGCTGCCAAAGAATGATCATTAATGCAAGATTTTTCTTTTTGACAGTTTTTCTGCCTGGAAAATGATTGATTGGGCACTTCTTGTATAAATAATCTTTGCAGGTTTTAATATAGAGAATCCATTTTAATATCTACATCGTAAAAAAAAAAAAAAAGAAATTCTCATTTCTGTGCATCCACTTCTTTTCAATCAGATTATTTTTATAAATATGATGATTGGAAAAGCAAAATGTGTCTTTCACAGCAGAGGTATCTTCAATAATCCAGAGGAAAATCTGCTAAGGAATAAAATTCTTCCTGCACAATTTCAAACCAAAATTGTGCTTATTGAATATAGTCCTGTCTAATCATATTGACTTATTCCTCCTTTTTTCCCTTTCAGACCTAGCTGGTAGCATATAATTTGCCATTTTTCACATTAGTTCTTAAATAGCTCACACTTCCTTGCATCACGAGGCCCTTAACAGCTTCTCAGTAATCTGATTGTTCAATTGTCTGAAGATTTCAGACACAGAAAAGCCAAGTACAGGATCAAGCCTGAAATACTTTGAAATACAGGAGGCCATTTCAGCACAGCTGAAGCAAGTAATGGAGAATTTGTAAAATAAAGCACAAAGAAATGAGTTGTGGTTGGCAATAAACACGTGAGCAGCTCTGGGGGTGTTTCTGTGTGAGTTATGGAGCCTCTCAGGAGCTGTGTGGGGATCAGGGCTGGTCTGCTTGGCTTCACTTTACGGTCCCCCAGCCAGGTGCTCCTGGGACCTGCAGTGACTCAGAGCCACGGGAGGAGCTCAGCCCTGATGGATGGCACAGCTCAGCCCTGCCAGGCACCTCACAGAGCTGCTGACTCCCTGCTTTTCCTTCCCTTCCACATCCTTCATGCAGGAAAACTTTTTGCTGCTTCCTTTGCTGGTCCCATCAGATATTCCAGCCTGGGATGCACCATCCCAACAACCCCAGCAAAGACCTCCTCAGCTCCAGACCTGCGCTTGTGACCAACCTGAAATGTGCAAAAGGAAAAGGGAAAAGTCATTTATCAAGAAAATCTTCAGAGGGAAGAGCCATTCCCTTGAATCAGACAGCCTTTCATGTTTAATCGTTATCCTGGTCAATATTTAGATTATTAAAATCCAGCAAGCTACAAAATATGAACATATACAATTTTATTTTTTTTTTTTGACATCAGAATCCAGAGTTCAGCTGATTGTGGCACTTTCTAATCTCCTGTTTCAATCCAAATTCACATAAGAAAAACACTTAGGTAATTTTCTTTTGCCATCTCCCAGTAACCACTAAGTAATCTCCTTATTTTTCTTTTGAATCCCTGTGGCAAATTGCATCATGTAGGCTTCAGTTACTCATGTATTTTTTCACCCTTTCCTTTCTGTCTCTTGCTTTTCCTCTCTGTGTTGCCTGGACTGTTACTCAGCGTTATGGAACTTTAAAAAATCAATTCTTCTCTATCCTTTTGCCTTATGATGAAAATAATACAAGGTGATTTTCCGTAGAGGTTGCTAACCAGGGTGTTCCCATACACAGAATTCATCTGCAATCATTTCTTCATTCTTTCTTCATTCTGCCTTTCCTACCACTCCAAGTCATTTAGAACTCCTAAAGCTTCAGCCCAGAAGAGTTTTCCCTTTCCCCAGCTTGTGTTTGTCCTTTGAGCTCTCAATAGCAATGAAACTCCAAGATTTAAGAAAACTTGATTTTTTTTTTTTAGTTATCTTCTGATTTCATTCCATAAGATTTGTTTGCTGCCAACTGTTTCAATATTTTGCAGTAAAAGCCTCATCTAAAGGTGATTGAAGCCTTGCAGTGGGGCTCTGTGGGCTTTAAAGTGAGCCCTGATTTACCAGCTGAGCCAGCCCCAACCATTCCAGCAGAGGATCCATGGGCTGTGCTCGGACTCGGGCACACACAGAGTCCAGAACAATTAAGCATTTATTTATAGCTGAAGTTGAATGTATGAGTAAGTCACACATGCTCAGCAATTGCAGTGCTTTGTTGACCATAACATTCCCCAGGAAGATTTAGGAAGGAGTGAGGTGCCAACTTCACTTTTGCACCAGGGGCCTCTCCTATTTCTGCTGGGAGAGGCACAGCCTTTAAACCTGGTTTAGCACTGAAATGTTTACCTATCATCCTCCCCTCTTTTCTGCCTGTGATATTTAAGCAAGAAGCTTTATTCGAACAAGAGCTCTTTAACCTCATCACAGGCAGGAGTTTTTTCCTCCTCATTTCAAAGTTGTCATTAATTAACACAAAGCCCAGTGGTCCTGCTGCCCCTGCCTGGAGAGGAGCTGACAGTTTGCTTTTTGATGAGGAGGAAGCAGCCTCCAAACAGAAGCAGTACTCCAGGACAGGAGTCAGTGGGCAAAACCTGAAAACCAGGAACATCAGGAAACACCAATTCACTGTGGGGGTGACCAACCACACGTTCACTGTGAGGATGGCCAAACCAGCTGCCAGATCGGAAGAGCGT
>JAYDZK010000016.1:2766434-2777440 GCA_034509185.1 Euphonia xanthogaster | reverse complement strand
GACGCTCTTCCGATCTGACCAACCACACATTCACTGTGAGGATGGCCAAACCAGCTGTCCAGGGAGGTTCTGGAGTCTCCATTCTTGAAATTATTCAAAAGGCGTCTGGACAATGTCATAGAATTATGGAATATTTTGGGTTGGAAGGCACCTTAAAGGTCATTTTGTTCCAACCCCACTGCCCTGGGCAGGGCTGTCACTCACTAGAACCATTTTCCTAAAGTCCCATCCAAGCTGACCTTGGCAACTGGCTCTGGGTGGTCCTGCTTGAGCAGAAGGGTTGGACCAAGTGATCTGTGGAGGTTCCTTCCAAGCTGAACCATCCCGAGACTCTGTAAATATGTCCATTAATCCAGAGCCTCAACGTGAAGCACATCAGACACTGAATGTGAGGATGTCAAGTGCCTCTGACATCCTCACATTCTGCCTGGAATGAAAATACACTGCCAGCAGCAGTAAAAATAGTAAAATAAGTCATAGTAGATTAGGTTGCCCCCATCCAATGAGGTTCCTAAACTGTGTAGCACCCCAAATATGGTAATATTTAGATCAATTTTTTGGATGTCTTCACTCACTTATGAAGCCTCTTGGCTCGTTCTTCTCTGCTCTCCTATTTCTGTAATAAGAAATAAACGTTTCTTCGCCTGGCCAATTTTTTTGAACTGAAAAATAAACCTGTAACTTGGGGCATGCTTGGAAGTGTTTACAGATGCTCAGTAACCCCGTGAAGACTCTCCTGTCCCTTTGAGTTTAATGGAAGCTGACACAGAATTCAATGAAGTGCGAATTTCCCTCTCGATTTCAGGAGCTCTTTCCCTGGATTTATTATGCCTGTGATTCCACACAGTGTCTGGAAACAGCATTGTAACACAGCCACCAGCTCGGCCAGGGCATTCCATTCGAGAACTCAGGGACCAAAATCTTTACCCATCAGCTGCCTCCAGTCCTTGTCTGGGGTGGACAATCTGGATTTAACACTCTTGAGATCTGCCTTTTATTACTAATTGGTTTCATTTATTTTGGAGCAGTTTCTTATTAGAAAGGGTAAGTGCTCTGCTTTTAGGGGACACACCAAATTTTTCATGCCCCATATGTGGAGGTGTCCAAGGCCAGGCTGGAAGGGGCTTGGAGCAACCTGGGATAGTGGAATGTGCCCATGGCAGGGGTGGAATGAGATGAACTTTAAAGCCTCTCCCTACCCAAATCATTCTGTGACATCAATTATATATTATAAGATGCTGCAGAAGGGTCTCACAGACCAGAGAGACCTCAGCAGTTCCATTCCTCCTCCTGAGGATTCGTGTCAGGAGTGGTGGATGGTAACAAACCCCACGTGGGACAATCCAAACTGCTCCCCACCTCACAAACAGGGATGTGTGACCCTGCCAAGCCCAGTGTGCCAGCTGGGCAGCCTGTGGAGATCACCTGCTGAGATATGACTTCAAAATATGGATTTTTGTTTCTTAATTTATTTATTTTTTTATCTTATATGTGTGAGTAAATTACCACCGGCAGGATCACTGAGATCCTGGATCTGTGTGGCACAGAACATTTGGCCTAAAGTTCCTCTTGCAGACCTGGCAGGGGAAGGTTGAGCTTGTTATCCTTCTAATCCTGCCTCGAGCAGGTGCCTGGAAGGAAATGGAGTCAGAGATCTGGTTTCTGTCCCTCCTGTGCTCCGAGGAGTGATGACAGAGTTATCCTGGGATGGGGGTGAGCAGGAAATGGAAGGGAATGGCAGAAATGCCATGCCTGGGTCACGTACCACAGACCTTCTCTGGCACAAACACCTCCTGCCCAGGCTGGCACGGGGACAGACCTGTTCCTTGGCCAGCAAAGGAGCAGAGGGCTCAGAGGGAGGCAGAGGTGCTGTGCTGGCAGGGAGCAGAAGCTCATCTCTGCGAATGGGAGCGCTGATGCCTCTGCCAGGAGAACTGGGTGGCCTTTGCTAAACCCTTCTCCTGGTTTTAGTTTCCACAAACATCTAAGCAGCAAAGCCCTCTTCAAATCAACTGGGAGCCACCCCCAGAAACAAGTGCTTTGCTGGGAGAGGCTGGGCTTGAGCTGGAGCCCTTTGCTGCACAAAGTTTGAGTCAGTGTTTTCACTGGGCTGTGCAATTTGCCATCGTTCAGTTGGAGGCACCTCCTCGTTCCAAACAGTCCTGCACACATCAGGAATGCTGTGCTCATCCTGTGCCTTATTATGAAATGATAATGGCACTCTCTAACCTTGCTGGAGGGAGAGTTCTGAGCTGAGGCAGGAGAGCTGGCCTCCCATACTGATGAAGAGAGAGTTTAAAGGAGATATCCCTGCATCTCCACCTTGGTGCAGACAGCTGCAGTGGATTTCTCTTGGTTATCTTAAGAGAGCTGGAGTTCATAGCTTTAAATATCACCAGCCCCAAAGTCTGCTCAGAATGTTAGGAACTTAATTCTTGGGGGTTTTATCTCACATGGCATTTCTTATGTTACCTAATTGCATCGTTTGCACATTTCAGCCCCAAAATGATATAAAATTGTGGATGTTAGAGTGGTCTCTGGGAAATATTTTGCCTCTTTGTTTGCTTCTGATAAAAATCTGCCAAAAAAACCCCTTCAAGCCTGCCAGTCAAGAAGCATTAAAATATAAAATTCAAGAACCAGGGCTTTTGAAAATCACTGTTCCCTAATCTGGCCTGAGCTGTTGGAGGCAGAACTTCCCCAGTGCAATAAACAGTGGGAACATTCCCTGTGAGCCTGATAAAACCTGCTGACGTCTGCAGGGAGCTGTGCTGCTGGAGAAATATTGTAAGTACTCCATCACTGCTCGTGTTGCATATACAGAGCTGGAGCCAGCTTGGAAATGTTCAGGCAAGTTATTCCCAGTCTCGTTGACAATAACCACTTGTCTCATGTAAAACATCCACTCCTGCAGGCACAGCAGTTGCTGTTCCTGGGCTGGGATATTCAGGATGTCGTGTTGCCTGAGTGATTTCCAAACATGTGCAAGTGCAGGGAGAAGGAAAATCTATGGAAAGCTGTAAAAATGTCGCGTGCAGTCCCTGAAGTCGCCAAAATAATTCTGTGAAAATTATTCCCCCTTGCCTCGTGCAGTCCCAACCTTTCTATTTCAGTACCAAGAAAAAAGTATATTTGGAAAGCAGACTGGCATAATTACAGCACAGAGAAACTTGTGAGAAATGGCAAAATAGCATTAAAAAAGCTGCTGGGAATAACAAGCAAAGGAAAAAAAAAAAAAAAAAAGAAAAAGAAACTAATGTTATTTGTACAAAGTGCAACAAATGCAGAAAGGAAAACCTCTGAGTAAGTTCAGAACTGTCCTGCTGGCCTGTGCTGTGCATTAGGCTGAGTTTAGTGAGGGCACCTCAATGTGATCCATGGTATTGTCTCTGTCGCTGCTCTCTGGGGGTGGAAAACCCATGGCAGAGTTTAGATTTTGCCCAGAAGTTGGTTAAAATAATCTGGGCTATTTGCAGGGATGAGCACGATGACAGGGTCAGGTTTGGATACTGCAGAGGTGTTGGGAAGGTGCTCCCCAGAACAGATCAGATCAGATCAGCAAAAGGGCTTTAAAGTCCTTGGAGTTTCTGTAGCTCCAGCTCTCATTCCACACTTCCCCTCACCTAAGCAATAGGAAACACCAGAGAAGAGGAGAAGGAATATTTTCCAGTGCTGGTAATGCTTGTACCTGGGTAATTCCCACCCCGTTTTCCAGGGATTTGCCTTGGCATGGAGCAGAGGAGCTGCTCTTCTCTCCATCACCACCGACCCAGTAACTTGAGCAGCTGTGAGTTTTCCCTAAGTCCTTTCAAGTGGAGCTCACTTCTCCTCACGCCTCATTTCTGGAGTGGTTCCTGCTCCCTCCATGTGCCCCTGGGAAGCACCTGCAGCATTCCTGCTCCTCTCCCTCAGAGCCCTCCCTCTGTGCCAGGGTGTGGGACAAGGGACAGCGAGAGGCAGGAATGGCACGTCCAAACTGCAGCAGGAAATCTGGGCCTGCTGAGGCTCCTGCTTGATCTGTCACACATCCCCACTGACACCCCCCTGATCTGACCCAGAGGAAGCAGCGCAAGGAATAACAATCCCAGTTATTCCTGCGGGGAGGAATGCTGTGCTCACAGCTGGAACACAGCAGGTTCAGCCCCAGCCTCCCGAATTTCAACATCAGAGAGAGCAGTGAGCTGAACGAGTTCATTATTGGAGATGTTGTAAGCTGGGCTTTGCAATTAATTTCTCCTTTTTCTCACACAAACCCTGGCTTACTTGACCTGTGTTACACTGCACTTTCTCTGACAGAAACACCACAGATAAGCCTCTCATCAGCAGTGGCCTTGGTTATCTGGCTCTGTTTGGGAACAGAAATGTGCTATCAGGATCTAAAAAAAAGGTCTGCTTAATGTCAGGGTCTCTGCCAAATTATGGCATGAGAAGAGGAGAACATTTCTGATATGATTTTCTTTTTTTGAATAAACTAAAGCAGGAGAGATAAAAAGCTGTTTCATTAAGATAAATGCAGAAATAAAATTTTGCCGGCCATGAAGGTCACAGAAAAACAGAGTCAGGAAGGGTGGAAAAGCCCTCAGAGATCATGGAGTCCAGCCTGTAACCCATCCCCACCTTGTCCCCAGCCCAGAGCTCTGAGTGCCACCTCCAGGAATTCCTCGGACACCTCCAGGGATGGGCACTCCAAACCTCCCTGGGCAGTCTGTTCCAATGTTTATTCACCCTTTCCGTGGGGAAATTCCTGCTGGTGTCCAGCTGAGCCTGCCCTGGCCCGGCCTGAGGCCGTTCCCTCTCCTCCTGTCCCTGTTCCCTGGGATAAGATCCCAAATCCCCCCCCCCGGCTATCCCCTCCTGTCAGGAGCTGTGCAGAGCCACCAGGTGCCCCCTGATCCCCCTTTTCTCCAGGCTGAGCCCCTTCCCAGCTCCCTCAGCCCCTCCTGGGGCTCCATTCCCTTCCCAGCTCCCTCCGCCCCTCCTGGGGCTCCATTCCCTTCCTAGATCCCTCAGCCCCTCCCCACAGGACCATGAATGATCTGGCCCCAAGACCTGATGTCTCTTTTGGCCTTGTGCTCCGTGCAGGGTTGGTTTTGAGAGGGTAAATATTGACCAAGCTGCAGAGAGAGGGGAGCACAACAAGGGGGGCTTTGCCTTTCAGATGTGCATCAAATTGAATTTTCCCTAACATTTTCCAAATGGGCAGATTCTTGGTCGTTCACAAATTATCCCCGTGTTTCCTGGGCCCAATTCCCCAGACAAATTCCTGTTCCCCTGCATCCTGAGAGATCTGTTCCTGCCTCTCCTTCAGGCAGTTCAATTTCTATGATTTTTGCATTACATGTGAGATAGCTGCAATCTGTGAAGGGATAGCGAGATCAAGAGAAGAACGAGATTATTCTCTTTGCTTGTCAAAACAAACAGAAATAGCATTTCTTCTTCTCTGCAATGGCTGATGGAAACAGAAACACAGCAAAAATATTCATTTTTCTGCCTCTTGAAGCTGGATATGGTTCTTATGAAAAGTTCTCTGTGGCTTCTGGCTGGTAGGAGAGTTTGACCTAAAATATATTGGACTCACTTGTAGCCATTAAAGGGAAGAAAAGAAAAAGCAGTGGCAGCAATAAAAATGCTGACAATAACATAGTGTCTTAGTCCATGGAGATTTGGCAATAATCAATACATGATGCCCTCTCTAAAAATACTTTGGCTTTTGGCAGCTTTGAAATTTTCTTCCCCATAGGTGATCAGGCAAGTTGAAAAAACTCAGGGAAACTTCGAGAAATTACTGAAAGAGCAATAAATATTTAAATCTTGGAAATGCACCCGACACCTCCAGCTGGGCAGGAGCAGACAATATTCCCCATCTGCAGCAGCATGGAAAATCAATAGCACAGAGGCCGTGGCTGTTCCTGCTGCAAATGTAACCCTGGCTGCTTTATCTTCAGGCAAAAAGCAAAGTTTATTGCAAACACCGTGGGCCTTCCTTCATCTCAAGGATATGAACAAGGAGTGCCTCCACTGAACCTGAGGAAATTATCCCAGTTAGTGGGAAATCAGCTCCTGTTTGTGCAGGAATGAGGTGTCTCCAGTGCGTGTGCTCAGCTCCAGCAGCCCCATTGAAGCACAACACGGCACGGGTTTTGTCCTTCCTTTGTTGGGTACAAAGGGTCAGAGATGGCTCAGTCCTCTAGTAAGGAAAACTAGCAAGAGAAATCAAATATTTGGTTTCTTCCCTTACTCTAATTTAATCAGTGCCTACAAGGCAGGGCTGTTTGAAGTGTTTAGAATAGTTTGTCAAAAACTCTTCTCTTCATCCTGCAGAACCTCAACGTAATCCTCACTTTTGGAGCACCAGAATATTTTCCTCACAGTATTTTTTCCTATGGCTCTTCACTTAAGGCTTCAACTATCACGACAAGAATCATCACAAGACTCTCAGTCCATCTAAAACCAAATCCTGGGCCAGAGGCTGAAGTCCAAGTCCAAATCTTTGAAAACTTGGAGCTCATTTTCTTCAGAATTATTATCCCCAAAATAATATTGGGTCATTCATGCCTGTGTTTGATTAACAGGACATTCATGCCTGTGTTTGATCAACTGCAGGTAACATTGCCGTGTTAACCAGCTCATAAAAAACATTTTCTTTATCTCGTGGAGCATCCAACCTTTGGGATCTCTCTTCCTTTAAAGAGCACAATATTTTTAGGAATTCTCCTGCACCCTAAAAGAGGTCCTGTGAAGAGAAAAAATTATTTTGCAGGGCAGTTGCAAAGTCTTTATGAGAAAGTTTTGCTGCACAGCCTCAACAGGGCTTCAGGAGTTGCCCAAAAATAAAGTTTGGTGCAGGGATCACAAGTGAAGAGATGGATTTCTGTCTCCCTGTGTTTAAGAAACAAATACCAGGTTTGAGTAAAAAAAGGGGATGAAAAAGAAGAAATTAAGGAAATTATGACAAATATTTCTTATTGTGATATTGGATTTTAGATTCCAAAATGATGAAAAGATGTGATGGTTTGTTCCTATTAAATATGTCAATCTTTTTCATGGTAAGGTGGGATAGGAAAAGTTTTAATATTCAGCAAATCTCTTGGTGGCTGTGGAGCATTCATGACTAATCAGAAGTTCCTTAATGAAGCATTTGTGTGAAGCTCTTTAGTGAGTGGTTAATCACAAAAATACAAAATATGAGGGGAAAGCAGGGTGGGTTGGCAATAACTGCAATAACTGTGGGGTGGAAATGGTTCCAGTGTGGGCCAGGCACTTCTCCTGCAGATCCTGAGGTTTTACATTTACAGCCAGTGTTTGTTTTCATTGTTGTGAAATGATTGTTAACACAATCAAGAAGCAGTGAAGGCAGCAGCTTGGAATTTTCCATGTTTTATTTTATTGCAACACCTTTTTACCCGTTTTTTTGGTTTTTTTTTTTTTACTCTTTTTAGCTGTCCCAGAGAATCAGCTTGGGAATTCTGACTGTGAGGAATTTTCTCCTCTCCCTGACTAATGGCACTAGTGGTTAATAAAATTCTGAAAAGCTTTTATTAATAAAATATCTTTTATTGCACAGCTTTTATTCATTTTTTCACGCGCACGTAAAAGACAGCAAAGAGGAAAAAAGCCACCAAAACCTACAAGCACACAGAAATAACCAGCAAAGCCTCAAAAAAAGATTGTTGAGGTAATAGAGATAACATTTTTAGACTGCAAGGATGGGAGGTGAAGAAACATAGATCCTTTGGGAAAGCAAAGATCCCTTTAAACCTTTTCCCACACTTCCTGTAGCACAATGAACTTTGGGTTGTAACATTATTTAGCTGTAACATAACTTACCCTGGCAGAAACAGCAGCTCTGCTGTCTCAGGGGCCATATAATTCCTGGGATACTACATCCAATAAATGTTTTGGGCCAGGTGTGGTTGTACCAAGCACAGAAGAGGAGCCATATGGATGATCTGCAATCATCCTCCACATGGCTGGGGGACAAGAAAACAGCTCCTGGTTCATACCCTGATACGTCCCCTATTTATAAAGGTGACCTGGTAACTCTTGGAATTAATACAAATCCTGGAGGATTCTGGTAAAGAACGCATCAAAAAATAATGGAGTGGTTTAGGTTGGAAGGGACTTTAAAAATCATCTCATTCCAACCTCCTGACACAGGCAGGGAATGTGGCTGAGCTCCCCTTCTTCAGACACAAGTTCTGTGCAAGGATTCTCCCTCATGGCTCAATCCCAGTGCGTTCAGGAGAAGTTTTGGATGGCATCCAAGCTGCAGGATGGCATCCGAGCTCCCACCTCTCCTGAGCAGCCTGGGAGATTTACAGCTGTGCTGGGTACCTAAAGTGCCCCCAGCTCACCTGGGGAAGGAAATGAGGAGGGCAAGCTGTGCATCATTCCCTTGGGGACTGGGTGTTCCTGCTCAGGCAAGTTAATGCAAAGGAAAATTAATTGGCCTGCAGTTATGCAAAGCAAAGTGAGCAGTAGCAGGGTTTATGAGGCCAAAACCACCGAGTGGCAAGGGCTGTGTGTAGGCATTTCCAAAAAACTTCTACAATCAGGTGTTTTACTGCAAGCTGAAGCACAGGAGATCCCATAATTGCTACTTTTAAAAGAGATATGGGAAGCACTTTGCCACCACTTTGTCAGAAATGTGGGCTGTAAAACTCTGCAGCTCCATGGTTTCCATGGGGACCATCTTTGCTGGGATGTCCTTGGGCTCTGGGGTGCTGGAGAGAGGGACAAGCTGCCCATGGGAATCAATTCCCCAGCTCCAAACACCTGGCATGGAGCAGGGACATCATCTGTGGGGTTCAGGTGGTGGGGAGAGGGGCAAAGGGGTGTTGCCAGTGCGGCACAGTGCCCACAGTCATGGGAGGAGCTGAAATTTGGGGTCTGCACGTGGCCTGGGGGTTGAGCAGCTCCTGCAGGTCCCTTGGAGAGCACCCCCAGCCCGGATAAGCTCCATCCAAGCCTCTTTGGCTGGGCTCACATATAAAATCAGTGATGGTTTTTTCACGTTTCATTGCATTCAACTCAGTGTTTTGGTAATTTCTTACATCTTTATTGAGTAAAAAACAACCCTTGCCCTCGAGATGCTGTAAAATCTCACAGCTGTCCACTTGCCAACCTTGTTTTCCTTCTCCTGCTCCTCAATTTGCCTGCAGGTGTGCACCCATGGATCCAATCCAGTATTCCACACATTTTAAAAAATATATGATAAATCACAAAGGATTCCATACATATACCCCTTTCATCCCACCTCCTTTTGAAAACGTGATGGGAAGGAAGAGTGGGGAAAATAAAGTTCTGCAAGCAACCCAGAGCAAGAGGGAATAAATGAGGGCATCATCTCCTCCTGAATTTGAAAGTTCAACAAGAGGAACGGGTGCAAGAAATAGAAAAGAACTAGAAGGAGTAGAAGTAGGTCTCATTTAAAAGCACATTCCAGTCAAAAATACCTCCCAATTTTCATGTCAGCCTTGTAGTTTTTCTCTAAAAAAAGAAATCAAGCAAGCAATAGTTATTTAATAACAAAGAGTGACCTATTTTGGAGGGAAAATTAATATGGAAGTGTTCTTCTGAGAATAGGAGCAGTTTTTGTGAAGTTTTCTCCACTATTTTATGGACCAATTCTGTGATGAGTGTTTAACAATTCTTATTTTGAATCTCCTTGTACATCTCAGAATACAAACTAAACTTCTGGTATTTGGGCTGAAACCTACTCGATTATGTACTAATTCCTATGAAAAACATTTCCTTAGAACGCATTATTTTTGGAACACATTTCTGCACATGCTTCCCTTTAAGAACTTCAGAACTCAAAAAGTGATTGGTTTCAATAAAAATGGTGCAGCTCCAGTGGATTCAATCATGCAGACTGAGGAGAGCTCCTGATTTAGCACGCCCTGATTTTGAGTGGTGGCATCAGAGAGTCTGCCCAGTGAAAAACAGCAAAAAAGAAAAAAAAAATCAATAATGATTGACTTCTATAAAAGGATGGTCTCATGGAATCTCCTAAGAGATTAATAACTGATTGGCTTTGTCAGATAATTAGCTGCTCTACCAAATTATTTGTAAGCTTTGCAGGAGAGATGCCAGCACCAAATGTTGTTCTCATCCATTGCTGGAGGTCGTCTGTTTTCCAGAATAGAAGTGCAATTAATCATTATTAACATAAAGAAGCTGCTGATATTGTTCATTAATAACCTGATTTTAATGTTAATCAAATAATCACTGCAGTGTTGATCTATTGAGAGCAATGTGAGGGATATATTATGCCTTGCATAAGCAATGGATATGATTTACCAATCTGTGTGTACAGAAAACTGTTTGGGGATAAAATGAACACATTTAGAGAATGGAAAATGTTTTCCTGAGGTGAAATTTCCAACATTTCCATTACCTGCTTTCAGAAAACAAAGAACAAAGATCCAGCTTTTTTTGGTACCAAAGGATGGTTAGCAACAAGAAAAAGTGCAGCTGTGTTGTGTCTTTGCTGTCCAGTAACCCAGTGTTTCTCAAAATAACTTTAAAAATGTACCTAGGACTGTTTATAAGGAAGATCCTGAATAAAACGACTCTTTGGGTTTGTTTGCCTTTATCTCTGCCTTTTCCTAGCAGTTGTATCCTTCCTCGTGATTAGCCTGAGTACACAAATGCATCTCATCCCTGGACAATCCCTCTTTATCTCCAAGCAGGTTTCCTGAACACCAGTAATTTAAAAATGGTTTCTGTGCACATCTGTCTCAGTAAAACATCGCTGAAACACTTCCAGCCCCACTCCTAAAAAAATGAGTGCTGAGGCAAAGTGAGCTTGTGTGACTGCAGCACTTGACAGAACATTTGCCACCCATTTAACACTGTTTGCAGGGGCCTGGTTCCATGGCACTGCCCTGACTCATCACTTAATGATGATTTAATGATTTAATGAGAGCAAATGGTGCTGAAGCTTTGCTTTAAACACGGGTCCTTCATCAAACGCTCAGATTCGAGAAGAGGCACAGATGGGG
>JAYDZK010000016.1:2730724-2743347 GCA_034509185.1 Euphonia xanthogaster | reverse complement strand
CTTCTCTTCTCTTCTCTTCTCTTCTCTTCTCTTCTCTTCTCTTCTCTTCTCTTCTCTTCTCTTCTCTTTTTTTCCTTTTTTCTCTTTTCTTTTTTATCCATGTTCTATTTTCTATTTGAAATTTCTATTTTTTACCCTTTGAATTCCTTTCTGCTCTATTTAACCTTAAACACCCAAACACCAAAATTTTCTACCATTTTTTTCTAGGACCTCAAAGTCCTCTCTCCTTGCCAGCTTTACATCTTGTGCTACCCTGCAGCATCTTGCAAGGCAGAGTTCTACTCCAAAATATTTCTGCAGATTTGAATGACATCATTTTTAAATGGTACAAAAGCTATTTGAAGGGGGATAGAAATCATAGGAATATTTTTATTTAGCTTTTAAGCTCTTTAGCAACAGAATTGCTCTTCTCTAATTTTGTTTCACCACTAATAAAAGGATTATTTTGGTTTAGAAAGAAGAGGGTTGTGAGGTCGTGTGAGGCAACCTGGCCAAATGGGATTCAAGTCTTGATTGTTTTCCCTGTACACTGAAAATTGTGTGTTTGAGAATTAAATGTTTAGGTGATTCACTGGACAAGAAATCATGCTGAATGAGGTCAGGGGACCTTCAGAATTAGAGCTTCCCATTCTAAGATGTAATTTTCTTTTGTCATAAAACTCTCCCCAACACTGTTGTCAGTCTATCCTTTTTAAGAGAGTGACATTATCAGAAGTCACTGCACTGCCCTTCTTCTGCTCCCACCAAAATCAATTGGATTTTCACTTGGTTGGAAAGAGACCAAGGAAAATTCTGGGTGCTCCTGAAAAATCACATCTGCAACATGTGTGGGGATTTCCAAGAATTTATCAGTGCATCAGAGGCTGGGTTTGGTTTGAAACCTCAAGTGCATCCTCAAGTGAAACCCTTCTGGGTGAAGATTCCCTGCCCGTGGTGGAGGTTTGGAATGATGTGATCTTTGAGGTGCCTTCAAACCCAAACTGTTCTGTGATTCTGTGAAATTCATGAGCACAAATTCATTACGTGTTTAAAATTCCTGTGCAGGAAAAGCATGGAAGCCATCCAGGCTGGACAACCACAGCCTTCAGCTCCAGGGTTCAGCTGCCAATTGCTCTGTGCATATTTAATCAAGTGCACTATTGTTTCCAGTGCCTCATTTAAATTCCTCCACTAATTAAAAAAAATCATAAATAACTCTTATAGAATTGTTCTGCCTCTGCCAAGAATAATTAAAACAATTTAGCAGAATGAACCTCCTAATTGTCCGTGTTCAGCATTCCTAATTCACCATAAAGCTGCATGCTCCTACAGGGAGCAAGTCACTGACAAATCTCCTGTATTTTATATTTTGCTGGATGGAACTTGAAGCACTTTGCTCACATCTTCTCTGACCTTACTGCGATTGTCTCGGTTTTTCAACAAATTAAAGACTCCAGTTTTGCCCAATCTGTTTATAAATGATCAATTTCTCCACGAGAGTGTTAGTTGGTTCATCCTTTCCTTCTTTCATTTTTCATGCTTTAGGAACAATGAAAATGGGAACAGTGACTGGATGTGGAAAAACAACCTCCTTTAGGTAATGTGTTACCTTAAAAATACAAATGTCCCAAAAAATGAGATATTCAGAATGCTGGTCTGGCTCTCAAAATTCAAGATGTTGTCTAATCCATGACTGCTTGGGACATGCAAAGGGTGGTGAAGGTGGCATCTGCAATCTGCCAATGCCTTGGAGGAGCAAAATCTGCAGGAATGGTGACCAATTCCCAAGGAGAGAATTTCCTGTAAGACCAGAGCTATTTTAACTTCCTTTTAACCTGTGCCTTCTCAAATGGCCCCTGACGAGTCTGCAACTGTGCCTGTAAATAAAACATGAACCACCTGAGGTCGGGAGGAAAATTATTGATTGCAGGGGCTTTGTGTCTGATCCTCATCCTGCTCCTTTCCAGCCCCTTCCAAAAATGGCTCAAGCCACAAATCCTGGGAGCAGGAGCTGTGGTCAGCAAAGGAAGCCACTCAAAGAGAAAAGTGTGGGAGAACTCACCATCCTCTGAGGATTTTGGACATATTTCCTCCTTTTGTTTGCCCTACCCAGGACAAAACTGCCTTCACTGGCAATAATTCCACGGTTCTCAAATAATCTAAATATAATATTATTTTAAAAATAATACAAAGCACATTTTAAAAAACACAGACCTTGACCCTTTATAAGCCTTTTTTGCTTATAGGCAAAAAAAAAATCTTAGATATTGAATATCTAAGATTTAATTTGGGTTTTTTTTTCATTTCTGTTTTCTCTCCTTTTCAAGGGACATCTCAAAATTAGCAGACTTTATCAGTCCAATCCTTCAACAATTTCCATGGTACAGAGGAATCCCTTAGCAAAATGATAAGAAGAGGCCACAAAATGTTATTTTGTATCTAGATCATAAAATCAGTTTTTCATTGGTTTCTGTTTTTATTACCCATTTTTTAATGAAGATTTGGACATTTCTGCCCAACAACACTTAAGCTTCCTTGAAGTAATTTGGCATCACATTTTGGGAAAAAAAAGTGAGTTCAAGGGCATAATTTAGGAAAATGTCACGCAATCAAATCATCAAGTCCATCTCTCTTCCCAAAGACCTGATCAGATAAATATCATTCCTTGTTTATGGAGCTCCTACTTCCCAAAAATTCTGTAATGCCTGAGCAGAATCACCTTCCCCGTGATTTAATCTTGATACCTCTTGTCCTGACACAACAAACAAGGATTCTTTTCCTTCTTTTCAAGAGCATTAAAAAATAGTGATTCAGCATGGTTGTTTTTTAAAAGTTTTTTTTATTTTTTGCCTGCTTTAGGAAAGGGTAATGCAGATGATGAATGGGAACACTCAGTGGTAGAAGAGAAATGATTTGCACTTAGTGCTTGAAATGTGTGAGTCGTAGCACTGAATAAACACCAAAGAAAAAAAATTTATGAAATAGAAAACACTGAGCCAGTGTTGCTGCTTTAACCTCTGTCAGACATCCCCCATATTTTTTGCTACTCGTGAAGCATTTGCAAACAGGTTTTGCTTTTGCACTAAGACTACCTTTGATTTAAAACTGATATTACAAATTAATTACTTGAGAAAAAAACCTGACCTTGTGGCTTAAATCCTGCATGTCGCCTCTTGATGGGAATGCTACAATTTGGAGGAGCTTTAAGCTATTTGTTTTTTTGATTCTGAAGTCCATCCTCAAGGTCCAGCAAAACTTTAACCTTGACCTGATAGTTCTACACCAGGCTTTGGATTGGGAATGGAGATGTTTAAATGGTTTTAAGCTGAAAGAGAGGAGATTTAGATGGGATATTGGGAAGGAATTCCCAATAGAATTCCCAGAGAAGCTGTGGCTCCTCCTGGATCCCTGGCAGTGCCCAAGGCCAGGTTGGACACTGGGGCTTGGAGAAACTTGGGATAGTGGAAGGTGTCCCTGCCATGGCAGGGGGTGGCACTGGATGGCCTTTCAGGTCCCTTTTCCAGCCCAAATCATTCCATGATTTCATGCAAATGGTTTTTCATTTGGAGTGGAAACAGGCCAAGGAAAATTCTGGGTGCTCCTGAAAAATCACATCTGCAACATGTGTGGGGGTTTCCAAGAATTTATCAGTGCATCGGAGGCTGGGTTTGGTTTGAAACCTTCAAGCAAAGCATCATCAAGTGAAATCCTTGCAGGGGAAGGTTCCCTGCCCATGGTGGAGGTTTGGAATGATGTGATCTTTGAGGTGCCTTCAAACCCAAACCATTCTGTGATTCTGTGGCATTCGTGAGCACAAATCCATTACGTGTTTAAAACCCCTTTGCAGGAGCACTTGCAGGCTCCTTTGCAGGAGCACACAGCAATGTGGAGATCCCACCTTCCAACAGAACCTACCCCCCAAAAAGCACTTCTCTCAGAGGAACAGCAGGCAGGTTTGCTGAAGGTGTGCTCCAGTGGGGAACATCTCCAGAGACACAGTGCAGGTGTTTCATCATGGTGCTTGGGAATACAGAGAGACCCTGAGCCCATCTCCCCCTGCACCAAACACGTTCAGCCCTTGGCACAACCCCCCCAGGCATTAATCCTTTCATTAATTCCCTGCTAATGTCCAACCAGCTCTGCCCCTCCCAGCACAAATCCCTCTTTGTACTTTGAGACGCCCTGAAATATGTTCTGGTGTTGGTTTCTTATTTCCATAGCTTTTGATAATATCATTTATGGCCTGTTTGTGAGAAACAGCCACCTGGTGCCACTGGGGAGCATGGAGCCCACTGCTGCAGGGATGGCAGGTCCTGGAGAACATCTTGGAGAAGATCAAAGCAGCAGCAGCAGCTTCCCATGTATTTCTGGCTGCTTCTTGTTCCCAAGAAGATGCTGTGGCTCTGGGGCCAGGGCTCAGAATCTCACTGATTTTTACCCTCATTTCCCCATTTGGCACATTTTTTTTCCCCAAAACCCCAGTCTGGTATTTTCTCAAGGCCTTTAACAGAGTGGATCCACCTGGGGAAATGTTGTAGGGAGAGAATTTAATGGCTCAGCCTTCAAACCAGGCTGCTTTTGTGTTGGGAGGGGGAGATGCAGATGTGCACACAGACACAACTTCACAAAGGGATGTCATAACTAATCTTAACAGAAAACCAGGAATATTTCTAACAAAGCTCTTTCTGTGCCTCAGCTTTACTGTCAGTGAGGAGAATTTTTTGTTAGCTGTGTAAGTTTAATCCCCTAATGATTAAAATGTATTTTTTCCTTCTTCTTCTTCTACCCTTTTTTTTTTTTAATTTTATTTGAAAATGGGCTTCTAATGCTTGCAAATTCTTAAACATTTATGGATAAACCCATAAACCTGCAAACACTTGCAGATTTCCCCTGACAGCTTGAATTCCTATATTAAACCTCATCTGGTAACTGCAAGTGTCAAAATTATTCCTGGTGTGCTGAATCAGCCTAACTTTGTCATTGCATCCAAGAGAAGTGGAAAATTAAACTGAATTTCTTTGCTTCATAGCTTGGTACATGAAAATGCATGTACAAATGAACAGCACACACAAAATGATAATTTTAAATTACATTAGTTTATGTCCTCTGGAGAGTTTTGTGTGTCACCAGGCAGGAAGAGACAATCTTCCTCAGTAACCATATTATTTATTGATTTTTTTTAATACCTCGAAAATAAATTAATACCTGTGGTGGTAGGTCCAGGAATCACATTGGAAGTTTTCCTAAATTTTCTAATGAGAAATAGTGAAATGTCAGAAAAAGAGTGAAAGATGGGGAATTTCCTTTTCATGCCAACCATGTGAATATTGGTGATTCCTCTCTCCCAAGTTGTTAAAATTCCTTAAAATCCAACATGAGTGAAAGATATTAATGTACATTTAATTAATGCAAATAAAATGCTTTTGGGGAATCACAAAGCTCAAAACAGTCAAGTATCAGATATTCCATTATTTGTGCTTCTGACATGTTCCATATATGTTAATATTTTATTCCCTGAACCATTTCATCTCCTCTCCTTATCTCTTCTTCCCAGTCTTTCAGATGAATATGGGTGAAATAAAAGGCATTTTAAAGCATTGTGAAGTTTCCACAATAATCTTCCTCTGACCATCCCTTGGGAGACTTTTTATTGTTGGTGTGTTCAGTGGTAGGGATAGAAAAGGAAAAAAAAAACAAAAAAAACCATTTTTCAATGTTATTTTTGAGCTTCTTTTCCCTTCCCCACTCCCTGGAGCCAGCTTGTACTTTGCCCTCTCTGTTCTTTCTCACTTGGCCTGAACCTCCTGCCATTTATCTTGGGTTTCCACCAGTGCAGGGAGGCTGCCCTCCAATTCCAGCAGATTTGCTTTTGATCCAAGAAAATGGGGAAATCTCTGCACCAGAACTCAGGGCATGATGAGATTTAGGAATATTATTAATTAGAATTATTAGAGCGTCAGCCCACGTTCTTCTGATGTAGAACAGGTATCGGTCCCTCGCACCAAAGCTACTCCTGTGATTTTAGGGGGGAAAAAGTTCGTCCACACTCCTTTGTTATGGTTTATTGACTGGTTGTTTGTGTGGAAAATGGCTTGGAGAAGAGTCTGGCCATTCCATTTTTCTCTCTGTGCCTCACAGAATAATCTCTGCTCCTTCTCTGCTGACCCCAGGCCTCAGAGCGAACCTGAGTGCAGCACCCCAGGTCCCCCTGGTTGTTCCTTTTTCACAGCACTCTCAACAAGTGTGGAACACCAGACAGCTCTAAAACCTTGCTTTTCCTGAGGTGAACCATTCGGGATGAGCTCCTGCTGGGGAGGAATTGTGCTTTGGGCTCTCCTTCAAAACCTCCTCGCCAGCTTTGTCTCCAGAATGTGCTTTCACATCCCTGCAGCCCTGCCAGTGAGGGAGCTTTGCAGAGACTCTGCTTCCACCAAGCAATCAAAGCTTTTGAGGCAACTTTTTGTGGGATGATTGCCTCAATTTCCTCTCCTCAGAAGCCCTGAGGTGGCTCACTGAGTGCTCTCATTAAGGCCTAAAGAGCAGAGCAGCAGGACACTGAATTCGGGCTCTTGTCTGGGTGTTTGGGTGTAGACACAAAGTTCTGCCTGCCAGAGGCACTTTCCCAAAGCCCAGCTTCCAGCAGCCCTGGCAGTGATGTGGCTCTGGCCATCCAAAGGTAAAATTTCTCAAGGAGAGCTTTTACAGTCCTGAAAATTCCCAGGGCACACCGGCTGAGATTGAAGGGAGGCTTGTCTTCCAGCCAGAGGGGGAAAAAAAACCACGAACAAAAAATAACAACATTTTCCAAGCATTCTAAAAGCAAAAGGACAGTGAAGAGACTGCATTAAGATGTTTTTAGAAGACCAATTCATGCTGCTTTATATCTCCCCTCATTTTAGTGCAGGCACACAGAGAACCTATTTTACCCATCTGATTGAGTCACCCTGCCTTAAATTGGGCTCTTTTTTGCTTGTCTTGCCTCGAAGTTTAGAAGAGGAGACTCCATTTGCTCGAAAATGCCATTTAAATATGTAAGAGTTTTATCAGCAGAAAGGCTTCATTATTGGAAGAAACACGAATATGAGGCACTAAAGAGACTCTGAGCCAATGCAGGAGGCAGGAGGTGAGGATTGCTGTTGCTGTGCTATCAGTGGTGCTGAAAGGCTGGGGAGCCTGGAGGAAATTTCAATCTTGTTCTATCTTTGGCAGATGTGCTGGTAGGGCCGGAGCAAAGGTGTGCAGCTTAAAAGCTCTACAAACCCATGCAGAAATGAAACCACCTTTCCTCCTCGGTGTTTTATGGCTGCTTCTTTCCACTTAATTTTATAGCCTGGCAAGGAAGATAATTCCTTGGATCTTCCCTGTCATCTCAAACAAACATTTGGGTTTTGTTTAAACTCATCCTCATCTAACACCACTTACTCTGGGTTTTGCCTCAGGGCTTTAGAGGTGTTTAGTTTTTATTGTTCTCCTGTTGTAAGCAGAAGCACAAAAACATCTTCTTAGATCATGGCAGGCTGTGTTTGACACGGATTCACACACCCATGAATTAGTTTGGAGCATTACAAGGAGAAAAGTGAGATTTAGGGCAAAGGGATGAGCAGGAGCAGGGACTTTCTGTCCCATCCCTCTGCAAGACCTCAAACAATTCCTTTAAAATCTGCAACTCCTTTTCTCCTTATGAAGAAAAAAAAAATCAAACCAATTATTCCTGCAGACTATAAAGGTTCTATATTCCATTATTACCAATATTTAGATGTGGTGTAGCATTAAACTTACAAATGGGATTTTTTTTCATAAAGTATAAATAATTAGCATTGCTTTATTTCAACTACAACATCTGTTAGTTCAGTTTTGCTGGTATTTTTTTGCTGCTTTTTAAGCTGCAGAGTCAGAGAAGAGAGCAATTAAATGATAGAATGTGCTTAATTTCATAACCTGGGGTAATTTCATGAAGAATAGAAAAAAGAAAAATGAAGGTTGAACATCAGGACAGGAGGTAAAGAAGTATCATAAAAAAATCCCTCAGGGTATCTCATCACTTGGGTGTCTTAAAACTAGTCAGGAAAATTGACTTTAATGTCAATTCTAGGAAAGAACCCCGAGAGTTTGCACAGGTTGGGCTGGAATAATCTCATCCCTTTGTTTTCCTGCTGTTTCCTGTGTTGTTCCCTGAGACATGACCATGCAAGTTCTTTCTGGTTGAAACATTGAAAATATCTGTCCTTTTCCCAAACATCATTTCCACTCCCATCAAGCTGCTGTGAAGACCCCAAGGCATGAGCAAGCTCAAGGGGTGGCCTAAAGCCAGCAGAGAGTGGAGAAATCCCTCCCTGTCTCCATCCTGGGGTGAACATATTTCCTGACTCTCTCCTGCTGGGGCCTGCTGACTTCCAGAATAATCAGAATTCGTCTGGAAAATATTTCTAACAAAAAGCTTTGCAATGACATCTCTGTCTTGGTCATAGCAAATGATACAACAACAGCTGTTTCCTCCCAATTAATTGCATTTCATGGCACCCAGACTGGGATGCAGAGGCTGCTCCTTCAGATGAAGATGTCAAAACTAATGGAGTGAACTATCTCAAGGTGTGATTAATTCCTGGGCAAATATTTTTCTTTATTAGGCCGCTAATTAGATTACTTTCCGAATTCTCAGTTAATAAAAATATTAATATTTGATATTTGCCTACTGCCAGGCACTAATAGCTGGTGTGTTCAAGCCAGCTGTGTTTTATCTGGGTTTATGAGCTCAGAGCTTTGCTGCAGTCAGGGTGGGCTCGGTGCTGATTTCAGCACTGCACTCTGTAGTAGCCATAACACCTCCTATTAGTGCACCAGGAAAATCAGAGCCCTGATAATGCTGGGTGTGCTCTTACACAGAGTTGTAGAGCTCTACAGCAACTGCTCAGAAGCCAGATGAAAAAAAAACCCAAAATAAAATTAGAGAATGTGTGAAAGTACCCGCTTTGCAGGGAAAATAAAGCAGCTGTGAAGGAAGGAATCAAAATACACAGAGCTCAGACGATGTCCTGTGTGCCAGACCAAGACTCTGGGGGGAATTCTAACCCAGCAGTTTACTCTGAGTTGTATTTACAATGAGGTTCCTAAAAGTATTTGGTGCTGCAGAATTGCCTGGGTGCAAGTAAGAACGTGTAGATAAAATCCAGAGGATCTGTGAGCAATCCTACACTTCAGGATCTCCTTGGAGGTGCCCAAAAGGGTGAAGTGGACAGGCAGAGGTGAGGGCTGATTCAGGTTCTTAAACCTGGTCTGAATAGCAATTATTATTATTTTTTAATAAAAATTATTAATTATCAAGGAAAACAAAACAGAAGTAGGAAAATAAACTAATGGCGCTTGCTTCTGTTACTTGT
Source organism: Euphonia xanthogaster (assembly GCA_034509185.1). Classification (NCBI taxonomy): domain Eukaryota; kingdom Metazoa; phylum Chordata; class Aves; order Passeriformes; family Fringillidae; genus Euphonia; species Euphonia xanthogaster. Next base: position 2,733,991 of record JAYDZK010000016.1, on the reverse strand, counting down.
AAAATGAGATGGCAAAATTCTTAAATTTTTAGGAGGTTAAAACCTTCTTTTATGTTTGAAAGCTGGAATGCAATATTTTTTTTGTCACCTGTGTCATAAGTTATGTGAATACAATATTTTCACCAAATCCTTATTCAGATGTTGTCACATGTGAGGAACCTGTGAGCCCATGGAGATGTCAGGAGAAGGAGCACTCTGATTTTCCATCTCTTACAGGTTTGCTGTGAGGAAATATTGGAGTTATTTCCGAGTGGGAATAGCCTGAGTTGGACATTAGCACTTTGACTCTTGTAAAAGCCCCTGCAGGTATCATTGATGGTTTGGGGTTGTTTAAAAGGCAAATATTAAGGGAGCACAAAGAATTCTCCAAGATCTTCCGTTGATGTTCTGATGAGCAAGCCAAAAAGGTTTGATATCTCCCAAAATTCCTGGGAATGCCCTCATTGATCAGACCCACATCAGGGCTGAAGTGAAAACGAGAAATCGAGGCAAACAGCACAAATGGAAGACCAGAAGTACTAAGGGTAGGGTTTTTTTAGCACTGCCCTATTTAACTAGGAATGTTTAACCTAAAAAAATGGCTCGTTGAACTGTCAGTAAAAGAGATGTTTTGGTGTTGCTTAGGAATTTCAAAATTAGTGTCAGCAGCTAATAAACACTGAATTACATGTACTGAAATCAAGCTCTGTACTGAAATCAAGCTCTGTATAACATATATGCCACTTTTTGTGAGAAAAATCTGCTTTGGATGGGAATTTCTCCTGCTCAGATCTCTCCTGATCACATGCATCTCATTAAAACACCATTTTTGGGCTAATTTGCAGCTTGTGTAGGTCACCACAGCTTCATTCTCTTTTTCTTTATTGATAATCTGGTTTAGTTCTGCATTTTCAACACAACAATACCACTTCAACACAATAATCCATTACATTTTATTATTCACTCTGCTAGGAATGTCAGAGAGATGATAGTTCATTAATAATTATTGTAACAGTACTAATTAATATAACGCCACCAGCTGTATCCAAACATGTTGGTTTATTTTATCCAGAAAGAGAGAATCTGGGTAAGAATTTCCCTGGTATAAGAAGTGGGGATGGAAATATTTTCAAAAAAATATTCTTTCACAAAGATTTGACATGAGTTTGATCTAAAGCAAAGTGCTGGAAGAACAAAGATAAAGAGCCTGAGCAAGGTGGCAACGAGCCTTGGTGGTGGCAGTGGGACTCTGCAAATATACCCTGGGCAAAGGAAGGGCTCATTAGCTCTGAGAGGGGAAAAGGGAACAGAGAAAAAGAAAAAAGGGCAAAGATTGGCTCATTTCAGCTCAAGCCAAGGCTAGGAGTGTGTGTAGGTTTTCCTAGCTCAGCTGCTGGGCCTGTGGGACATGATAAAGTGCTGCTTTGTGAGAAATTAAAAATATTTTTATAGATATATATGATATTATTGACTCCCAAAATGTAATGGGGCATTTAAAATCAGACTGTGAAGCTGCAGCAATGGCAGAAAATGCAAGTTGAGCCTCCCGTTGTGGCTTGGAATTAAATGCCATTCTTTAGGAGTTGCTGGACAAGTGCAAATAATCCACAGCACATGTCAGTCTGGAATGATTAGCAGGATGAAAGCTGATGCTGTGGTGCAGGAAGCTGAGGTGGAGCTAAAATCAGGTTTCATTTGTCAGGTGGCAGACAATGAAAACAGTTCTGAGGACAATTTGATGATGAACACTTGGGCCAGAACGAGTGGGGTTGATTGATGGCTTCCCAATTGACCCTCCTCAAAACCTCCAGGAATTCCAGCATGGTTTAAGAAATTAAGTCTGGCTCTGCTCTTGTGTCAAGATAAAATGGAATCATTACATTTCAATGAGATTTGGAATTTCTCCTTGGAAGACAATTTTAATGGCTATTTTGGTTTTGAATCCAAGCAGAACATTGATAATGCCAACAAAATCAGACTTTACTATTAAGATATAAAAATTCAAGATCTGTCTCCTATAGGAACATACTTCACCTTTTATCCTCTCGTGGCATTTGTGCCAGGTGACACAAAGCAGCGCCCACCACCGTGGGCCTGCCATCCTGTTATCTCTTACAAAACATGATAACCTTTATTCTGAGATGAAATTCATTCAAATGCACGGTTCAGCACTTTTGAACACCATTTGCTATATCAAATTGGTGTCTGCCTGTGACAATGAGAGAGTTTAGCACTGTGACACTCTGGTTGAGTTAAGAACCCCATATTTCATTGTGCTACACCAGCTGCATTGCTATGAAATAATTTTTTCCTTGATATTGAAAACAGTTGCTCCTGCTCAGCTCCTGGATTATGAGGTAACCTAGGGTGTTGTGTCATTCTGTACACTGAAGTTTAAACATTTTTCATGTCATTTACAGCTGATGAGCCCACACAATCATTTGGAGTGGTTCTGATGTTAAAGTTTAGTGACCTGCTGGCATTTGAGCCCTTGACCATTTCCTTCCATCCACAACAACCTCATTATGCCTCTCTTCAATCACCCAGAGAGGAAGGTAAAGCAAGGACCACATTTGCTGAGAGAGCAGCCTGATTTCCGTGGAGTTTGGGAATGATTTGATTTTGCACAAAGCTTTATCCTCCCTGCACCTATCCATAATTAATGACAGTCAGTTGCTCCTGGTTTTGTTCATGCCAAGGTTATTTTGGACAACACTTTGGTTCAAAAAGCTTCAGCAGAGTCCTGTAAACACTCCTGGGTTACTGATGACAAGATTGCTGTATAATTCTAATACATTATCTTCCAAGCTGTTCCTTGATGTCTCCTCTATAGCCCAAACATTGTCTGCTTTGAGTGCCTCTATTTACAGATGGTCTCTGCTGTCCCAAAGTTTAAACACATTCTACATGTCTGGATTTAATTTATTCCCCCGAATGAAACTTTCCAATAAAAGCTGCTCTTTTGGTCACACAAATATCAGCATATCCAAAGTCAAATGAAGTTTGATGTGGGAGTTTCTGGATCATCCACCAAACCCAGCCTGAGCCCATGGTGTGGGGGATCCCCATCCGTGGGAGGCATCAGGACTGGCCAGAGCTGTTGGAAGAAGGGCTCAGAGGCTCTTCCTGTGATGCCCCAGGTTTTGGCTTTTCTGTGTTTCAGGTTCTGTGCTGCTTTAGTGGGCAGCTCTGAGCTTCACATCAGGGATGCTGAGCTCTCTGCACAGAGCAGGGAGACAAAACAATTCCTGCTCCAGCTGGGCACCAAGGACAAATGACCCAAACCTC
>JAYDZK010000016.1:2712706-2730471 GCA_034509185.1 Euphonia xanthogaster | reverse complement strand
GCCTCTGCTCCAGGGCAGCCTGCACAAGGCATCCCCTGCACAAAGTCTGCAGCCATCCTGGAGAAGGGAGAGGGGCACAAACACCCAGGAGGCTTTGGAGGGGTTTGAGAGCCAAGCCTCATGTCCTGAGCACCACCACTGACCCAACTCCTGCTCCACCACCCTGCCCAAGTGCTTTTCTCCAAAAATGTGATATTTTCTTTAATGTTGTTGCTTGGATGTAGTAAAAATTGGCATGACAAAGACCATGGCCATTGTAGGGTGGGGCTGGAAAAATTGCATTAGGAATGAAATAATTTCAGGATAATTTCCTGACTAAAGTTCTTTGTGCTGCCTAGATAAAAAAAATCCCAAAAGGAGCTTATTAAGACAATCTTTCTTTTTTTTAACAGTAAGGATGGCTAAAAGCTGGAGTAGCTTATGGAAAATAGAAATTTTTTTTTGTGAAGAAAAGGCTTTCAAATATGATTAAAGAGACATCTACCGATATTGCTTTCAGGACAGGTGACCCTGGCTTGTGTTAGCAAGGACTGAATAGATGTGTCACATCTTTTCTTCCTTTTATTTACTCTTTGACAGTTAATTTTCATTTTTATAATACCAACTTTGACACTTAAATCAATTCCTGTAGGTTGTATTTTGAACCTTTCCAATAAGATGAAAACTCAAATACACCTGATTTTCCCTGGATGTACCATTAGTTTCCTGAAGTTGACTTGCAGTCTATTAGCTCAAGGGTACTTTTCAATATAAAAAGTGAAATTTTCCACATTTTTAATACTCTTAAAATGCAAGACAGCAAATATAGCCAAGATTATCAGATTTTTCAACAGGAAGAATTAGGAACTTGCTTATGTAACTAAAAAAATATAAGAAAAATGTACCTAATGGTTTAAAGAGTGGTTTGGTTAAAATATATTTGTGAAGTACAGAGGTATTTGCTATGACAGCTGCAAATATCAATAAAATATACAAAGTTTGCCTTTTCCTGAGTGACCCATCCCACAGGATCTTGGAATCATTCAGGTTGGAAAAGATCTTCAAGGTGAGGTGCCACATCTGCTCATTTTTGAACATTTCCATCATCTGTGGATGGACATTTAATGGCCAAATTCTTGCCACTGCTGTCCCCCACAGTTGCCTGTTGAAATGCTTTGACACCTCTGTGGATTCTTAGGGAACTTGCACAAATATTGTTGTATAAAAACTTTGAAATCGTTTTTAAAATGTTACCAGTTTCCCAAGTGCCCTTGCCCAGTAACTCACAGCTGATGGCTCCATGGATTCCATTTCTAGTTTAGTGTCTTGTTCTCTTGGGCTGAGATCTCCAGTGTGAGCTTTTTGCATTCCAAATTAAATGGAAATAAAGATGCACAAACTCGGAGGAACTCTGACTAATTTCACCTTGGTACTTTTCCACCTGCATGTTTCAGTTGCTGAGCCTTAGGTAGCAATGGAAACAACACCAAGGAGATTTTATGGTTGCTAAACTGGAGTGAAAGGGTTGTCCTGTCCCCAGTTTCCAGCACAAAGATCCCTCCCAATATCAGATGCTGCAGCACAGAACTGCAGGACCTGGGTGTGAGTGGGGATAGCAGGAACCCAGAGATGTTCCAAAGGATCTGCTGGGAGTTGCATCTTTTGCTCTTTTCCTCACCTCCAAATAAAAAGCTATTTTCCCTTTATGGAATCTTGGTCTGCTTCCTCTGAGTTCTCTGCTCCTCAGTGCATCCCTATGAAAATAAAAGGATGGGCCAAATCCTCCACCACCACTTCCAGCTGGAGGAAAAAATGTTCCTCTTCTGTTTCACAGTCCACACACACAGGTTTTTCAGGGACAACAAAATTAAACATATATTTCTTAATTTTTATCTCTGGATATGGGACTTGCTAAGAAAAACTTTTTTTTTTTTATCTTGCACACAGAGTCATTTCTGTTTTGATTTATTGATCAGACTTGTTCTTAGGGAAAAAAAAAAGTTGCCTATTTTGCCAATTGCTCTTCCAAAAACACAGAGATAAATCCACTTGTATTGCTAATATGATGCTTTGCCAGTTGCATCTAGTGATTTAATCAGAAAAAAAGGTGGAGAAATGTGTGGAGAAAAAAAAAGTTCAAGCTAATAATTTTGAAGTTTTACTAAATGAAATGTATTCACTTTTAAAAAATTGAATATTAGACAATCTCAAAGTATTTAGAAGCCTGGAACAAGTGGAGGATTTCATTTCACAAGCTAACCTCCAGTTTTACTTTTGGCTCAAAAGGGTTTCAAATGCATTTGTTAAAGCCAATCCAGAATGATTTCCCTTGATTTTTTTGAACTGGTAGCTAAATAAAAAATCAGCTCATGCTATTCCAAGGTTATTTGAGGATTTCTTTGTGTTACTCTTGCGCTTCCAGTTTCATTCTCCTGGCTTGAGTAGCAGTTAATTATTTTCTCAAAAATCGAAGTAGACCTTAGCAACATGAAAGCAATAAAGAAATTCAATGGATTGCATTCACTCAACAGGGTAAAAATTTCTGAAGCCTGAAAAGTTCCTGCCCTGGAGAGTGAAAGGCCACTAATAACCCCTTGTCCTTGAGAGCAGCCCTGAAAAGAAAGAGGCAAAAGCTCTACTTGGCTGTGAAGTGGGGTTTCATTTTCCTGCTCCTGTAGATATTGCAGCAGACACATGCGAGAAATAAAAGTGCTCCTGAACCAGTTAACAAGGTCTTTGCAGGAGAAAGCACACACCCTTCATTATCCTGATGTGAGGGACCTTTAGTCCTCTCCTTCAGGGCTAGGAGTGAGACTTGAAGCCCAGTGAAGATTAAGATTTGCTGGTTGTTTTGGGGTATGAAAGGCAGAGAAAGAGTTGGTGTTGGTTTTGTCACCCCCCTGTCAAGATTTGCATCCAAGATTTACATCCTTTGCTGTAAATATTGTAATATTCAGCTAAAGTCTGCTCACAGGGGAGGGCTGGGGTTTTTCTCCCATAAATTTAGGGAGCTGAAGATTGCCTTTATCTTGTGAAGTTTGTGGTTCATTCCTAATGAAGGCCTTGCTTTGCTTGGCTCCCAGCCTAGGCTGAGGGCTGGGAAATGACTTTGAATGAGCAGAAGTGCCATCCTGCATTTCACTAACTTACTACACCCTCCTTGATCCGGTGCCTTTTGTCATCTGGGGTCTCATCTTGAAGGCCTTACTAAGGGAAAATTCTCTCTGACTTCAAAGCTAAGCAAAGCCTTTATGAATAAATCACCTGAGGTTTTGGTGTCACTGATCACAGCTCCAAACTTCCCAGCCCATGAGGATTCAGGAGTGTGTTACCAAGCTTTGCTCTTGGCATCCCTAATTCCTGCTCCTGCTGTCTGTGTCTTCCCTAATTCCCTTTATCATCTCACTGCTTGCCTTCTCCAGATTCAGCAAACTCACAACAACCGGTTTAATCTCCGTATTTAAATATTTAAACCATTTGTCCTACCCAGGATTTTCCTCTTATTATAAAAATTTACACTCACATAGGAAGTCAAAGAGAAAATAAATTCATTTAAAGGGTATTTTCCTTCTGTTGAAACAGCATCTTGCTGTTGCTGACATAAATGGGTTTTATTGTCTCAGGTGGGAGAGAGATTCTTGTGGGTGTAATTGAGGGAGCCCAGGCAGTTTTCCCACTCAGAGCAGCCAAGGATGTTGTCCTCAATTTTTAAGCCATGTGAAGCACTATTAGTGCCTGATGGAGCTAACAAGGGGGATAATCAGATGTTGGGTTGTAGACACGGGTAGAAAAGTCCAATGAGCTTTTTATGAAAGCTTTGCCAAGATTTCTTCAGATGTATTGATGGCAAAAGCTAATCACTTCATTAGAAGTGTTATTGCAGCAACTATCACACACCCTTCTTGAGCTGTTACAGTGCAATTATTTGAAGGCAAAAACACAGAGCTGCAAATTAACAAACTTCAATTATTGTTTTTAAACTTCAAGACTTTCTTCTTTCTTCTCTGAGAAACAAAGCAAATTTTAGAGAAGCTGACAGATCATCTTGCCCACATTCCAAAATCAAAGCTGCTATCATTTGAAATATTTAGAAAATGCAGGTGATATACAGACATTTTTTTGATGTTTCTCCCACCAACAGTAACTTTCAAATTTCCAGTTTAGCAGATTTCTGTTTCCTCTCAATCAATTCTGGCTTTTTCCAAGAGATTAATCTGTATTCCTTTGAAACTGAGGATGGATGTGTGCGTGCCTGGCCTTGAGAAGAAGAGCCCAACATCAAAGTTCAGCCCCTGACCATGCCACAGATTATTTCATGTGAATTAAACCAGTCTTCCCTTACTCAGCTCTGTCTCTGGGAAAGAAGCTGCTGATAATTTTTCTTCCCCATGTTTTATCTCTTTCATCCAATGCATGAGATTGGCTGTCAGGATATGTCCCATTAAGAAGCAGAGCACACGGCACAATGGAGCCTAAATTGCCATTCACACTTTCCAAAGCAGAAATATGAAGAGATTCAGCATTAGATTAATAAATATAATGTGTCCCCAAATGAGGGAAATCATCTCCACCGTAAGCATCTTTATTTTCCTTGGGAAACTTCACAGACACATTCAGAGTAGCTGATGAGCAATAGAAGCAGTGCTAAAAGACCAATAAAATACACCAAAATCAACACAGACAGATGCCAGCAGGTCACCTTAGATGGTTTTGTGTAAATTAAAAAGAAATATGAAACAATTTATGGCTGGCCCTCGTGCGAGACAGTTCTTTGGGAAATTGATTAGTAATCTCACAGGCTCCCCTTCTCTTTGCCTTAGTATTTTACAGCTTGCACCATCCATCTGCCACCCAAGCATATAAGATCAGCAGCTACACAAATCAGTAGCTGGATAAGATCACAGCCTATTTGCTGGTTTTTAAAAAGAAATGCAGAAAAATTGGCAAACCTGGGGTTCTGGGGTGGTGCTGGATTCCAGGATAGGCTGCACAAGGACTGAGGTGCTTTTTGCCCTTGCACAGCAATGTCCCAAGGCCTGAGAACTCAATATATTAAAAAATTACTGAGTTCCAGTTGCAAGCAAAGTATAAAATAAACTCTAATAGAGGCAATTTCCGCTGTGAAATGGGAGCGAGCACATGTAAACAGTGATAGAAGTGCAGGCTTGGGTTTGTCTGAAATGAGATTCCTGAGGGCTCAATCCTGACCTTTCCTGGTTAAACAGAGCCTGTCCTGACCATATTTATAAATATATTCATGGCATATATATCCATACTGTTTATGTGCTCAGAGAATGATCTTCCTGTCTCAGAAACAGATCATCTGGCAGTGTTTCCTCCCAGCCAGAAAAACCCAACCAAGCTGTCAGAGCACACAAGTCAAAGCTCTAAAAAATTAATACCATTTTTATAAGTGATTGCTAATTGAAAACAACACATATCCACTGGCTGGTGTATTTAAACACTCTTAATTCTTGAGTGTGCAGAGTGCTGGACTTCTCACCTTCAGCCCTGTCCTGATCCTCCCCCAAATCTGCAGGAGATGGGGCTGAGCTGTGGCTGCATCTGACACGTTCTCAGCTGAGCCCTAATCTGAGCTTGTGCAGAACAACCTCCTGCAGCCTTCAATTACCTCTGCAGAACTCTGAAATTGGATCAGTGAGGGCTCTCCTGACGAGGAGAACATGAGGTGATTTTTATTGTACACAGTCAGCTCTGGAGTGCCAGGTTAGGCTGGAATCAGCTTTAATACTTATTTTTAATTATACCTTTGCAGCAAGGAGTGGAGATCGATAAAGCAGCTTCTTTGTCTGGGATCCACAGGAGACAATGACCATCATTCCTCTAGGGAGCATTTCACTACCAAAAAAAAGGGGGGGAAAATAGGCAGAAACCTGTGATTTCTCCTCTCAAAGAGGATGCAATGCATTTTCTCACTGCCCAGCAAATTTGGCTCATTTTTTAGGTACCACAATCACCATCACCATCACTATCACCATCTTTTATTTTCTGTCATGAGCAGAGTGGCTGAAGAAGTGACTTGAGAGCAGCCCCTCCTGTGTTTGCTTGAGGGGTGGCTGCAGCTGGGGTTGTACCTGCATTGGCCATTTGTCACATTCATTCCATGAAAATCCCTCAGTGCCACGCTCAGGCCACTGGAGAAACTCGTCTGCATTCCAGGTGCACTCCTCTGAGCTGCCTTTCCTCATCCAGCTGGACATTTTCCACCCTATTGTCAGGGGTTTATGGATTCAGCCACTTTCAGGCTGTGGAAAGAGGTGGGCAGCAGAATCACCCAGTGCAGGGCTGGTGGGAGATGCTGCTGCTCCCTCTCCCAAGGGGCTGGGAATTAAATTGAAATTAGCCAGCAATTATCCATTCTTCCCTAGGGAAGGTGAGGGAAAATCCCTTTATTTCTATGAGAATGCTTTACTCATCACAACCTGTGATGCAAAGGTCTGGGAGGTACAGGGAGAGGTAACCCAGAGCCACAGGAGTGACCCTGCTCACCTAAAACAGGAGAATTCTTGGGGAATTAGAGCTGGCCCTTTGTTCCTAATTATTCACCCTCTGGTTTGCATCCTAAGGAACTGAATTGCACTTTTTTGGATGTGTTGTTCTTAACACAAAGAAGAAAACACCAAAGTCCTCTGTCCTGCTTTACCCTCTCACTGTGGTGTTTGTCTATTCTTACTGATAATTAATAATAATGATTAATGTTAATTGTGAGCCAAGCACTCTGCTTAACCTTGTTAGGACTTTTATCAGGTGATATTACCTGAGAGTCAGATTGCCTCACCTTTCTCCTCATGGATTTCAGTTCCCCCCTTTGGTGTCTCCTCTTTGGGTGGCCTTTGCAGAACCTTTGGACTTCATGCCATTTTAAACACAAGGCAGAGTTTACCTGAGAAATATTTAATAAGAAATAGGCCTAAACAACAATTCTGAATTTATCATAGTACTACCTGCAGCTTCAAGTTTGAAAAGATCTTTCAGAATGTCTTTTAAAATTTTCAGATATTAACATTGCGTCATAATATAACTTCTATATTAATTTCAGAAAGAGCAACTCATACAAACTTTCAAATTAGTCTCTAATTGAAATAAAAATCTAAATCTTGATTAAGATTGCTAAAGAGAGACATTTTCCCCAAAGAAAATAAAATTACTGCTACAATACTCAAGGTTTGGGGATTTTCCTTTTTTTTTAACAGTGAGCACTACTCATCACATTTGGAAGTTTTTTCCTTAGGCCAAGGTGATATTGGAAGATGCAGCTCAATAGCATAAAGAAAAAAAATATATTTGTCTTTTTATTTTGTCCTGGGATAAGCAGAGGGCTGGATTTTTCCTTTTTTTTTTTTTTTTCCCTCTAGGGACAACAAAAACTACAAAAATTGACTCAACTGGAATTTTCATATTTTAGGTTACCCTACATCAGACATTACCTTTTCCAAAAGTTAATAAATCAAGGGCTACCTAAAATAAAAGCAGGCAAACAAAACTAAAAGCTCTTGGAGGAGCTGACTTCACAGAAAATGTAATAAACTTGTGAAATCTGATATACCACAAGCAAAATCAAGATTCATAATTTATTCACAGCTTCATCAATAGTTCCAAGAGACTCCCAGCACAGACAGATTTGTTATGCCACATTAATATTTTATTGGGTTTTATGGAAGGGAGGATAAAAATGAACAAGGAGGATAAAATGATACAAATAACATTTAAAAGACAAAGGAAGAGGAGGGGGGTTGGAATTACTGAGATGGAGGAGAAATGAGAGGGAAATGGTCAAATTGCACTGGGTGGGGATGGCTGCCACCACACCAGGGGTTCAGGCAGAACTCACAGAGCTTCACTCTCCTTCTTCAGCATCTAAGAAACTCATCTGACAAATTTATGTTCAGAGAAGGGGTTGTTTAGGAGAAATGAATGATCAGAGACAAAAAAAAAAGTGGTGAATCTGAACTTGGTTAAACTTTTTCTCAAGACAAACATCGAGTGAACACCCAGAGCTGCAACCCAGAGTCCTGGAGCCCAGGACTTTCCCTCTCCCCGCAGCATTCAAACCATAATTTCCCTGAAAATTGGGATTTTCCCTCAAAGGCACTCCCATCAAAGACCCTGTGTCAGCAAGGCCACGCCTGTCCTGCTCTCAGCACCTTCCAGCCTCAGCAGTTTTAGCTCAGCTGGTGACACTGCAGCAGAATATTCTCAAACCTGAAAGATGCCTCTACTCCTTGAAGAATCACGTCTCCTTCCTACTTGGAATTATCTTTTTTCACTTTTTTTTCCCTTTTTTTTTTTAATGTTTTTGGCAGAGAGCACAGTTGAGCAATGATGGATTATCATTTCTCATTTGGACTCAAAGTCCGTGCAGCGGCCAAAGGAAATAAGCAGTTTCTCCCAGGTGGCAGAAAGTGCATTGTTAAGGTGAAAGGAAAAGCAGGAGACAAAATTAAAGTGATTTGTCCCAGATCCCACGGCTGGAGAGCTGAGCTGAGGCTTTGTGAGATGCTTCACTCTTGACACAGACTGGGGGTGGACACAAGGAAAATCCTAAGAAATGGAGGCTTGGTGGAGTGAAGTTGAGCTTAAACCCTGATTTTAAAGGCTGGGTTTGCTCCTGGTTTGGGGTCACATAAGGAATGGCATCCGGCTTGTGTCTGCAGTGCTGGGTCCAGCAGCACCAGAGCAGTGAAATCCCCCAAAAAGAAGAACTTTGAGGGGATGGAACGTGGCCAGGGCAGGGAATGGAGCTGGGGAAGGGGCTGGAGCACCAGGAGAGGCTGAGGGACCTGGGAAGGGGCTCAGCCTGGAGAAAAGGGGGATCAGGGGGGACCTTGTGGCTCTGCACAAGGAAGGGACAGCCGGGGGGGATTTGGGATCTTATCCCAGGGAACTGGGACAGGAGCAGAGGGAACGGCCCCAGGCTGGGCCAGGGCAGGGCTCAGGGTGGATATTTGGGAAAATTATTCATGGAAAGAGTTTTCCAGCCCTGGCACAGCTGCTCAGGACTGAGGTGGAGTCCCCATCAGGAGATTTAAGGTCCCTTCCAACCCAGCCATTGATGATTCTCTGAATGTGACCCACAGCCCCCGATCTCACTGCAGAAAAGGCACCAGGAGAAACAGAGCTCTATTTCCTTGGATTCTCTGGGACACCAGAACCATCCCATATTTTCCTGTAACTCTTGATCCATTCTAACAGCAGCTCTCCAGCTTTTTCTTCTTTGGGGAGTTTCTGAACAAGTTCTTGGCTCCCCAGCCAAAGCTTTGCAGTTCAATTTCTCCCCGAGCACCAGAAAAAAAAGCAAGAGCAGTCATTTGCTGGAATCATGAGCGGCTAATTTGCTGAGTTTAGTGGCAGGAAGCCTGAAGATAATCAATCCAGTTCTTCTCTACATACATGAATGTAAGGCAGCGTGCTGAGGAGGGCAAATTACACTGCTCAAAACAAGATGAACAGTCTTACCAGGTGAAACTGTGGATAAATCATCACTGGCAGAACACTTTCCTCAGAGTATCTTCAGGTTCTTGGGAGACTTTTGAGTCTCATGTAGCCAGAACCCAGCACAATTGGATAATTATTCTGATTTAGGATATGTTTATGTTTTTATCTAGAATAAAGTTACATTTGCAGCACAGATTTCCGGATTGCTGCAGCTATTCCTCCTCTGAGTTCAAGCAGTTGGACATAATTAAGTTTATATGGAAGCATTTAACTGTTAAAAATTTCCTAATTCTTTACTGACTCTTTGTTTTTCTCTATGTAAAAACTATTTTTAACAGTCTCTAGTACTTGCTTGCATTATATATGGCATGATAAAATAAATATATAATTACAACACCAATAACTATAAATATAGATACAGAAAAAATATCACAGATAAAATAAATATATAAATAACAGCACAGATTTTGGCCTTCTGTGCAGCTAAGAACTCCCTTCTCTGTTCCATCCAGCCAGAGCCACAGCAGATTGCTCAGCTCCATCAGGCAGGAGGGGAAGTTTTCTCTGCCCATCACATAGCTCAGACACTGAGAGAGACAAAATAAATGTGAGCTGAGCCGGGCAATATAAAACTGCCTAAAATCCTTCTGGGGCTGTACAACTCCATAATTCTTCTGAGATTCACTGAGCCATCATTTCTCTCTTTCTTTCTCCTCTGAGGTGGGTTTAACTGACAGGACCAAAACTCATTGCCAGGAAGTGAAAAGGAGAAAACTCTGCTGTGTGTTTTACAGCTGGGCTGTACTTGGAGAACTTCACCAGCCCTGCTGTAAAATCCCCTCATTGGCTTCTGAAAGTGAAATATGGACAGAAAAGCAAACAAATACAGGAGTCACTTCCCTACAGACGACACTCAGGGCTGTCAAGTGAAATCCTGAGCAGGGAATTGATTCACAGCTTCCCTCAAAATGCCCGAGAGTTGTGACTCTCCAAGGTCTGGAAAAAGAAGATTTGGGGCAGTTTGTACTCCCTTGCTGTGCGATGAGGTTTCTTCACTATTGTCCAGAAACTTGTTGGGAGCCCAGAAATATCCCATCATTTGTTCTTTTGATGTTCAGGCTTTATACTCTGCTGTGAGCAGCAATTCATAAGAGAGCAAACAGACAAAGCAAAAACAATATCCTTTGTAAATTCCCCTGGCCAGGTTTTAGGCACCTACAAGGCAATGGCTTTATTTTCCCCATGCTGGGGATTTGTGTTCCATGTTGGCACACAAAGCCAGGAGCACAAAGGGAAGGTGAGATCCTGAATTCAGGTGCTTGAATTTGGACAATTTCACAATGTCGGCACATGTTACTTTTTTCACTGAAAGTATTTATTTATTTTTTTTAGAAATAAAACCTGAAATAAGCTTTGGTTGCAAAGTTTCAAGTGAGCTCTTTTAAATTGAAAAACAGATGAAAAGGCTGCTCAGCCCCATCTTTTTGAGGGCATATGTGATATCACAGAAAAATAATGTGGCCCACTGAACTCTGTACAGAAAAACAAAAAGGAAAAGCAATATTATTCCAACTTATTGCACAAATACACCTATGTGCAGCCAAACTGAAGAGTAAAAACCAGTGTGCCAACGTTCCCTCTCTAATTAGGGAATTGTAAATAATGCTGGCAATAAAAGAAAGCCATAAAAGGGCAGGAAAATGGCATCCCCCACAATGAAAGATGTCTCCTTTGGGGTCACATTTAGCTTTTGTGGGCTGACAAAGGGATCAGCCTCCATGACATATTGTTAAGTGACTGTTCCTCTGATCCTGGAATGTCTTCTCCACTCACATACATATTTCTGGCTTGTTAGGGAGGCAGCCTGACAGTACAAAGGGCTGGATGCATGTCTGTGCACTGTAAGCAGAACTTGGAGATGCTCTGAGTCAGGGTTTTATAATCACATGCCAGGGCTAAGTAACTGGTTATGTTCTACATCTTCCCCCCAAATAATAAAAAGAAAAGCCTGTAGCAGCTCTGGATGCAGGGAAGCTCTGCAAAGCTCTTTTGAGGTTTTTAAAATGCATGATTGGAAATATCTGCTGGGTTTTTTTGTCTTGTGTTCCTCAAAATCTGATCAAACGTTGAAGATGATCAAATTTCCATGGGGGAAGAAAGCACAAACTTCCGCCATTATCTCCTTTTCTGCTTCCTTATAAACCCAAACTGGATGGCATCCAATTTCTCCTCGCAACTGCCTCTGGAAATGAAAGAGAGCCTGAATAGAGGAGGAGATGAGCTGCTGTAAATGCTTTTTCATAGTTCTCACTGCTATGAAAGCTTCATTAAAAGCTGCAGCTTGCTTGTTTTCGAACTCTTCCGAAGTAATAAGCATATAATTGTGCTGGAAGCTCGGGAGGAGCGTGTCCCTGCAAGCCACTGCAGCAGCCTTCCCTTTCAAGGTCCTTCTGCATTTTCTTGGGGATCAGTCATTCCCATCTGAAGGAAATTTAGAAGAAATACTGTTTTTTTTTAAAGAGGACGTTGATGATTTGCAATGCTGATATGTCGACAGACATTACTTCCTCACGGGCTGTTGGCTCTGAGGGTGTGTTGTGAGGCAGAACAATTATTTTGCCTATTTTTGTTTTTTGGTCCTCTTAACCCACATTCAAACTGTGTCAGGCACAGGCTCGCTGCTGAGCCTCTTGTATTTATTTTAATTTATTTTGATTTCTTCAGATGGAGAAATGTGAGGAATGAGGAAGAAAATTTGTGCTACAAGCATTTTTTGCAGTTTCTCCTAAAAAACTCAGCTGCAGTGCTGAGATCCACACACGTTCTGACTGATTCCATGGGATTTCTTCTGCTGTCTCCTGTGGAGCAAAACCAACCTTGCTGCAGATGTTAATAAATGCTCTTTTGAAACAGCTGGAAGGGATTTTGGGAGCGTGGACAGATTAATTTCATAACACCAAGGGTGAGAACAAAATTCAAAGCCCTTAAATCACCCTCCACGATGAAATCCTTCAGTGGCAAAAATCCACTTCCTGGATTCAACAAATTCAATCCAATATTTACTCATGAAATTCCACATTTGAAGTCCTAGGCCAGGATGCAAGAAAACAGAGATTTCCACATTGATTGAGGCTGGAGCAGAATCTTTTCTGGTTTGTCCCACAAATCACAGCCCCAAACATCCCAGGATGAAACCCAGTGTATAAGAAATACACTATTGACAAGATTTTAGGAAATTCCCATTAAAAATGTGGGGAAAATTCTCAGGGTGAACTTTAATTACTGAAAAAAAAGCCTAATGGGAGCACTGACAAAGATATTTAGAAAGTCAGCTGTGGATTCTGTTAAAAGGAATTGACATTTATTTAGAAAATACATTCCTGGGGAATATGCTTCCAAGCCATGCCTCATTGCCTTCTTCCAGTCTGCACTAATTTATTACCCAAAATAAAGATCACAGTGCCCAAAGAGTCACTTTGACTGCTTTCCATCTTGTTTCCAGTTTATTTCTAGGATTCCAGTGAAAATTCCCTCCTAGTTTACAATGAAGCAGAATGGATTCATAAATCATAAAACACAAAACTATGAATTTCACTTTTTTTTTCCCACAGAATCTTGATAGCAGCATTTCCCAGCTTTCCCCAAGCAAACTCCACACCAGCATCTAGAAATAAGAAAATGTATTTACATTTGTTAATTTGCTTTTCACCAATTGAGAAAAATAACTCACAATATTAGATGTAAAACTTATAGTGAGGCTGAAGATAACTCCAGTTCCCACTATACCAGTGAAAATTTCCTAGCACATAAAATAAATAGGAGTAAAACCAGTGGAAAGTCATTGCTTTACTTTATTTTACTCCTTCTTTTTAATCAGCAAGGATATTGCCACATAAACCCTATTTTGGAATTTTATTCTCTGACTGAGAGGCTCTTCTGATAGAAATAATATTCCCAGCAAGTCAAACAACTTTAACCATAGGTTTTACTTTTACCACAGGTTTTATCAGAACTCAGAGGAAAATGACCCCACAAACCAAATCTCATTGGAGAGTTGAAGATGGAGGATGATCCTGGAATGAAATACTGAGGTAATTCTCCTCCCTCACCTTTTTTTCCTTACAAATTCCTCATTTCCAAGCCATAAATACCCCGTGAGGTGCAACACTTGAGGTTCTAGGAGCAAATCCCAAATTTAGGACCTACTCAATCCACACTGCCCAGCCATGGACGCCAACCCAGCTGGATGGGGAGCTTGGAAATGGACTCCGGAGCACAGATGGGGCTCTTTTCCCTTTTTTCCTTTCAAAATCCATCAAGGAAATGAAGGAAATGTTTGCCTCGTTGTCTGTGTGCCACAATCTATGAGTTTTCATCAAAACCCTCCAATATTGTCAGGTAGAGTCATCTGCAGGCACTCCCAGAAGCAATTAACACAGCCTGGGTTTGTAAATGCTTCCTGCTCGTGTTTGTTTGTCCTGGGATCCATGCAAATATTATTTGTAGGGTTCCTGGTAAAGCTGGGATTGCTCATCCCAGAATCCTGGAGCTGCCCACGAGCTCGGAATGCTGTTTGGAGCCAGGAGATTTTGCTGTCAGGCACCACTGGGGTGGGAGGTGGGTAAATATCTCACTTGACACTAAATGGGGAAAGAGAGGAAAAGGATGCTCCAACTTTGAGTGGCTGAGATGTTTTTCTTCTTCTTCCTAGAAGAAATGCCAAGAAGGAAAGAGCCTTGAAGTGCAGCCCATTCAGAGCTGACCTGTGCAGGGGGACAGGGCTGGATGTGAGGAATAAAGCAAAAAGGAAAAACAACAACGGTGGAATTTTAGGGTTTTAGGGTTTAGGTGGAATTTTAGGGCTTATAAGTGTCCTCAGACAGTGAAGGTCTTAACCCTTTAATGCTCTCATAACCCTTCCCACAGTGACAGTGGCATCCACAAATTCAATATAAAATACCCTGAAAAAAGAAATCCAAGAGCTTCAAATCCTCCTAAGCAACAAAAATCAATTTAAAATATTTGATCCATTACCACAAGCTTACCAACATTTTTATTTTATTTTTTTAATTTTCCATTATGGGCAGCAATTTGCCAGTTGCTTTTCCTGCCTCTTGCAGCAGGGAAGGATGGGGTGCTGCAGAACCAGCACTTAGGCTTTATGCTGAAATATTTATCAGTGCAAGAAGCAACGCACCACAATGTTCTGGCCTTGTGTCACACTCATTCCACCCCTGCAGGTACAACCTGTGGGCAGCTGTTACCCCAAGGAACAAATCAGTCCAAGAACTGAGGGGCACTGATGCAGAGCAGCCCCTGCCATGGCATGCACGGCCTCCTAAAAAGGCTGGCTGGCACATTTTTGCCTTGTGCTCTGCATTTTTTGCTCTGTTTCGTGGGCTGAGCAGTGTGCAGGGCAGGAAGTCGATGTGGCTACATGTCACTTCAGGTGTTGGAGGTGCTTATTTGATTTATGTGTATTTTTGTGTAAGGCTGGTGTTTCCGAGGAGCTTTTTCCTTTTATTTGTTGCCTTGCAGATTCATATGAATTAGGCAATTATATAAGTTACTATTTTGACCAGAGGGAGAAAGAAACCTGATAGGACAGAGCAGTACAGAAAACCAGGGCTTAGAAGTGGCCTCAGGCATATGAAGGTCTTAACCATTTAAATGCTCTCATAACTCTTTCTGCAGTGGCAGTGGCATCCACAGTTGCAATATAAAACACACTGGAAAAAGAAATTCAAGTGCTTCAAATCCTCCTTGCTCCCACTTGTCAGTCATGGCTCATTTTCAGGATTACTGAGAGAAAAAAGAAATTATTCTGTCCTGTGTTTTTTCCCTCGCAAGGCTGCTGCATTGTGGGGCCTGTAGGAGAGCTCACTCGACAGCACAGCAGGCAGAGCCAAAATCTGACTTTATTAAGATGAAATCATTGTCTGTAGGCAAAGCAAAGCCATGTGATATCTCCATCAGTGAGGCTTTCATATGCAGCTACTCAAAACCCTGGAATAAATGGAGCTGATTGAGGTGAGCCAGAGGCAATTCAGCCACCAGAGCCAAGCAAGGGGAGGATCAGAGAATGGAGCTCCCTCGTTAGCAGGGAGCTCCTCTGAGCTCAGGTCCAGCTGCCAGGGGGGAAATGAGGAGATCCAGAACAGGAAGGCACTTTCTGAGCACTCACAGCGTCCACAGGTCCAGCTCCCAGAGGGAATGTCCCAGCCTCAGGAGCTGAGAAGAGCTGAGGGACAGTCAGACAGTCCCAGGAGCTCCCAGCAAGGGACAATGTCCCCAGGAGGTGACTGGCAGCTCAGCAGAGCAGATGAGACACTACAAAAATTAAAATGGAGACAAAGAGGGATGCGGGGAGAGCAGCCCATCATTATTCTCTTGTGAAATATCTCTGCTCCAGCTCCAATTAGCCAGGAGAGGAGCAGATTGCCATTTCATTTCAGACCTCCAGGCTGGGCCAAGGTTTAAGCCAGGCACCTGGCAAAGAATATGAGAAAGGGAAAGAGCATCTCTGTGGCACACCTGCAGGTCGTGTGGATTAACCTCTCTGTGCCTCCCAGCACTTCCATTCAAAGATCATGGAATTATGGAATATCCTGAGTTGGAAAGGCTCCACCAGGATCACCCAGTGCAGCTCCTGGTCCTGCACAGACACCTTGACAATCCCACCATGGGCATCCCTGGGAATGTTGTCCAAACCCCCCTGGAGCTCTGGCAGCCTCAGGGCTGGGACCATTCCCTGGGGAGCCTGGGCAGTGCCAGCACCCTCTGGGGAAGAACCTTTTCCTGGTGAAAGAAAAAAAGTACCTCCTTGTGGGAATGTTGGTGGATGGAAATGCTTTGCCAGTGAAATAACTTTGAGAGGTTCCTGCTCTGAGAGAGGTAAAGCCACTGATGAGCCTCCCACAGCATGTGCTGAATTCCTGATAACTCGCCCGTGGGCTTCAGAACTCAAGCTTTGGGTCCCCAAAAATGTCCAAAGCCAATATCCTGGAAGCTGAGCTCCAAACTACCCCTAATGCACACAGTTCTTGGGGAAAGTCTTTGGATGAATGCAACCAGCAAAGCAGCACTTTATAATATCTACTGCAGGTTATAATGAATTCACTGTCAGGCCTCCTCTCCCCTAATCCTTCCTGTCCCAGTCCAATCTAATCCAGTGTAACAGCTCCTTTTCTGGACACATGAAGCCCTTTTTAGCTGTGGTTATCTCCATTTTACCAGATAATATTGCCTGAGCCCCTCTTTTCTTTCCATATCCAAGATTTTGTCACTAAATGCAGAGAGTTGGAGCCCAATGTGTGATTCCCAGTGTCCCTTGTGTGCCCTGTCTGGGACAGTTTCCAAGCTGCAGCCATTCCAGGATTTACCATGTCCAGTGACAAAAGGGATCCACATCCAGAAATCAGGCATTTCCAGGGTCTCTCTGCTGAGTGGTGACTGTGTGGGCCAAAGAGCCACACATCCCATCATGGTAAAAGCAATTAAAACAAAGAATGGAGTAAATCAAGTATTTAAAGACTTTTTTTAATGGCAGAAGTCCTTGCACATAGAGTGGTGGTGACAATGAATTCCAGTCCAGGCATGGAAATGTGTTGACAGCACCAGGAAAACCAGCAAAACCAGGGTTAAAGAAATGCCATTTTTAATTACTATGGAAGATAGAGGCCAAATGATATAAATATAAGATGACAGGACAATAAACAACAGAATGAGAACATGAAGTAATGAGGCAAAATATCCTGGCCAACCTCACTGCAAAACCAGTTTTAGATTGACAACCAGGATATTTTTAGTATCACAGCTATGGGTGGTCATTTGAAACCTATGATTTTTTTGATTGGACTGATGGGGACACTCTAAAAGAATTGTTGGTATTTTATGTGCTTTTAGAGAATTGAAAAAGCAGTTTATGGATTAGTTTGAAATAAAAAACTTATGGCAGATGAGTTCAGCTGCTCATCAGCTCCATGCACTCAATTATAATGCCCACAGTGAGCTGTGTTTTATAATTTCCCTAATACATCAGAATTGGTTATTTCCCTTTGTTTTCAGTGCTAATTTTGAGCTTTTATTGGATTATTGCAAAAATCAAAGCACCCAAACCCCAACCATGTGTATGCAGTGATTTTATCCTCACTGAAGATTTTAACATTGATTGGAAAAACTACATTTATTCTTCAGCATTAAATTCTTTTAAAATTCTGATAAAAAAGTGTGTCACTTACAACAGCATTATCTAATCCATATATTGGGTAAAGAACATCTGTGCATGTTTTCAACCGGAAAAAAAACTTTGGTTTTTCCTTATTTTCTAA
>JAYDZK010000016.1:2691750-2702113 GCA_034509185.1 Euphonia xanthogaster | reverse complement strand
GGATGGATGGATGGATGGATGGATGGATGGATGGATGGATGGATGGATGGATGGATGGATGGATGGGTGGATGGATGGGTGGATGGATGGATGGATGGGTGGATGGATGGATGGATGGACAGCAGGTACTAGGGGTTTACCAATATTCCTAAAAGTAGAACCCCCTGACCACTATTTAAATAACACAATTAGATGTTCCTTTAATGAGTAATGCCAATTTTCTAGATATTTCTCAGGTATTTCTAATAACAAAAAACCCAAAAATCTAATGACATCTGAAGATGTAGCAGGTCCTGTGGAAGGTAACTTTCCAAGTCTTTTGGAAAAGAAGACCAATAGTGATAAAGAGGCAGACTCACCTCACTTTTGGCCGTTTCACAGAGCAGCAACACGCACAGACATCTCCCCATTGATATAAACCCCATTTATATCACCCTTGTTAGCCCCACTTAAATGCTCCCTGACACATCCCCACCGATGCAGTGCCATTTCTGATAAAAGCCCAACTCTTTTCCTGTATCAAAATGCACTCACTGTGGAGCAATTCAAAGACATGGCTCTTCCTCTTTCTGAGCTCTGAAAATATCTCATTAAGAGTTTCACAAATTACCAGCATCACTTCTGCTGACGCGCTCGTTCGTCCTCGGATCCAAAAAAAATGCAGTTGACAACTTTAATGGAACAAAGCAGGGCTTTCCCAGGCTGTGATTCAGCACTCAAACACCTCGGTGTCATCTTGAGCTTGGAGGTTTGATGGAGCCAAGGTGTGAGGTGCCACTTGAGACAAGTGAGGGAAGTGTGGGGATGTTTTTCCTCCCCTCTCTCGGATCTACGGTTTCAGCACTCTTCACCATCTGGTGGAACACTTCAGAGAAGAAAGCAGTTCTGCAATATCTAATTTTGCCATGCTTTTGGAACATCATTATAATGATCTTTGTGTCATTTAAGTGTGATTACTTGTCCTCCAAGGCTTTTCCTGTTTACGCTTAAATAGTACTGGAGCATGGCCAGATACACTTGGAATGAAACGGTACAAAATACTACATTTTTATCATAAAGCCTTAAAAGCAGCATTTACAGTTAGGGGACTCAGCTTGTACTTTACATTCCGGTAGGTTCTTTGTTTTCATCTCATTGTAGTAGTAGATAAATAAAATTAATTAAGCAAGTGTAATTGCCGGTTAAATTTTACAAAATCCTGAAGAAATGGAAGGCCTAATTCAAAGTGGCGGTAATGGTGTAAATAATTAAGTCAAATTGTTTTCATTTTCATGCTGCATATTGTTTCCTTCAGCATGTAATGGTACAAGGCAAAGTGTACTCAGTGCTCAAACTAGACAAATAATAGATAAATTTATTCATAAATACTTTGTGGATTGTAATTAGAAGTTCACTGCTGCAGCGTCTATAGCACCAGTCTATTTTTTCCTTCAGTTTCTGTAAATATTTGTCTGGGTAAATTTGTGCTTTGAAGAATGTAGAGAGAAGGAGAATACATCACAAAAAGTGTTGCAAAATCATCTTTGCTGCTTGGTAAGAGTGGCATCCAGGGTCCCAGCAGCATGCACGTCCTGTGTCCTCAGCATGGCCCTGCAGCAGGCTGAGGGAGGCTGGGAGCTGGGTGTGAGATGAGCTTCCCTTCTCTCACTGCTTGGTGCCCCAAACAGAGCTTTTCCAACCAGGAGATACAAATTACCTGGCAGATCCTGCCAAAAAACCCACTGGATGTCAGGGCTGCAGTGGAGATCGCCTGGACACAGGGCTGAGCACATGCAGCGATTGTGCAGGGTAAACACACTGTGGGAGGAGAACGGGATTGTTTCTCTCCTGGGCCGGGGAACTTCTACTCAATGATCTAATTCCAGGAAAAGTTGTGATAATCCAGGCTGGGTGGAAGCTGAGGAGATCCTTTGGAGGTCACACTCCCTGTGGCTCAGCTTTGAGCACTGGGCAGTGACCCTGAAGGGAGCATTTGGGGCCAGCCCCCCCATCAGCAGCTCCTGGGTGCAGCCCATTTGTGTAACCAGCCCTCAGCTTGCTCTCAGCACAGCACAGATTTTTTAAAACAGCAGTTTGGAAAATTCAGGGACAGAGAAGGTGAAACCTACAGGATGAATCTGCCATCCAGCACACTCTCAATGCATTCCCACTGAGTGAAATCAGGTATTGCTTTAGGATTACCTGCACTGCCTAAGGTTTGAGGGACCTTATTCTGCCCCAGTGCATCCACCTGAGCAGTGTGAGTGTTGTTGAACCATGGAATGAGTGGCAGAAGAGACCGTGGCACTGCTCAGAGCTGGCACGTGCCAACACCTCGACCACCAGAGCACAGAGTGCAGCACAGGCACTGCAGAGAAATCCCTGCAAAGCTCTGCACGGGGGTCAAAAAGACTCCTCGGGTCTGCTGGTTCTTTCCATGTTCTTCCAGCTGGAGGGAGAGTTGAAAAATACTGTGGAGCTTTTGTTCACCTCTCGCCGCAGTGGAGCAGAGCTTCTGCATAGCACTACTGGCCTCTGCTGCCAGCATGGGAGAGGAGGAGAGGAGAGAGGCTTCCCACACCTCTGCCTCTCTGGAGGGCCTCCTGATCCCTGAGTAGGAGCTGCAGGAAAACCAATCTTTCATCTTTACCTTATTTTCATGCTTACAAATAAAGGTCAAGGCTCCTGTGCTGTAGCCGCCACCGAACGAGCTTTGAACAACCACCCTGAAATGTGATTGTAATTAGTTTCCTTTCAATCTTGATGTGAACAGTGATCTTAAAATGCCAGGACTGTAGCAGTGCATATGATTAACAAGCACACAGAAAGGCAGTCTACGGAAAAATATGGATAGAAATGAACAAAATGCAAATGTTGCACTGCTTTAAATTTTATTATCCTCCCAGCTCTTCATAAAATACTGTAGACATCGTTTGATTATATTTTTAGTCTAGGGAATTAATTTTTAACTAGGGAACTCGCTTCTGTCTTATGATTACTCTTCTCTGCAATGGCCTGTAGGTCTGGACTAAAAAAAAAAAAAATCACAGTTTTTATTGTGCTAATGATGCCCAGAACTCAAATTCATCTCGCTTAGGTGCGTGCCATGCCATGCAATATGTGCCAGAGCTGCAGGCAACCTGTGCATCTTTTCACACCAGTGATTTCTCCAGGAGCCAGGTGTAAAGCCTGCCCAGGGGTAAGGCTGTGACCTCATGGCATCACCACCTGGGAGACTCCTTGGAGGTGACTGATTCTGTGCAACCAGTGGAGGGGAAGGAAGAACAGAGCCAGTGATATTTCCTGGTCACTCCTCTGATTTCACTTCATTGTCTCAAGGGTAACTCGGAGCAGAGCCTAGGGGAGGGGGAAGTGGAGTTCTGAGTGTGTTGCTCTGGTCACATTCACTCACAGCCCCTGGTCCAGCTTCCATCTGCATCCAGGGATGGGTGGGAACTGGTCCCAGGGAGGCAGAAATTCCCTCAGCCAGCCAAAAAGGACTTAAGGGCTGCTCCTCTCTTTGGAGCAGAAGGAATGGGAAGGAGAGAGAAACAGAAGAAATTACATCGGTAATATTTTGCTTGAGAAACTACCAAGCTGAATTTTCTACCTGGGAAAAAAGGTGTTTTTTTTCCAGCTGCCAAGTAAATTCATTTTGTCAAAACACAGGTCTTTAAAAAAAAATCAGAAGAATAGAGTGAGAAGGCCATGGTGGAGGCACAGAGGAGATAAAACAGAGAGGACTCTTCAGAGGAGGAATGTGGTTTAACACTCTGCAGGTAACTGTGGCTCTCCTGCCCTTCAGGCTGACTTGTCCTGCAGCATCCTGACCCAAACATGCAGCAGTGTCTCAACCCTGACATTGTTCTGGGAGTCAAAACTGCCCTCCAACACCTACCCAAACCTTATTTATTCTCTTCTCCAAACAATTTCAACTTAGATACCTCTGCTTTAGAGCAGCATGATTCCCTGACACAGCTGAGAGAGCCCTTACTGAGAGTTTTTGGTACCCAACACCTCGAGAGCACAGCTCTGCTCAGTTACCTCATCCCACTGCCTTGGGCTCTCACTCTCCACACTGAGATCCACTTCAAATGGAGTGCTGAAAATCCAATTGTTTGCTGTCAAAAAGTTTCCATTTTGTGACGAGAGATGTGACCTTTCTTTTTGGAGTGATTAGTAAACATGAGGTAAAATGCAGGAGCACGCCAGCGTTAACTTGATACTGCCACAGGCTCTGTGCATCAAATATTTCTGCTTTATTCTGAATGTCCTGTTAATGAGAAAAATATTCAAATCAAAGAAATGTGTTTCCTTCAATTCTCTTCACGGTGCAATTTGAAGTTTCAGAATAGCATGCTCAATTATGTCTGCCTTATTCCTAAATTAATGGGGGGGGGGGGGGGAAGCGTCAGAGAATTCTTAAGTAAACCTCTTTAAACTGTTAAGGAACATCCAGTATTAATTGTTTAATCACTCTTTTATTAATTTTCATCAGGTAAGAGGTGAATAGCATGCTTGCTCAAAGGATTTCTTCTACAAAACACTTAGAACACCAAATTCCAAAGTCAGGTGGACTCCAAAGGCACAATGCCTTGGGAGATGGGCAGACACCTTTCCCTAAAAACTGCTGGAGAGGCTGCTGTGACCAGAAGCAAGGAGCAGCATTTTTTCACATGTTCTGGCACTTCATGGAATGCCTGGTAAAGGCTCACCTCCAGACTGAGCAGCAGGGATGTGCCAGTGCTGCAGAGCCAGCAGCAGGCTGGGGGCTCCTCGATGCTCAGCAGCTCCCCAGGGCAGGCGTGGCCCTTTGGGCATTGGGTTTGTTTCACCCAGAGCTGGTACTTCCCCTCTGGGTAGGGATTTATTCACCCCAGCTCCCCTAGGCTGCTGGGCAAGCCTCCCACGCTGCCATCCCACTCTGCATTCCAGGGAATCTCGCCAAGCCAGGGCTTCCCCTCCCGGGGCTCCGCAGCGCATCCCTGCGGGGCCACCAGCCCACACCCGGCTCATGGACACGGCAGCAGGAGCTGACATTGCTGGGGCACCCTCCCAGCCATCCCCACGTCTCCTGAGACTGCCCTGAGGAGGCCAGGAGGCTCCCGAGGCTTCCTGGGAGGAGTGAACAGCATCAGCACAAACCCAGCAACAGCAGGGGCTCGCCCCAGGGTGTCTGGGGGGCGTGCAAAGCAGACCTGCTTCCCAAATTCCCCAAGAGCCATGAGGAATTCATTTCCCAAATATAATACGTGCTCCTAGTATCAGCTAAGATGGCACATACCAAAAGAAACAGATGGTCAGTGTTGCTCCTTTCTCCTTCTTTGTACCGGCTGAATTTTCCATATTGACTCTGCGTAGGTTGCATTATCCATAGGTTGGATTTTAGGGAAAGGTTCTTCCCCCAGAGGGTGCTGGGCACTGCCCAGGCTCCCCAGGGAATGGGCACTGCCCTGAGGCTGCCAGAGCTCCAGGAGGGTGTGGGCCACACTCTCAGGGATGCCCAGGGTGGGATTGTTGGGGTGTCTGTGCAGGGCCAGGAGCTGCACTGAATGATCCTTGTGAGTCCCTTCCAACTCAGGATATTCCATGATTCTCTTTTTTCCCTCAGCATCCTTTGGGGAGAGTGCTGAGACCACCACACAGGAGGCTGGGGACATTTCAGGTGTGAAATGAGCCCGTGAATTCCCCAGGTGCACCTTCCATCAGCAGCATTATTGCTGGCATTTACTGCCATCCCCATAAAATGCATCTGCACAAAGATTGTGAACTCCTGATGGGAGACTGAACCACAAATGCCTGAACGAGAAGAGTCTTGAAAATTCCCTCTGGAAGGCTGGGAGGACAAAGGACCATGGATTCTATGAACTGCTGACACAATATGAACTTTTTTCTGGCATCTATAGGTTTCTTTTCGGAGTCCTGCAAACTATTGCTTGTCTTGTTCCTCATAAGGAGGAGAAGCTTCAAGTCCCCGTGTAAATTTGTTCACACTTCAGCAGCCAGATTTTCCTGGACTACCTTCACCAGCACCCCTGAAACCCCCTTTAACACCTGGAATGAAGATCTCTCATCCTAATTTCTGCCAGGACAAATTGTGCCCAAACACACAGTTCTGCAGCTGTCCAAGTCCTGGCCTATGGGTTGGAAATTGCCATCCAGGTCAGGACTAATATTTATAAAAATCCATCTATGGCAAATTCTGCACCTCAGCTGCCTGTCTTATATTTGATTTTTTTTTTTTGTCTCCATGAACATGCAGTTATTTCCTAAATCTTTTTTTTAGAAGTATTATCATAAAACAGTTCCTTCAAGAGTAATAACAAAGTCCCATATTTTCAAGTCCATCAAAAAGACTTGTCACACTGCAAAATAGAGGTGTCTTCAGAGATAAACCTCTTGCTCCCTAAAATACTCCCTCTCTAAACATAAATGCAGAGTCCAAACACCTTCTCATGTAGTTCACAATTCACCTCATATAAAAACTGTTTACAGCAATTCCATCAGCTGTCAGTTGACAGCACTTCTGTACCAAGTATGTGATTAATCCCTCATGTGAAAGTCACGAGTTATGTCAAAATAAATGACAACTAACCCGTCTCACTACTCACAGCAGGGAGGAGACGCTGAGAAAGAGGAGCTGGGCACAGCAAAACCATCAGCAGGACAAACACCAGGAACAGAACAAGAAACTTTCAGATTTCCCCTGGATGCTGTTCCTCGGTGAATTCACATCTGTCTGTCAGCATCATTTGGGACCACGCTCCCTGATTCGAGCTGATGGCAAGGATCTGAGTCAAAGAAGTGACTATTTTTGCTAAATGCTGTCTGCCACATCCTGTTAGTCCTGCTGGGTTCCCCGCCGTACGATGGGGTGCAACGTCGCATGACGCAGCAGGGGTGATTTCATGTGACATGACAGAGCAACATTGCTGCAGCTTTTGGAATAAACACCTGCTTTTAGCAGCTATTTCATCTGCTGCAAGTGGTTTCCTAAAACACATAACCTGGGTCCTGCTACACTGCACTTTGCTCTTTGTAAATCTCTAATATCTTCCATCATACTTCAGACATTTTCTCTTATTCCATAAGCCATGTTCCCTTATAGGATTGGGTTTTCATGGTTTCTCTTTTCAATAGAAGTTAAAAATAAACTTACAAAAATTGGGAGAAAAGGAACTCTAAGCCATGATGGAGACACATGGAAAAAGTTCTTATTATGGAAGGAAAACACTGACTCTATTAACAGCAAAGAACATATTTACCCACAGGTAAAAATAATAACAGGAACAAAGTTTAGAAGACTTGTTCTTCCTTCAGAAACTTCAGCAGAAAGTTATAAGTGAAATCTGGGTAAAAATCTTCTCTCCTTGGAGAAATACAGACACAGAAAAGACAAACATTTAACTGTTGATTTTGTACTTGCAGATGTAGGTTTTATGAATGGGAACATTTGCAATTAAAAAAAAAAAGCCAAGGTTTGGGTGACCCTTTCTAGAATTCTGCTTCATTATCCTTGACCTGACTGACAGAAATATTAGCAGAGGGGAATAAAACTGCTGGTTTAGTTATTTAAAAACTGAAGTAATTTATTCATCTTGAATAGATTCTCTCCTTCCAAAAATCCTTCCATCTGCATGTGAATGCATGAGAGCTAATTAAATTGGCAGCCATGGCTCTGTACTTCTCATTTGGAGGACCTTCATCTCAAGCTAGAAGAGCTTCATCCTTCAGGACCTCGTTAGAGAAGAGGGAAAGAGAATCAAACACAAGTGCAAAGTTCAGACGTGGATTTCAGAAAAAAAAAACAAAACAAAACAAAAAAACAAAATAATTAAATTTGGATCACCCCAGTCTTCTCAAAGGGAATAAAACTGGTTCCACAAAGCTCCAGAGATGGCTTCTGCACACTGGAGCTGGCAGAGAGATTTGGAATGTTCTTTGTGTACCTGGCACTTGTGATGGAAAAGCCACAACTGTCACTGGGTCCCTGTCAGGATTCCACCTGTCCTTCCTACCCCTTGCCCAGGACAAGATGCCACCTTGCTGCATGGCAGGCAAGCCTGGAATTGAATTTCAGAGAGGCATCACAAACCTTGCCCTTTGACAGGACAAATGGAAATGGCCCCAAATTGTACCAGAGGAGAGGGGTTGGATATTGGGAAAAATTTCTTCAGAAAAAGGGTTGTCCGGCCCCAGCACTGGTGGAAGAGCCTGGAAGGAATTAAAAGATGTGTAGAAGTGGCATTTGGGGACAGGGTTCAGTGGTGGCCTTGGCAGTGCTGGGTGGACTGGTTGGACTTCTAGATGGGTCTTTGATAATGTAAAAAATTCCCTGATTCCGTAATTCCATGATTCCATGAAACGCAGGCTGGGTTTCTGGTCAGCAAGGAGGAGAGGGCCTTGAGCCCTGCAAGGAGGGAGAAAAAGGCTGATTATTGCAGAAAATGTGTCCTCCCCCAGGGACTGTGCTGCTTTGTCACCCTGTGGTGGCCCTGGGGACCCCGGGGTCCCTCCCTTAGCACAAGCAGCTCCAGCAGGCAGCAGGAGCTCGGTGCTCCTCGTTGGAAACAGGAGCCACACTGGGATGCATTTTCTCCAAATGCAAAGCACCTTTTGACCTTCAGTAAAAATTAAACACTCGGAGGGATTGGGCAGAGCAGATTTTAATTTATAATAAATCAAGGCCGCCGTTGCCTCTCTCTGTACAAAGGCCCCGAAGAGCTCCCGCGCTATGCGAGCCCTGCGAGCTGGCAACGTATTTTAATGTATTTATTTGATGATGCATTCATTCTTTCATTCATTCATCTATTCAGTCATTCATTCAGACACTTGCTCATTCATCCCTGTCCTTTTGCAGGAAGAGAACATAAGCCAGCAGTGGCATACTTCTTCACTGTCCTGATTTACAGCCACGGCTCTGAGTTGGTATCAATAAATCTCTTTGGCCCTCCTCAATCCAGCATTATCCCTCATTAGGGACTGGGATTTAAAAAAAGGGATTAAAAATAATATCAGATTATAAATAGATGGGTAGGTATGTGTATTGGTTGCAGTGGTTTGATTAAAGTGCTGGGTTACTGATGGTTTTTTTTCTCTTTTAAGGTCTCTCATATTCACAGTTCTCTGGACCTTGCAATTATTTTCACAAACAGTCCCTGATGTTTTATTAACTGGCCCAATAATTTTTCTATCACTGATGGATAATAGGGTCCCCACTGCCCTCCCAGAGGTTGTTGATGTTGAGGGGAGCTCTGCTGAGCCTGGCTCTTACCTCTACCTTCTTTGCCTGTGGGAGATTTTTTGTGTTTTCTGGCCCAGGGAAATATTTATTTAAAATTATTTAAAAATAACCTTTGTGGGGCCATCCCAGCTCTTGCTGTGAGACTGTGTGGGTTGTGTCTAGAATTGCTTCCCCATCACTGCTCTTCTCAGCCCAAACATGCACATTTTATCTGCTTCTGAGTATGCCTTAAACATGGGAATATTTTCTCTGAGGAGGGCTGAACTGAAGGGGAACTACTTTTCGAGTTGGGATTACTCACCCTCTAATAGCTGCTGGAACAATTTTTCTCCCATATCTCTGAAATACCCTTAATTAATCTTGCCGACAACTTGCAACATAATTGTGTCCCTAAACTGTTAACCTTGAAAAATATTTGACAGTGCATTACCATCTCAGAAACTTGTTATCACAGGGAATAGAGTAAACCCATAAATATCCTGGTTTCTCTCAAAAGTCCCAGAATAATTCTTTGTTGTCAGTCTTTTTTTTTTTGCCTTGTCCCCTTAGTTTTATTTTTGACCTGGTGGTGGGAGAAGCAGGAGAGAAAGAGGGCATGTTAGAAAAAACAAAGCAACAGCAGTCTGGAAGGAAAGGTGGTTATATATTATGCACAACATAGTGGTTTTTATACAAAGGAGCTGTCCCTTGCATTTCTTCCTCATTTGCATATCTTCAGGGCACCAGAGGGCAGAGACCCTGGATGGCACCAGCTGCCATCTGCAGTCGGGTCACAACTGGTCCCTGGTAAACCAAACAGACAGAACCACAGCCCTGCAGTCCAGGGAGTGCAGAGCCCAGGCTGGCCCGTCCACACAGCTGCTACTGCCCAGATATACAGCTCCTGCTTCCTGCTGAAGCCTTCTGTTTCAGCTTTCATGTTTCCCAGGTTCTGCACTGCCTTAGTGTGTCACTCTGAACTCCATGCACGATGCCAGCAGCTCCCTTGTCCAGCCCCAGAACCAAGGGCACCCCTGCAGCTCCAGCCCAAAAAGTGCCAACAGCAGGGGATGGAGGAGAGGAGCTGGGAGGGTGGGACTGCAGAGCCTGGAGCTGCAATTGGACAATGAACCCAACAGGGAAAGGGACCAAAACCTGTAA
>JAYDZK010000016.1:2676764-2691265 GCA_034509185.1 Euphonia xanthogaster | reverse complement strand
CTGGGAGGGTGGGACTGCAGAGCCTGGAGCTGCAATTGGACAATGAACCCAACAGGGAAAGGGACCAAAACCTGTAACAGGGGGAAAACTTGTGACTCTGAGCCCATCTTGGGTGGAGCCTCAGCCAGGCTTTTGTGCTGCCCAAGCTGTATCCTTATAATAAATCCCTGCTTTCTTCCTTTAACTCTGTCCAGCCTCTGTTCCAGGCAGCCTCTCCAGGCATCTCTGCTTGAAGGGAATGACAAAAATCCCCCAGGCTGACATTGCTCCCAAGTGCCACATTCCCTGGGGCTGGGACACCCAGAGGGGTGAGGCACCTGCCCTGCCCTGCCACCAGTGACCTTAGGAAAGCCATGGCACTCCTGGGCACCTGGGTAACTTCCATTAAAGCCACTAACATTTCTTCTCTTGCTTACAAGCTAGGGAGCTCTGTTCTGTTTAGCAGCTGATGATAACAGTGATGGGCCTCTCCCAGGCCTGTCTGCTGTTCTTACTACACTGCCATTTGAAATCACCAGGCAAAAAAAAAATAATCAGGAGCTTAAAAAAGCTAAAGCAGACAGGCTGTTTCAGATTATTTCAGTATGTGTGCTCGCTGCACCAGCCAAATGTTCCTGTTAAAGCCATAGTCTGATTTTCCCCCTGAAAATCAGGTTATAAACAAAAGGATTAGACAGAGACCAACCCAGGCAGATAATTTAGATCTGGGTTCAAATATGAGCTGGAAATGATGGAAATGCTTTGTTTTGAGGCTTTCTCTATTTTAATAATAGTTCTTGCAAATATATGTATCCTTTATGTATTTTCATATCAGGGATTAACTGCGTATCTTGGGAGAAAACAGAAAAGGAGATCATCATTTTACAATTCAGTTTGGAGGAGTTGGAAGGTTGGGGTCGGTAAGGAGAGCAAGCACAGCTGCATTTCTTATAATTTTCCCATTAGAATATACTAATTTCCACACTGCTGCTCCCTCATTTTTGGTGTGCTTGTAGGTATTATTCTCATTTTTGGATCTAGCAGCCCAGAAACTTGAAAAGAAGGAGTCTGGTTTTCACTAAAGAAACACTTTCTCACTTAATTCAAACACTCATTCAGTTTCTATTTGCCAATCTTCATATAAAAATTTTTAAAAAACCCAAAAACATGCAGCTAAATGGCATTATAACATGTTTGCAATGTGTATTCCCAAAAAAGAAGCTCAATATCTTCGTAAAACTGTACCTAAAAGAGAGATTTTGGGCAAGGCCTGGATGGACAGGACAAGGGGCAATGGTTTCCTATTGACAGAGGGCAGGGTTAGATGGGATATTGGGAAGGAATTCCTCCCTGTGAGGGGGAGGAGGCCCTGGAATAGAATTCCCAGAGAAGCTGTGGCTACCCCTGGATCCCTGGAAATGCCCAAGGCCAGGTTGGAGCAACCTAGGACAAAGGTGTCACTTTTGAAGTTCTGGATTTCCTCCTCAAGGGGAAGATTTGTTTGGCTCACTCCTTTTCACACATAAGAACACTTAAAAAGAGGGTTTTACTTCTCACTAAACAAAAGGACTAAAATGAAAAAGAAAAACCCCTAGCAAAGCTTTCCACATATTTTTACTCATTTAAATCAGCTTGTTCTAACGAGAGCAATTCCATCAGCAGCACCACACCAATCCTATCAATTTATTTACCCCAGGAATATCTTTATCCCAGGGATCTGTCACTCCGCAATTCCAGCTCCTTTGGGGGAGGGTTTAGTTTTTTGCACAGAGTTCTGCTTGTCCTACACGTGCCACAGCTGCCTATTGAAGCACCAGCAAAAGCAAAAGCTTTGGGGAATTCCCAACAATGGAGTTGAAATCTCTTTCCTGGTTGAAATCTCTTTCAGCCACACTGTAATATTTGGCAGACATTTTCCCTTCTCCCAGTTTTCAATAGGCTGCATTTATCAGCATGGAGTAGCAATCAACATGTATTTGCTCATGTATTTATAAAAGTCAGCTGTGTGCTTCCACATTATTTCAATTCTCCCTCTAAAACCCCTTTGCTTTGTTTGTCTTCAGCAGGAAAATTCTGGGTAGATTTGGTGTGGGTATGGTTGGTGTGCAATAAATCCATGAGTATTAGCACAGGTATTTCATTAATAGCTAAAGTGAATTATTTATGTAGCTCCTTTTTCCATCTCCAGATTTATTTAATATTGGCATTATAGGATTAGACAAGCTACCTTTAAAAGAAAAAAAAGGATTGTTATTTGTATCTCTGCACTTAAAATGACAATTTCCTACTGGGAGATAAATTCTAATAGCACTGGATTCTTGAGAAAATCATATATTCTGCAAAGCTCTGAAGGTGATCTGACATAATTAAGCTGTGAATGTACAGCATTTCTAAAACTGTAAGGAAAGACCTTTCTGGATCAAAATGAGCAGAACAGCCATGACTTACCCTGAGTGACCAAATCACTGATGTGATTGCTTTCTCCCTCCAGCAATATTTTTCCAAAGTAAAAAAATGCAAAAAAATGCCCTATCCTTGAGGAAAGCCTTGAGGAATTTAATTCTGAGAAGTCACAATTTGATTTTTTTAGTGCTGCTTTTCTCCACCAGTTGATTGCAGCTCCAAAGGGTCATGAAAGGCAATTAGAAGACAAAAGACAATTAAAATCTTATTATCTCCCCAAATAAAATAAAAAGCCCAACTCTTACTCCCCCATTCCATTTATGTCTCAATCCCCCAAAGTCCCACCAGCAACCTTCCCAAACACACCCAGCTGCACCACAGGATGGGGAATTATGGTCACAGACTGGAGGGGAATTGATTTTACTGGAAAGGGAAGGGGGTCTTAAACAAATTACACAGGAAAGAAAGGTCCACTTGACTGGAAAAAGTGGAAAATATTGGAGCAGTCATTCAACAAATGTGTAAATTATGCATTCATTTATCTCTGCTCTTTATCTTATGGGCCTGTCTCATCAAATAGTTAAAATACTGTGCTTTCAGACATTTATACCAAGCCACAAATCCTTTTTTTTTTTTTAATAATATCCAGTTCAGAAGAGCACTTTGGCACTTGACTGGACCCCACTGTCTCCAACTTAATGGGCATTAACTGTCCCAGCTGAGTTTCTGGAATAAAACCCATTGATCTGTGTCAGTCAGGATCTTGAAAACTGAAGACCTGAGGTCTCAAATCCCAATCTGCTCTTATGCATTAAAATAAGCTGGAAGTCTTCACTGGGCTTGGGCTCAGGCTCTGACAGCCCCAACTCCAGCTAAAAGTCATTTGAGTAAACCTCACAATAAAACTGAATATTTTTCTATCAAAACAAAAACTTGATGGTTATGATATTGTTGTTATTATTTTCATTTATCATTATTATTGTTTTTCTCATTATTAATTATTTATCATTATTATTGTTGTTCTCATTATTGTTGCTATTATTGTTACATAATCCTTTCTCTCTGTTCAGTGGAATATCCAGCCTGCAGCAGCAGTTGGGGATTTCTGTTTCACAAATCAAACCCCAAATGCAGTGAAATGGAGCTGGTGAGAGCTCAGGAAAATTATTCAGAGTTGAATGGATTCATTCAGGATGCTTTCTCTGTTTGCTGGCACATATGGAACTTGTGGAGATCAACTGAGCTATAATTATAAGACAACATCAAGAACAGTCTAAAATTTCCTGGGGCAAACACCCCAAGGAGGGGAAGGATCCTTTTGGGGGCTACAAGTAGGATAAATGGGATTAGAAGGGAAATGGGATTGAATAAAAGAATATTTTTCCAGCAGCACAAGCAGCTAAACTGAAATAGTCCCCAGGGAAAGAACAGAAACGGGGCTGTTTGGTGTCTCTGATGTTGGAAACACAGAGTGGAGAACAATTTTACATCTGCCCAGAGGTGTGGGGGCATCCTAACCAACCTGACTGAATCCCTGGCCTTTCCAACTGCCTGGGTTATTTGCAAGGAGAATGGATCAGATCCCTCATTCCTGCACTGACACCTCCATTTGTACATGGTAGATCACAGCAGGTGTGCAGAATTAATGAGACATCATCATTAAATTTAAAGTAATTTCTCTTTTTCAGATATAGAAAATTCCCACACACCAAGTGGGGTTAAAAAAACAAGAGTATATTTGTTAATGTTCCTCAAGAAATGCTTCTCCGCAGAGGCCAGAGTCATAATTAAAACTACTTAATCCAGTCCCTGGAGATCTTTGCATACATGTTTCATGTCCCAAAGCAATTAGAAATATAAAGTTATTTAAAGTAAATCTGTCAGGAGGAAACTGGACTGGTTTTCCTGCTCAGATCCCAGCAGGACAGGCTGAGTCTGACTCCAACCGTGCCAGCTCCGCAGCACGAAGGAAAACATGGATAAGAAGGAGAGGTTTGTGACACAGAGGTGGGTGAGCTGGAGGAGGAATCTCCCACTCTGCTGAGTGGTCCAGAGCCTAAGGAACAGCAGAATTAAGTCTGGCCTTTATTAAATCCCCAGTCAGTCCTGGCTTTTAATAGGATCAGCCTGTATCCTCCATTCCTGAAATCTGAATTCAGCCCTGTCGCTTTGTGTTGCTGTGCTCAGCCACAAACCCTGAGCCAAAGCCTTGCTCTCCTTCCCCTGCCACTGCTGGCAGCTGAGATGATATTTCTGAGTGGCTCTAACGATGCAGCCCTCTCCAATTCCCTTGTTTGGGGCTGACTCCATTAGTGACTTCCCAGCTGAGCGTTTTTCCGAGTCAATAATTACATTTCCATTTTAACAGCAGGATTGCGAGCCTTGACATTGGGCTGTGTGGAAATGAGGCTTCAAAAATCCTGGGATATCTCACCACCTCAACCTGCATGTCCAGGGGGAGGAGCAAAATGCAGCTCTTCTTCATGGACCAGGCACCAGCCTCTGTAGAAGCCCAAGGAGATGAAATTTAACTTGGTCATGACCCACCAGACTGTTCTTACTATTACATTCTTCTCTTCTCTCTCATCCTTCTGCCTCTCCAGACAGAGCAAAGTGTCGCCAGGACAGGAGCAGCACAGAGGTGCAGGGAAGAGCAGGAGTGACTTGGCACGGCCACACTTCTCCTGGGTTAAAGGAGAGCAGGAGCAGTCCCAAATTCAGGTGAGACTAAGAAAAACCAGAGGCAGCAGAGACAAAAACCATGGAGTAACAAACAAAAATGAGTTTTGCCTCTCACCAGAGGCACAGACAACAGCAGCCTCGGAGTTTTCCTGCTCAAATCAAAACTCCCACAATCTTCAAGTGAGTCCAAGGATAAAACGTCAGTCCCAGCGAATTACATTACTTCTGTTGTTATTAAATCTTTGGAAGTTTGAGCTGTCTGAAGGCCAAATCCACACAGGTGTTTGCTTATAGGTATGAATAATAATTGCTAGATAATGTAAATTATGTACAGACCACCAATCCTTCCCAGACAAAGTGAATTACTGGGCTTTGTACCAGCTTGGTACCAAGGCTTGGCAACGCCTCGTCCTTGCGCTGGAGGACGTTCCATGAGGATGGAGCTCCTCAGCTGGTCCAAAAGGATTGAAGGACATCTTATGGGGTAAAAAGAAACTTGAAAAAACCTTGAAAAAGGCTGGAGATTTGCTGCAGTGCTGTATCCAAAGGAAAGTAAACACACATGGCTTCGTTACACAGCTCACTGCACCCAGCCAGGGAGATGCAATCCCTGTTCCCTGGCCACATTCTCCATCTCATCAGTGCTTTCTGTCCAGGAAAGCCAATAAAATAAGAATGTGTGTTGCCAAGGTGAAGCTTCAAGAGTTACAATTTTAAATTTCCTATTAGGGATAAGGTAAGATTTACGGGTGATATACTGATTTATAAATATGTTTAGACAGTGAGTATTTCTGGCTTTAGGCTGGGACCAGAAAGCTCAGTTTAAAGAAAGATTTTTAAAGGTTTTGTGGTACATAAAATAAATCCAACTTACACTTTCAAAGATCAGTCTTACTGTATAAAAGATAATGACAGTGACAGTGGGAAAAAATGTTTCTTATATCCACAATGCTCCATTATTTTCTCATTAACTGGAGTTTTAAAGGGAATCATATTAGTGCCTCCAGAGGATGAGCTATATAAACAAGAGCTACAAATTTATCTGTGCATTAAAACGAATGCTATGGTAACAGGTTTGATTGTTTTGGCTGCAGTTTCAAAACCTACAGGGTGTATTATCCCGAGATAATCTCACCCTTGGGTCCTTCCATATATTAGATCTCCTACCTTGAATCCTGGGAGACACAGCCTGGCTAATAATGCTCCCCCTGCCTTTGGTTTGTCACAGCTGAAACCTGCCTCTTCCAACTTCAGATAACACATTGCCTAAGCCATTTTATTTTAATCATTCAGAATCATCAGTTTAAGGCTGGAGAAGGTGCAAAGATTTATTTCCTTGGACAGCAGGGAAGATTTCCTGCAGCTGGTGGAGCAGGGGCAGTGCCAGCCTGGGAGGCCAGTGATGGATAATCAGGGCATTGGGCACCCCAGGCTGGACTTGATGGCCTTCACAGAATCCACAGAATTCCCAGAATCACTGGGTTGGGAGAGACCTTCAAGACCATCGAGTCCAACCCAGCCCCAACAGCTCAGCTCAACCCTGGCCCTCAGTGCCACGTCCAGGCTTTGTCAAACACTCCCAGGGATGGGGACTCCACCACCTCCCTGGGCAGCCATGCCAGAACTTTATCACTCCTTCTGTGAAAACCTTTTCCCTGCTATCCCACCTGTATTTCCCTTGACAAGGGAGCTCTCAACAGTTCACAGGCTCAGAATTCCCTGGGTTGGCAGGGGTACACAAGGATCACCAAATCCAGCTCCTGGCTCTGCACAGCCCCATCCCATCAATCCCAACACATGACTGGGAGAGCTGTGCAAACAGCTCCTGAAGGCTGAGCTGCAAACCACCCAGCACGATGTTCCTTTGGCCACACCTTGGCATTCCCAGCCTTGCTGGGGTCCCACCAGGGCATGGGCACGACTTTGGGCTGCTTGGGCTGTGCTGTCTTCCCACCCATCTGTGAGAAACTCACATGGGCCTGGACTTCTGTCACAAATTTGTATTTTTAAATCCTTTGTTTGAAGTCCTGTGGGTGTGGATTTACTGGATTCAGGATGATTTTAGCCTACATCCATATTTTTCAGGTCATCAGAGCCATCCCTTTGAGAATCCCATCAAAATGTGAGCTGGAGGTGGTGAGGGATCCTCAGGCTTTGGCTGGTAGGTCCGTGGTGGACCGGGGTCTGGAGAAGTGCACGTGGATGGGGACACAGGATCCAGCTCTTGGCACTGCAGGTGAGGGGATCCCTGAAAGACTCAGATCCTCCTAACACAAAACCCTGGGAAGCTGAAGGCATTATCCCCTCTCCAGGCCCGTTCAGCAGGCAAAGCCGTCTCTCAAGAAGCTCACACCTCACAAGAGCTGAAGGAAATCAACCTCTCAGCACATCCCCTCCATGCTGAATCA
Source organism: Euphonia xanthogaster (assembly GCA_034509185.1). Taxonomy (NCBI): domain Eukaryota; kingdom Metazoa; phylum Chordata; class Aves; order Passeriformes; family Fringillidae; genus Euphonia; species Euphonia xanthogaster. Next base: position 2,683,793 of record JAYDZK010000016.1, on the reverse strand, counting down.
GCCAACAGCTGCTTCTCCTGCTTTCTCCCACTCAGCTACAGCTGCCCTCACCGTGCTCACTGCACCATTATTCCCTGGTAGTGATTTTCCTGGATGAGCTGCAGCATGCTGGCCCTGGGCAGTGATTTCCAGGTGCTACCTTATGAAAAGAAAATGCTGCTGCTGCTGCTGCTTTTCAACCCGTACAACAAATCGTGAGGGTTAGCAAAGACCCCCCAAGGTCTTTGGATGGCTTTTATATTCTCTTCCCAGGATAAATTGCTTCTGAGCATGCCTTCACCTGTCACTTCTGCTGAGACACTTGTGAGTGTCATAAACTCCTCCATCTCCAAGCCAGCTGTGGAGAGGATCCCTGGTATTATCAGGACGTTGTCAGCGACAATAACAGCAGTTAATAAGTGATGATAGGGACAGAAGCGTCTGGTTCCTGTGCACAGCTTGTCATTTGCAGTCAAATCTAACACTGCTAAAGGACTCTTTGCAGTGAGTGCTGAAAAAAGGGATCTCTTCTGGGAGAGGGCTCTGTTAAAAAGGCATCCATGTTTCATTCCACTTAATCTTTTCCAACTTAAAGGCGCTCGTAACAAACCCAGCCTGAGCCTATGCATGTGTGCATTAAGGGTTTCTGAATTTAAGAGGCCTGTCCCAGCCTTCAGCAGGGTGAGAATGGAGGCTTGGACACACTGCCTTGGGCAGTGCTAGCAAAATCTCACTTGGGGAGAGAATCAGGAGCTTGGACTCTCAATTCAGAGGCAAACAACACAAAAAGGAGATAATTTGTGTGCATGTTGCCTCTACTCTGAACACAAGATCACAGTTTTGCAGGACTTTGTTGCATTGTGGCGAATTTGTTCTCACTGATATTTGCCTCAGCAAATTGTTGATGGAGTGGGTTTTTGCACCTCTCATGCAGAAAAAAATGAAAAATGGGCAGAAAAAGGAGTTGCTTGTCACACCTGAGGGAGACACATCCCTGCACTCTGCCTTACCCTGCTCCTGGGCTTTAGAGCTCTGCAAATACCTCCTGCAGGAAATCTCCCTCCCTTACACACACTGTGTATCTTTCACCACATATTAAACAGCCCCTGTAAGAAAAGTGGATGAATTATGGATCCTGTACAGGGAGAACAGGGGGGACAGAGAGGATACTCCACGATGTGATGCAGCCAGCACACATTTCAGTGGGAAGCCAGGTGGAGGGAACCCCGTGGTTCATGGCTCAGGACACTTCAGCTGGATCTCAGGCACTTTTCCTTTTCACTGTGGTTACCTCACTCAGCTTTTGAGCCCAAGCTGATAAAAAAGCTTCTGCAAATTATTTAAGTGAGAAGTTCAGCTCTGTCTTCGAATGGAAACTGAAATATCTTCCTTGTAAATCCAAGCCAGGGGGAGATCCAGGTTTCATTTTGACCTTTTGTAGGGTTCATTGGATGTTTAATTTTGTAGGATTCATTGACTGTTTAATTTTTGCCAGTAAATTATTCCTTTTGGCTGGGAGGGGAGTCCTTTGTCTTCCACATCAGTCTGGATTTTCCCACCTCAGGTAATTTCATCAGATAATTTCATTCCTGAATGACTTAAGGGCTTTGTACCTAAACGTTGCCTCTCACTGACCACAGGCAGATGATTGAGCAAGGCAAAAAGTCAAGGAAAGCCATAATTCAAGGAAAGCCACTTGGGAAAAATAGCAACTGCAAGATATGGATCTTCCTCATTTTGTATCTTTTTCTACCTTTTCAGTTCCTTTTTTGTGTGTGTGTGTGGACGAAGGTCAAAGCCCATTTTGTCCAACAGCACAGACTTTTGTGCTTTGTTTTGTGTCAACTTCATGTTATCAGTTCTTTTCCTTTGATTGAAGTGGAACATCAAACTGAAAATCACTCCTTCATCTCTTGCACTGTGAGTCAGGGAGAAAAATCTTTACACTTTTTAGGAAATAATTGGGCAGTGCTGCAACAGGACCTCCTGAGAAAATCGTGGCAGCAGCCTGCCATGGGCTTTGAGAGCAGAAAGGAGAAAATTGTTTCATGAAAGCCTTTAAACAGTTGTGTCTGCAGCCTTCAGGTGAGCGGATTTCACGTGGGCAGTGAGGAATAAATCAAGCTCTTACATAATTCTTTTCAGTCTGCATTGTTCCTGTCCCGAGCTCTACAATTTTGCAGATCATTTTGAGCCTTTCAAAACTTGAATGTTATTTTTAGCCCCCCTAAGAAGTAGCTTCCACATAAATAGTTGTTGCTAATGTATTATAAACTAGGATTAGCTTAATTAGGGACTTCACAGGAAAGTAATGACTATTTAAGCCCTGAAAACAAGCTAATTATTTTGTATCACATCGTTGCTAACACTGTCCTCAGTTCTTCTTAAGGTGCCTGTTCAAAAAGATGTATGGCAGACATGCTAATTAACAGATTTCTTGCCATCATGTCACCAGTTTTTGTAATATATTAAAATTCCTCCTTTATGTAACACTTCAGATACATTTATACATCTATACATTGCTGCTCAGGTTATTTGACAGCCCGATTCAGTGTTTTTTTAAGGCTACATCATCATCAAAGTTGCTGCCAGAGCTGCACAAGATCCAACAGTGGTTTCTCCCCCTCTGCTCTGCTGGAAAAAAACAGTATTTTCAGAATTTATGCCACAAATTTTCATAAATTCCTTCTATTTGTGGTACTTCATCAAAGGCCTTTTGAAAATGTTAAATAAATGCAAATTAATAAGGAGAATTTGAGGATCTGAGCTCCCAAGGGGCAAGACCCTCTTAACAACACCCGAAGCCCCTCTGGATCATCCCTTCCATTGTCCCTTTCCTGCCACTCCACCTGCTGGGGCTCATGTTCAATACCAGGAGTTAGGGATAGGAGGCCCTTAAAATCCCCATTTTTACAGAATACAATGAAATTGAATTTATGGCACCTTTCTGTAACTAGTGTTTGGAATAATATGGAAGATCCAGCATTTAATTCTTACAGCTATTTCCCCTTTTTTTGCAGATGATAGTTGTCTTTTCTTTAAAATCATCTCTTTCTTTTCAGTTCCTCTGTTCTCACCTTCCATAATCAATATTTTTTCGCTGTGGCAGCCTCTGCACACCCCATTCCTTCAGCTTCCCATGCATTCCCACACGTCATATCCACATCCCGAGATCCCACTGGTGGGTTTGCAATTAATGGCTCAGTTTATCCTGCCACACCACCTCTCACAAAGTGACAACAAAAGGCTCCTGGTTACAGCTCTGATTTCCATAAAAGAGCCCTGGCACTGAAGCAGATGAATTCTCTGCTCTGCTTTTAACTGGCACTGGCTCTGCCTCATCCTAATTTTCCCATGGTGTTAGTCAGTGGAAATCCTGCCCTGGAAAGAGAGTAAAATGGATAAATGCAGAGATAAATGCAAAGGTGCATGGTTTCAGTAAATACAAATATCTCTGTTCCAGCCTGAGGAATGCAATCCCACAGATCCTGCTGCAGAGCAAGGGGCTGCCAGGAAATGATCACACTGTGATCAAGCATCCAGGCAGTGAGTGCTGCTGGCTATTAAAATCCAAATTATTGACCTTCATCAGGCAGTGGCTGCTGTTAGGGATTGTCAAATCCAAATTATTGATGCCTTTCACAGGATCCCTGGGAATGAAGGCCCTTCACTGAGGACAGAACATTCCAGCAGTGTCCCTGCTCTGGCTTTTCCTCCCTCTGAAACTTCCCATGGTGTCATCTGATCTAATCATGGCTTGGCAATGCTGGCTCCAGAGGAAACCTGCCATAGAAAAGGAGAGTTCCTACAATTCCTGCTGGAAATGCCCATCAATTACAGCCCCAGCCAGCACCCAGCAGCTCCAGCTCCGTGGAAAGGCTCTGAAGGGAGAGAAATTCCATTTGCATTTTCATTTCCTATCAGGGGCGTTCTCAGGATTGTCCCAAGCACTTGAAGGAATATTAAAGGTAGTGGGGGGGTCACACAGAAATCCTTTTTTTTCCTTCTCAGAGCCACAGCCAGGCAGCAGTGGCACCTTCTGTGGCACAGTGGGCACAGGGACAGCCCTTCTTTTGTACCCTGAGGGCAATTCTCGAGGTAAATTTACCCCTGAGCCAAATTCCTGAGCTCAATTCCTGCAGGTGAGAGCCCCTGAGCAGCCCTTGGTGAAGCTCTCACGTGCAGGACTCTCCTATTTGCCACTGACATTCCCATCAGCTGAGTGTCACTGTCATTTATTGTTGTCATAACTGGATGATTCTTCATTTTATGCTCAATATCTTGATCCTAAAGCAGATCCTTCATGTCTTATAAATATCATCCCCAGCCTCCTCCTAAAGCCAGCTCTGCACCTTGGGGAGCCCTGGCAGAGCACCTTGGCCATGGACCTTCCTCAGGTGTTTCCACTTGATGAAACAATTAACTTTTTTGAAGTCTCTAATTGACATTGTGATCCCAAGAGCATAGTGGGAGTTAAATATTTCCTTTTATAATTGCACATTTCACATGCTGGAAGCAATTTCTGGATTCTACTCCCAGGACCATATTCTGCACCAGAACTGAAGCTTTGTGATGGAAATTAATTACATTTTTGGTATGTCTGAGTTACAGATGATTAAAAAAAAAAATCAGTTAAAATGTGTTTTTGGAAGAAAAAACAAACGTGGTGCTGTGATCTCTTTTGTAAAATAACTTTTCATGTCACCATAAAAGTTTTTTCTCTGCCTAAAAGTCCTGCATGGCAAAACCATGGCTGCGGAATGTGGCCTTTCAAAGAAGTGTTACATGAGATGAAAAATATCACATCAGCTTTCAGAAGAGAAATCTGAAAAGAACTTGGAAAAATAAAAGCATTTCCAAGTCAAATATTTGAGATGAAGTGTTACCCGTGGGAGCTTTCTTCATAAATACATAAAAGCAGCTTTTGGGGAATGCCTATAATTGCTGCATTACATATTCCTGCACTTGGCAAACTGATGCTTGAGTTTGAAAATAAATCAATTTGGGCTTTTGCAAGCGAGAGGGAGAGGCAGAAAATATGTTTGTGTTGAGCTGTGGTAATTTTTGGAGTACATCAGCAACTTTGGGGGCTTTAATAAGTTCCCTGAAAAGGGCTTTTGTCCCCAGGCACAAGTGCATCCCAAAAGCAGGACAAAGGGCACAGGAGGAAGGCAACTCCACGGGGTGTGGATGTGCTGCTGGGCTCTGCCCTGCCCAGGGTGTTTATGGATCTGTGGGGATGCTCTCAAGCTGAGCCAGGGTGGAACCGGGGCCGGGCACAACCCAGAGGGGACACGCAGAGCTGATGGGAGGGGAGGGCAAGCAGAACAAAGGGACCACAGAGACAAGGTCGGGTCCTGTGGCCCTGAGGAGGAGCAGGTGTGGGCTGGGCAGCACTGAAAGAGCAGCTGGATAAAGGACAGGGAGCACAGCACGCCCAGAGCAGGAGTTACTTCAAAGGGAAGCTTCTCCTCTCATCCTACAAAAGGTTCAGCGTGTGCAGCCCTGAAAGGGAAGTGCTGGGAGCTGATGGATGGGGCCTGGAGCTGGGCAGGAGCTCCTGACCTGCCCCTGTCCTGCCCCACACCTCCCTCCTGCTCCTGGAGCACCCACAGTGCTGCTCCAATTCCACAGGGGAATATTTGGCTGCTCAGAAGGGTTGGGGTCCTGCCGACCCCAGCACTGCTTCCCCGCAGGAGCTGCAGCTGGGATGGGTCATGTATGGGCAGGTTTGGGGGTGTGAGCTCATCCTGGTACCCTGGAAACATCCACTGGCTTTACAGATGGATTCTGAGCTGTCCTGTGAAAGGCCCTTGGGGTGCTCAGCGTTTCCCCCGTTAACCCTGCACATCTGAGGCATTTAAACTGGTTCCCAGACACAATTCATTGATCTTGCTGCTGTTCCTTCGTTGGGTCACTCAGGCAAATTCCAAACAGAAAGAAAAAATAGTTCCCCATTTTTACTGCAAGAGTCTCAAATCCAGTGCAATAGGGTTTGGTTTCAGTTTTTTTTTTAATGATGTCCTGCCAGACTTTGTAATAATTCTGCCCTCCTCCTTCCAAATCTCCCCAGTTTTGCTAATTCCCTTCCAGGCTGGTGTGGCTCATCCTGGTGCCAGGACTCTCTGATCATGTGTCATGTTAAGGTTTCTTATTAAATCTTCCAAAAATTACATGCAGGGTCATACCTTAGTGAGAATTCTGGGAATCTTAAATAGAAATTTTAAAAGCTGCTGATAACAATAACTATTGACAGCCAGCACAATTCATTGTATATTTGTTTACAGATTTGTACATATATGTGAACTTTCCAACTCATTTATTGCCTTTAGTGACATGAATAACCAAGGGCATGATTTATAATGATTTGTCATGTGGTATTAGATTATAAAAAGTTTAATTAATTTTTCATTAGCCACAGTTAATGATGGGCTTGTTAAGCATCTCGAGGTGAAGCCAAGAGCTATTAGCTGTATTAAAGACCAGTTTCAAGAAAATGACTCCTTTTACAATCCCCAAAATGAGTTATAATGTTATTTTCCCCTTTCAGAAAACTGGTTTAAGCTATATAGGTATATTACAATCTATACAGAAAACAAACTTTGAGGCAAACTGATCATATAATAACAATTATTGACCAATTTTTCCACCAATTAAAATGAGATCAAATTTCTTGAGGATACTTAAAGATCAACACATTGCTTTATCATGTAGCAAAGAACTGAACTAGAATGAGTGACTATTTGCAAGAATTGGCTGCCACAAGACTTCTGCTTATTGTCTCAACTGTTTACCTAATTAAAAGATAAATTAGGGCTTGAAAATTTATTTGAAAATGTAATTTGACTGAAAAACCCCTTTGTTCTGCTCTGGAGCCTGTGCTGGGTGCGCATGGCAGTGATTGTTAGGAAGGATCCATGACTCAGAGAACTTGCAGAAGAATAAGAGATACCTGTGAGTAATCAACATGGAAAAACGTGGGGGGGGGGGGGGAATGGAAATTTAACTTCTTTTCCTAGCAAGCTTTCTTTTGGTTTCCAGAAAAAGAAA
>JAYDZK010000016.1:2664228-2674663 GCA_034509185.1 Euphonia xanthogaster | reverse complement strand
TCAACTCAACCCTGGCCCCCAGTGCCACATCCAGGCTTTGTTAAACACCCCCAGGGATGGGGACTCCAGCACCTCCCCAGGCAGCCATGCCAGAACTTTATCCCCCTTTCTGTAAAAACCTTTTCCCTGCTCTCCAGCCTGTATTTCCCTTGAGGCTGTGTGCTTTGGTTCTGTCAGTGCTGCTGTAGAAAGAGCCCAGCCCCAGCTGAGCACAGGCACCTGAAATCTGCCAACCCCACCCTGAGCCCTTCCCCATGCTCACCGCGGATCCTACACCTCTCCAGCACCTGTGTGACCAAACACCACCCCAAAAGTAAGGGCAGGAGCCACACCTGAGTCCGTGCAGGGGTAGAACTCCAGCTTGCAGGACCTTGGAACACCAGGCATGGGATCCCCTCGGTGGCAGAGAATCCCTGTGCTTTGCTGTTTCCAGAAATCTCCCTGCCAGGACACATCCTGCTTAGATTTGCTTCTGAAATAACCACCTTCAAATTATTCTGAAATGATTGAACCTATTTCTCCATCTTCCCTTTGATTTTTTTGAGCTAATAAAAGCAATATATCTATGTTTGGCCAATACAAACACGTAATCAGTGTAAATTATAAAGCACCAAGTATGAGTGGAAAATACAGAGTTTGCTCCTCACAGCTTTTCAGCACACGGGTACCATGGCACAGGTGAGTGGAAGGAGCAGAAGCTGAGGTGCACAAATTGCCCTGACCCTGGCCTGTCTCACCATCTCTGTGCCCGGTGACACAGCCTCAAAACCCCTCCTTTACCTCAGGGCTCTGCAGGAGTGGAGGTGTTGCTGAAACTCTGAAGGATTAGAGGAAAGTCTTGGTGACCTATGTCATGAAAATTATAGGGTTTTATTGCTCCTGTTGGCAGCAGTGGGTGTCTATCATTTGTTAATCAGTCTTTACTGAACATTACAGTGGAAAGGAAGAAATTGCAGATTTCACAGCCAAAAACAGGGGGAAATGTAGCTGGAACCTCCTGGGTCCATACTGAGCTCTCATGGGCCTGGAAAGAGGATGTAGATCACACCACCTCTCACACCAAAAGCAGCAGCTCTTCACCCTCCAGGTATCCTCTCCAAATTTCCCTGTACCTCTGCACCCCACAGCTTCCATGGGGAAGTCTTTCTGGCGCAGACGAGTGAATTCCAGCAGCTCTGGGGCTGCTGCAAAGAGAAACTGCTGAAGCTCTGGTGGAAACAAATTCCAGCTGGTTCTAATGAAGTGGTGCTCTGTCCAAGAACGCTGGGCAGGAGCTGTGCCCCTGTGCCCAGGCAGGGAACAGAAGGATGCTACATGACAGCTTAGGACTTACTGGATTGCACAGATGTCAGACACAAACTAGTACAATGTCCTCAGGGAGGGGGAAATCATTTTATGACCTATAAACCACACAAGAGAGCAAAATCAGAGGCCATTGCAGATGAGGATGGAGGAAATGCTCTCTGCTAAACTCCCAGCCTCATGTGCTGTCTGCATATTCTGGACTGGAGGACTGAATTCAGCAGCCCTGCCAAAATGACAGCGAGGAGATTGGAAGCTCGTCCCCCAGAGCTGGGGATGAGTTTGGCGCTGCCCCTCTCACCCAACCCATCAGCTGCTGTGCCCAGGGCCCCTGCTGGGGGGACAGGGCCACGGTGTGCCATGGCCAGCAGCTCCCAGAAGGTGCCAGGGCAGTGAGGGATGCAGGAAAAGCCCCGAGCAGCAGCAGCACTGCTGTGGGAATCTGTCACGGTGACACCGGCGGTACGGAGAGTCCTGCATGCTAATGACTGGTTTACAATAAAAATTACTTCAAATGCTGGATCAGAAAAAGGATGGTTCAGTCCATCAAATCGCTGTCAGCTGCAAATTAGGCTGCCCATCCCTAGGCAATGGAGAACATAATTGGCTTTGTCCATGGCTGGGTTTATTTTTATCTGTTCTGTTAAAGTCAGGCTCTTGCCTCACTCGCACTGGCACAAACAGAGAAAAAAGGCCTTGGTGCAGAAAGGCTTTTTTGCTCCTTCCACCTGCAAAAAATGGGGCAAGTTACCCTTGGATTGCTAAAATTAGCCAAGGATCCTTTGAGGGACTACTCTGTGTCAGAGCCAGGCTACCTGCATGGGAGAAAGTAGGAACAAATGGTATTTTGGTGAGAACAAATGGACTTCCAGGAGCCTTAGGCTGAAACCACCTTCCAAGCCAAGCAGCCAGGGCTCCAATCCAGTCCTCAGGGTTACACAAGAGAGGGTAGAGGAGGTGGGAAGCTTCCCCAGTCCTGTGAGAATCACAGTACCTCCAAAACCTGCTCTGATTTCCTGCAGACAGGATGGAGATGCACACACCTCCCGCCTCCCTTCCCGGGACTGATCATCCCCACCCCACCAGGCTTCCTCCCAAAAGTGCTAATGTGGGACTGAAATAACCACCAGCACACTTCCCTGGGGCTGGCTGAGGAGCTCAGACCCCTCACTATTCCCCCCAAAGTGCCAAGGATTATGGTTTTTGCTGCTGGGAGCACCCGTGCCCCAGGCTGGGTGAGGAAGGAGTCTCCATCCCTGGCACCACTGCCAGACAGTCCAGACTTTCCAGTTCTCCCTCAAATTCCTACCTCTGCCTGTAAACTCCAAATATCCCTCTCAGCTCCCCTCCCTGTGCACAAGTTGAAGATTCCCTGGGTGGCTGAGCTTTGTTAGCACATTTCCCTGACACTGCAGGGTACAGAGAGACTCCAAAAGGGAGAAAATCCACTGAAAAAAAAGAAATAAATATAGCTGACTAAGTAGGAGGCGGAACAATGTCTGTCATCTTAACCTGTCTGTCATGCTAACCCAGAGAATTCTCTGCTCCACTTCCTTGGCTCTGCCTTTATCCCCCTCCAACTTTAGGGCATTTGAGCAGCACCTGGTTACCTGGGAAATCCTCTGCTGTGCTAAAGCCTTGTGAGAAACAAGGCAATGCAGGCAGGGGGAAGGTTTAGTTCAATTCCATGTTGCACCAAGTACAAAAGAGCTGTCTGTGAGTGATTCCTAGGATCGTGCTCATCAGCAAAGGCCAATAATTCAGAGTGACAACACACTGGAGACCTCTCTAAGGTACAAATGGCTGGAAAGAATTAATAATTATTTACTGTCCACCTACTCCTCTAGGTTTGTGTCCCAGTTTGACCACCCTCACCTTGCTGTATGTGCAGAAATTATGGCACTGCCAGGAGCTGCTGCTACTTAAATATGAAGCAAAGAATAAATAAAAATGCCTAAGAAGATGCATTAAATAATGATCAAGGCTTATAAGGAGCTAGTGAAGGTAACGTTGTTGTTACTGTAATTATTGTTGTTGTACTTGTTGTTCTTGGCAGTGGTGATGATGATGAGTGCTCTTGTTCATCATTATTATTGTTAAGCAGGTGAAAATCACACAGAGCAAGAGGTTTGCATCTCAGCCTGGGCTGGGAGGCAGCTCTGTCACTAACCTGGAGCCTTTATATTATTTCTAATACAAATTACTACATCTATAATTGAAATATTTAAATTGAAATATAAAATTATAACATTTTATACTTTTACAATTATAAAATTAGAATTTATTATAATTATAAATAGAATATTCATTTCTACTATTCTAAAATAACAGAAATCATTCTGACACACCAAAAATCCAGCTGTGACCTCAGTAAATCCAGCATGCTGAGGAATCCCAGGCTGGGGAGCTCTGTGCTCAGGGCTGCTGCAGATGGGCTGGGGTGGGTTTGCCCTGCTAAGGCTCTCACGTGACACTGCCTTTGGGTTGTCAGCGAAAGTCCTGCAGATTAGTGTCCCCTAAAATCTCCCTAAGCAGCTCTAATGCCCTCAAAAGTGCTTGCTGTGGCTCACTGGGAAGGCTGCACGAGACCCAACATTAATTATTAGTGTAAAAATAGAATTTCTTTCAATGATTCCCATCACCGTGCGCTGCTGAGGGCTTCACTTCTTTTTCTGAAATCTGGAAAGAAATTCAGAAAACCTGCTCAAGACTGCAGAATGAAAATCAGAAGCAAAAGATTTTTACCTTTGTGTGTAATTGAATCCAGCTGGCCTCCTCCTACCCTGCCTTGCAGTCATTTACAGATATGCAAATGGAGGGAAAGAAGTGGTGCTGTTTGCATCTGCATTGCACACCAAAAAAATCAGAAAATGCCTCTGTTCTCACAGGTTTGCAGCAGTTCTGCCATTCTGCTGCCTTTTTTTTTTTTCTTTTTTTTTCCTCCAGCTCAACAGTACGAGGTGGTTTAGTCATATATTTAAAATGAAGGAATCAGTCTCTACCTGGGCAATCCTGGTGTCCCTCTGACAACCTGAAAACTTTAACTTCTACAGGGTTTTCAGCATGCAGAAGAGCAAGGAGAGGTGGGAATGGAGCCCTGGCAGCAGTTCCAGAGGGCCTCATTCTCCCTTGTGTATTTAAGCTGGAAAATCGTTCAAGTTTGAGGGACTCTTCAATGGTCTTCATGTAAGGCTGGCCCCAAATGACTCCATCAGGAATGAATTCTTCCCAAAAAAACTACTGCTTAAAAGGCAAAATAAAAGATTGCATTTTAAACAACACAATTTCACAACTTATCAATGCTATCTCTAAATATTAAATGAGCAAGAAAAAAGATTTTGCACTAAATCCCACCTAAAGTCCCAAAGAAATTGCCGGAGCAAGGAGCTGGTTTAGCAGCTGGGGTCCAACCCTAAAACCAGTTAGGGAATTATTTGGGGCAAATGTCAAGCATCAAATTTTGGATCTGCCTCTATGGCTTCTTCAGAAAGATAATTTAAATGGCCTGTTAAAATCAGTAACCTCTGGGAGAGCTATACTAACAACTGAGCTGAATTTATTAGGCCCTGATATGGAGCTGTGGGGAGGAAGAGGAACAATCACAGGTAGATTCCCACACTCTGGTCACTGGTTGGAAGCTTTTGTGTGTCAAGTTTTTGTTTCTCCAGTACCCACCCTGCATAGAGGGAATCCTTGGCACTCCCACGGTGAAAATAATAATAATAATGATAATAATGATGATGATGATGATGATAATAATGATAATAATAATAATAATAATAATAATAATAATAATAATAAAAAGAAGAAGAAGAAGTTGTTTTGTTATTATTATTATTACTATTACTATTATTATTCCTAATGTTAGAATATTTCCACCTTCAGAGTAACCTCGAGTAACCTCAGTGGGAAAGTGCAGAAGCTTGCTGGGAGGTGAAAACAGCTGCTGCAAACCTATTTTCATTGATTTTTTTTTTCTTTAAAGGGTTAACACAATAAAGCACAATTAGCCTTGAATTATCCTGGATTTGTTGGATGTTTAGCTCGAAACATTCACATCCCCTTGGCTGCAGTGGCACCATTTCACTTCAGCCTTTCACCTCACTCCTCAGTATCGCTCAGCAAGGAGGGAAGGACAAATCAGACAGCACCAGCTCGAAAATATGCTCAGAATTCAGCAGCCTGATTGCTGCTGCCCACCCAGAGGCCAGGTGTGACACATATTTATGGGCTTGATTGTAAACCAATACCTGCTCCTTTCATTTATGAGCCCATTACATGTTTTATTTTGACAGTTCCACCGCCGTGTTCCCGCAGTCTTCTGGCCATAAACTGCTCACAGTGGGATGTGGAGTTTATTATTTGGTGTGTGGGCACTGAGCACCCCACAAGCTGATGAACTATGGACAATTTATTCATTGGATTTTAAGCCCAGTTAAATCAACAGCTAAAAGAGAGCCTCGCTCACACTCCCTGGAACTGCAAACATTTGAAACGGTGAAAGTGGGGAGGAAATTGTTACGGATTTCACATTCCAACATTACACTCGTGCCTAAGATTTTATCTCTGTTCAGGAATCCCAATGCTCAGAGTTTGCTGTAAATCTGCTTACTTGAGATTGTTTTCCCCAAAGTTCTGGTTTCTGGAAGGTGACTTCCCAAGGAGCTGGTATTTCCCAGCTTTGCAGCAGCCAGGGGGAGATGGATGGTGCAGAAGGAGAGAAAATGAATGGAAAATAAAAACCCTAAACATGAGGACCTTGAAAACTTGAAGATGTGGATAAATAATCCAAGAACACAGGTGTGCAGGCATGTGGGCATCCATATATCCTGTATATACTTCCAAGAAGATGATTTGAGCCAATTCCATGAATTCAGGGCGTGGATGTGAAATGCCCAGAACATGAGTTAGCCATCTTGATCTAGAAACCTTCAATTCCTTCTTGTTACATTTTTGATGTCATTGTTTCTATTGGAGTCTGGTTCCAAATCTGCTTTTTACTGGATTTTCCTCCTGTTTTTATTTGCAATATATTTACTTTAAGGGGTGTAGTATATGGTCACAAACAATTTGTCAGTCAACATGAACAGCCACAGGGTTGTGGGGTTGTGACCTCCTTAGCCAATCTCTGCCATCCTCTCCATCAAAAATATTTGATATCAATCTTTCCAGTTCCAAATTAAGACCAATTTCTTGTTCTCTCTCTGGTGTTATTTGTAGAGAGCAGTGTTCCCTTTACTTTTCAACATAATTTTGTATAATTCAAAAGTATTGTCATTTTCCTTCCACTCTTCCATTCAGAACTATCCTAATTTACTCTTTCCTGGGTGAGTCTGACTTCCCAGACCTCTGATTCTCCTTGTACACCCACATGTAATGACTCCCTGGATGCAGTGACCAAAAATGACAGTTCCCAACGTTCCTGGTGAAAGAAATTTGGTCTTTCGTAAAATTGCCAAAAGCCTCGGAATTTGAAAAAGAAAACCAGCAATTTTCCTCTTCAACAAAATTATATCAGAGAAGGAAACAGGGCAATCCTACATGCAGAGTAGCCATGATATCTGATTTCTGATGGCAATTTCCAGAAGGATTCCTGGCTGATGGGAAAGAGGGAGAGCAATACTCTTGCAGAGGTCACTGAGAGCTGGAGGCTGAGCAGGACACTCAGGTACCTTGGCTCGTTCTGGCTCTCACCATTTCATAATTTTAGCATAAGAAAAATTATATCCTAAGTGCCTGCTAATGAGTTAATGCACCATGCACTGGAAACCCAAGCATTGCAGTGTTTGGTGTTAGGAGAGAGCCACAAGTTCAGGCCCCAGATCTCTTTGGCCATTTTTAGAGGTGCATTAGTCCACAACTTCCATTAGGGATATGTGAAATGGGAGTGAGTCAGCTCATCCTGAACTTCCCAGCTGAGCCCGTTTTGGATGAAAGGTCACCTTCCATCATTGGGAGCAAAAACAAACTTGGGGCAAGACTTGCAAGAGCAGAGCAGACATCATTGCCACCATCTCCTCCCTGAGGGGTGAATTCCTTTTCCTATGAGATTAAAATGACTTCATCTCACTGCCTCTGAGCAATCAGCTCTGTCTCCACATCCTGACTGTCCTCAAAGAGGAATCCTGGAATCACAGACTGGTTTGGGCTGGAAGGGACCGTGAAGCCCATCCAGCCTCACCCCTGCCATGGCAGGGACACCTCCCACTGTCCCAGGTGCTCCAACCCCAATGTCCAGCCTGGCCTTGGGCACTGCCAGGGATCCAGGGGCAGCCCCAGCTGCTCTGGGCACCTGTGCCAGGGCCTGCCCACCTTCCCAGGGAACAATTCTTCATTCCCAATCTCCCATCCAGCCCTGCCCTCTGGCAGTGGGAGCCATTCCCTGTGTGCTGTCCCTCCATGCCTCATCCCCAGTCCCTCTCCAGCTCTCCTGGAGCCCCTTCAGGCCCTGGCAGGGGCTCTGAGGTCTCTCCAGAGCCTTCTCAGGGTGCAGTTCAGCTGGGCAGAACTTGCAGATAGTTGCTTCATTTATAATTTGTTTTGTTTCTCCCTCTCACCTGTTTTTTTCATGCTAGGGATGTGGCAGCAGCAGGAAAATGCAAAGTGTCACAGGCAATAATGGTGAGCAGATACATCCACAGGAGGTTTCTGTAGCCTTTGACATCAGATAATCCAAGGGGCACTTACAGTGTGACCAGAGGCAGAAGAAAGAACCACCTGGAACATGAAAAATGCAATTGAGAAATAGGAATGCCAAGGGAGAGGATGGGAAGGCAAGCAGAATTGTGATAGCAAGGGAAAAGAGGGGGAAGCTGCTTCAAAGGAAGTAATATATAATGAAATTTGACAGAAATAAAAACAGGAGGCATTCAAGAGGAAAGGAAAGTTGGTGTGAAATTAGAGAGAGCAAGGAGAGCAGCTCTGACACTGTGGGGAGGTGTGTCTGTCCTCAGCAGAGGAAGAAGGAGGCATGCTGGAGAGGAAGGAAGACCCACAGTGTGCTAGAAACAAAAAAAAAGGTTGGGAATTGAGTGTGCAGAGTGTGCAGTTCTGTAATGGGATTTACAGAAAGATTATTACATTTTTCATCTGTTTGTAACAAAGGATCAGGATTGTTCTGTGTGGAGAAGGAGGAGGATGGTGTCGAGCTGGAGGGATTATTAATGGAAACAGCTCAGGCCATCAGGGGAACCTCTGTGTTCCCAGCTAAGAGGGCTGCAATACTCACAGGGTGTTCATGATGACCATCAGGTGCCTTGGGGAACACAAGACCACATTTAACTGGGAATTTTTGTGTCCAGAAAAATTCTCTTTGTACAATCAGCCTGCTGGAGGTGAGATTCAGGCAGCTGTTAAAGACAGCCCTTCAACAGGAAGCTGGTATTAGACATAACCAGATTTCTTTGTCAAATATCCAGCAAGAGGGAAGCTAACTGCAATTTAATTTATCAGGTAGATGATTTTACAGGAGCTTCTTGTCTGTAGTGATCTCAGACTGAGCAATCACACGTTCGTTCAGTTCTGTTTGACAGAGGTGGGGTTGTAAAAGTCAAATAAGGTCACAGACTATGACTTTTAGAAAGACAGACCTCAAGAAAGGGAGGAAAGTATTTAATAAATATACTGAGCTGAAAAATCCAGAGTGTTGGTGTGAAAGAAGGTATTACTTCAGATCAAAAGTGAAAATAAGGTCCAGAATTTGCATTCAGGGAAGGCTCCAAAACAGCCAAAAAAAAGTCTGCAGGCTGCCCTGAGAAGCACCAGGTATAAGAAGTAGTGTTTCCATTAGCAAATTGTTTCCATTATTCACTTTTTAATTAAGCAGTGGTTTAGAAAATGTAAGTTAAGAAGCAGATTGTTTATCTTCTGCCACGTTCAGCAGATCCATATATGCACCTTTCACTGTTTGAGCAATTTATGGAAGATTTCTGCAGTCTCTGCACTACAGGGAAAATCATTATGCTTCTGTTGTCTGATAATTTCATTGTTCCCTCCTAATCTGGAGGAACGGTGTAAAAAGACTCAGTCACAGTCTTCCCTGGAATTGTGGAGCTGTCTGTCAGATATCCTCTACCATTTTTCTCCCTGTTCCCCCTGTTGTCTTAATCTATTTAGTTTCTTCTTGCATGGCAGTCACATCAGATCATCTTTGCCTCTCTTTGCAGCTCTCTACTTTTTCTTCATCCACCATAATATGTCATGACTGAAATTATTTGAGTGTGGGCACACAAAGTGCTTTTTTCCAAAAAAAAAAAAAAAAAAAAAAAAAAAAAAAAAAATTAAAATTAAAAGGGCACAGGAAATGAACCTCCAAAGATCAACTAGAACTGGTAATGTCCAAACAGTATGGGTCAAAATGCACTTAAAATCTGTAATGCTTCTGACTATACAGGGAGTGAAATCCTGAAAGCTTTCAAACAAGGGAGTGGGAACAAGAACTTGTAGCTTTTTTTTTTGTTGTTGTTAGGAAGGTGGAATTACAGTCTGTAGGACTGTGTCACACCAAGCTGGGTGTCCCCTTGGACCTCAGCTGGATGGAGCATCCCCAGCAATGGCTTTGCTGTGGAGCTGTCAGCTGTGGCACGCAGCCCCCAGCTCCTGTGAGCATGACAACAGAGTGGCCCTTCCCTCCCACACCATCCACCAGGAGATTTTCAGCACCCCAGAGCAGCAGATCCCTCCCAGCTGTCTCAGGGACCCCTTTTAGCTCAGATGTGCCCCACAAAAGTGCATTTGCTCAACCAGCTCCTGCAGAGGGGCCTGCCAGGAATACCCCACCTTCTGAGGCTTTGTGGATGGACAAATAAAGACACTTCAGAGCAGGTTTTGTGCATAGCTGACACAGAATCAGGAGTTTTTCTACCTGGGGGCCACACAGCTCTCTCAGAAATGTTCTGTTGAGCGAGCTGGGTTGAAAACCAGTGAACAGACAACTGTTTGCTGTGCCTGGGAGCATGGGCACCTTGCAGGTGTTTCACTGCAGCAGGAGATGGTCCCAGGCAGGATGTCCATCACCTCTGCACCTTGCAGGTGTTTCACTGCAGCAGGAGATGGTTCCAGGCAGGATGTCCATCACCTCTGCACCTTGCAGGTGTTTCACTGCAGCAGGAGATGGTTCCAGGCAGGATGTCCA
>JAYDZK010000016.1:2640524-2653234 GCA_034509185.1 Euphonia xanthogaster | reverse complement strand
CTCGGGGCGGCGGCGGCGGCGGCGGGGGGAGCCCCGCGGGACCGCGACCGCCCGCCGCCCTGCGCCGTGGGGTTCGTGGACTGCCTCTACGGCACCGTGCCCAAGCTGAAGGAACTGCACGTCCACCCCCCCGGCATGCAATACCCGGACCTGCAGCAGGACGCCAGGCTGAAGGAGACCCTGCTCTTCGCGGCCGGCAAGGGCTTCCCGGACCACCAAACCCCCACAAGCGAATACCTCGAGTTAAGGGCCAAACTCCAAACCAAGCCGGATTACCTCGAAGTCCTGGAGAAGACCACGTACCGGTTCTGACCGCCGCCCCGCCGCCCGCCCGGCCCCGCCGCCCGCGGGCAGAGGATACAGCTGTGCGCTCTGCCCCGCCAGATGTGCGCGCTGCGGGGCAGGGCCCTTCTCAGATCAGTAATCGACGAAGTGCCTTCGCAGACTTTTGCCAGCAGATGTTAATCAATCATTATTTTTTATACTGAAACTGAGACTTTGACTGTGCCATGTCTAAAGGTATATTATTATTATTATTATTATATTATTATTATTAATATTATTATCGGGGATCTTTGTATTGATCCTGATTAAGTAAATTCTATGTGCGTCTCTTTCTCTCTTTTTTCTTTCCCCTTTTCTTTTATTTTCTTTATTCTTGTTGTTTGTTTTGTTCGTTGGCTCTTTTTTTTCCCTTTTTTTTTTTTTCCTTTTTCCGTTGGCAGTAAACTTCCTTGATATTTTCCCTTGGAGGGGAGGGGGAGGGAAGATGGCATTTTCTGGCCTGCTTTCTTCTTGCCCATCATGGCACAGATTCTGTACATTTATTTAAAAGAGAAAAAAAAAAATAATGCAAAGAAGCAAACGAGCGCAGTTTGCTGCATGCCTGGAAACTGCAAGAGGGAAGGGAGGGGAGGGTCTTGCTCGAATGTCTCACTCTTGTCTCTCTCCCTCCCTCGCACGCACACTCCTCACCCTCGCCCTCCTCGCACCCCCCGCCAGCCCAGCCCCTCCAGGGGGGCTCGGCGGCCGCGGGGGGAATCCCGGGGGCAGTCCCGGGGGCTGGGGGAAGCCACCCGGAGCCGAGCAGCCCAAAGGATGTCACCACGTGGCGCGCACACCTAGGGGATGCTCAGTGACACTTCATCATGACGCCATGGTTTTTTTTGGAGGACATCCGCACTTTCCTAATAAAAGCGACATGCAGATATACAGAGAAAAAAAAAAAAAAAAACAAAAAAAGGAAAAAAAAAACCCCAAAAGCTAATGGGCACCTCTCACTAACAGCTTTGTAGGAAGCACTTTTAATGTTTTCTCTCATGCATCCATACACGCACACACGCACACACACACAAAGGTACAACAACGTGCATATATTTATTCTGTAATTTCAAGTGAATATAAATTGTAAAGGTAATGTTAAATCATTGTACAGTGATGCGTCTGGTATAGCTTTCCTAATAAAACGTTTTGAAAACAATTGCAGATATATATATATATATATATATACACCCCCAAATATATATATATATATAGGAATACAAAGCTTGAACCTGAAACTTCAGCTTCCTCCACAGAGATTTCCTTCCCCCCCATAACCTTGAACGCTATTTTATTAAGAACAGTTCGATGCACTGTGATGTTAACAGAGGAAAAAAAACCCTGTACAGCGTCTCTTGCCAAGATACCACCCGAGACTGTCACAAATCCGATTTGCGATGTGTATCCCTGCCGTACTGTCCTGACAGTTAAACATATCGGGAAAATTGGGAGCGCATCCCGCCGGAGCGCTGCTTCCCGGCCTGCTGGAGGCACCGGGAGGCATCGCAGGGATGTTGCCGGTGCTGGCAGCGGAGTGAGCACTCAGAGAGCTCCCACCCCTCCGGATTAAACCGCATTCCCAGTTTGGAATGGGGAAATGCGATCTGGGAAAGCAAAGCATCCCATCCCAGCGGCCGCGCCGCCCTTCTCCCGCTCCCGCTGCAACCGGAGGGAGACCAAAGACCGTGGGATTTCCCTGCCCGGGCGGGTCCCGGTTGGTATCTTGTCGGCGTTGGTGTCTTGTTCCCGGCCGTGTCCCTCTGTCCGGCGCTGTCCCTCTGTCCGGCGCTGTCCCCGCCGCTGTGTCCCCGCGGTCCCGGGCCGGGCGCGGAGCCCTCGCTGCCGCCAGGTGGCGCCGCAGCCCCAGCGCTGATGGGCGGCGGCGGGGCCGGAGCGCCCGGGCTCGATCCCGGGAATGATCCCGAGATTGATCCCGGGCTCGATCCTGGATTCCGTCCCAGCCTGGAGCCGCTCCCGACGCCGCTCCCTGTCCCCGTCCGCCGCGCGGAATGAACCCGCGGGAGCCTTTTCCCGGGGCGGGCAGGGCCCGAGGGCAGCCCCCACAGCCGGGCGCTGCCCCCAGGGGCTTCAGAGAGTGGGGTTTGTCCAGAAATACCCAATGTGTCCATCAGAACCATTTGTCTGGACAGTGGTCAGGGCGGTTTAGCCAGGTGAATCAAGGTTATTCCCCCAAAGGTGCTGCTGGGACCGGGGTCTGTCACCTCCTGGCAAAGGGTCCCAGTGCCAAGGTCACCCTCCCCACCACCTGCCCTTCCCTTGGGGAACAGCTCGGTTACACTCTGCACAATGTGTTTTAACAGAGATAAACCCGTAAATACTTGCTCTCTCCACAATGTTGCTATTTACAGCTCTGGGCAGGATGCTCACGGTGAGCTTTTTCTCTTGGAGAGTCGTGTCCCCAGCCTTGGTAGCAGCTGTGTGTGTCTGGAGATGGAGGGACAGCTCCCAACCTCTGTAAAGCTGGCATCACCCTCCATGCCATCAGTAAAAATATTACACATTGCAATTTCCTCTGTTGAGTTGAGATTGTGTTTCCTCACTGCTGCCTTCAGCTCTGACCCGTTGGGGTTTGCTCATTTGTTTGTTTTGCTGAGTTTTTAATAGATAGTGGAAGAGCATGCACGTGCTAAGAGTATTAAACGTGCAAGTACAAAGGCCAGATCCTTCTTATCATAATTGTAATAATTACGTTGATAAGCCTACATGCAAGAGATGCGTGGAGCTGTATAAATCAGGTTAAAGTACAACCCCCAGTGAGAGTGGTGCTGTATACTTTTGGCAATGTCCTCAAGGCCCCAAGTGTTCATACTTGTATCCAAATAGAGTAAAGCCGGTTGCAAATAATGTTTATATTTTAATTAAACTGCAGAAAGGCAAGAGAATTTCATCCTTACTATAGGCAGTAATCTCACCCGTGGATGGTGAGCAGATCTATTTATTCAGTGGAAATAAATTTGTTCTATGAGAATGGAATTTTGTATTAAAGGAGATAATTTTTGGCTTAACGTTGAGTTATTTTTCTTTCCATGCGTAGGAAACTTCCTTTCCCTTGTGTACTGAGATATTTGGGGATGATTTGCTCTGGAAGTGTTGACAGTGTCTAAGTGTGATGTCTAAAGGATGTTTTGATGACTTTTATTTTGCTTTTTCATTGTGTTGAGCTGAGGCTGAGTGGGTAGCAGCATTCCTTTCCACTGCAGGGGGAAAAAAAGTGGATCCATAATCTCTGGCCTGCAGTGGGTGACACTTTGCATGCTCCAACCCAGGTTCCTCCGAATTAATAGGGAATATGAATGATAACTCTGTCTCTATCAGCAGTAGCATTGGTAGCATTATTGCCACTGGGAAGGTATAAAATAAAATCAAATGATCTGCAATTGCATTAGAGCTGTTTGATGGGATGCTATGTGAAATAAATATTTTTTTAGCTGATTTCATGGTTGTACAAGTACCTGGTGTCACCCTGAGCAGCTCAGCCTGGGGTAGTGAAACCTTCAGCAAGTGTTTGGTTTATTCCCTCACTGACCATTGAAATTCTTCCTACAGGTGGAAAAGAACAGCAAGGCCAGGTAAGCCCCAGTCCCAGCCAACAGCTGCACACAGGGAAATGGAAAGGATGATCCTGGTGCTCAATTATTGGTGCTTTTTGTATTTTCTGGATGTTGTCATTGATGTCACCATCACATTGTATCCTAGGTTAAAAAATGTGTTTGGAAATGGCTTCATGGATCTCTTGTGTATCAGCAGCGATAGAAAGATGTCAAATGTTACAGTATGAGTGATAATCTGAATTTTGGAAAGCCTGTTGCCTACTGCTGTGATTAGAGTGTTTTTGGAGAGTGAGAATCTCATTTCTTAGGAGCTTCAGTGAACATGAGTTAAGCTGTGGCAGCTCCAGATTTTGTCAGAGACCTTTCCAGGCAAAACCACCTTTGAGTGTGGCAGCACAGCCGATTTGGTTTCAAGCTAGAAATGTGTGGGTTTTTCCAGCTTGTTCTCTGAGAACTTTGAAAGGGGGGAAAGGTCTCTCCAAAATGTGAGGCTGTTCCCCTGAAGCACGTGGGTGTGCCAGCAGCACTTGATGATCTCTGTGCTGCCTCCACTTGCTTCAAGTACCCAGTTCACACAAAGAAGATGCAGTGGTTGGGGCTGAGGTTTAACAGAAGTGTTCACGTGAAGAGCAGCATGTTGAATTTGGCCCTGAGTGTGGGAGTTCATTGCTCAGGACATTGCTTTACCACGGGTACAACTCCTGGCAGAGCTCCCGCCACCCCAGGGTGAACTTGTTCCAAAATTGCCCTTCTTCCAAAGGCACTTGCTTTTACAATGTGGATTTATGGACGCTGGGATATCAGGCTGCTGTGTGCTGCACATTCCTATTTTCTGAGCTTTTCCAAGGGCTCGGTTTTCAATGTGTAGCTGAGGTTCTCAGTGAATTTATGCATCTATGTATTTGTGTGTACACAATTATGTATTTGTGTTGTACACAATTATGTATTTGTGTTGTACACAGTACAACACAGTTTTTCTCCGTGGAAGAAATGCAAATCGACCCAGGATGTAGCTCACAACAGCTCTTTGTACAAAAATTCCTATTTTTTTAATACTGGTGTGAGTGGAAATACATTTTTTTTTCCAGTTCTTGAAATATTTCTGGTTTGATTGGGCAGTGGAAGAATTGGAATGTGCTTGGAAAGAATCTTTGAGTGGGAATGGAGTGGAGGCCCAATTCTGCTCCCTTGGAAGCCAATGTTGAGACACCACATTATGATCAGTTTTAGTCAATAGACTTGAATGAAGAGCAAAATCTGATTTTAGAAAATTACAACAAGTGGATTCAAGTGTTTTGAGACAAGTACTCCATGGGACTGTTTCAGAATAAAATGAGTAATGGTTTATATAAGGGAAAGTGGGTTTGCCATCAATGCAGTGATTCTCTGACTGACCTCACTCACAAATTAACCAAACAATCTTTCAGGCTTTTGATTTTAAAGACAAATTCGTTTAGCTCTAATGTCATTGGTGACCAACTAGCCAAGAAGATTACTAATGTAGCAATTGCCAATTATTATTGCCAACTAAATACTTTATTAGTATTATCTTTTTTCTTTGAGAGCAAGAATATGGAGGTCCCTTCCAACCCAGGGCATTCCGTGTTTCTGTGATTGACAGGCTCTGAGAACTGTGTTTCCTACAACTTCTTTAAAATATCTTTCCTTGATCTTTACAGTTTCTCAGTCGTAAAATTTTGTCCTTATCACATTTTTGTTCAGGTTGTTGGGGCAGTTTGGCAGATTTCTATGAAACCATTGACTTTGCTCAGAGAGCAAAGCACAGAGTTCCTTCCCCACGAGGCTGCTGGGGTGACACCCATAGGTTATTTTTGATCCCTGTGGAAGCATTTGGAAACACTTCCCTGTGGTGACACTTTCTCTGCTAGATTGGTCAGTACTGTGGTGTTATCCGGATGGTGTCAGATGGATAATTTTTGTGGAAAAATGAGAGGAAAAGGCTCAAAGAGCAGAGCTGTAGGAAGGCTGTGTCCCACGTTCATGCTGGGTGGTCTCTGGAGGGTGGGTGGTGCATCAATCCTGATAGTTTTGAACGTTAAGGATGTTAGTCTGGAGTGTGGGGATATTCTTAGGCATTATTTAGAGGTGTGCACATGCAAGACTCAGCTGTTGGGTGCCTTAAAAAGAGCAGATACTGACAGGGGGCAGAGCAAATATGAAATATTCACAACCAAGTCCTATGTCCTATCCTGAATCTTTAATGTCCATTTACTTTTCCTAATGCCTTTATTTTTCCACTAGAATTTTCTAACTCTCTCAGGAATATCCTATATATTCTGTGAATCCTGAAGAGACATTTCAGGTTAGCCAAGGAGGGACTCTCTCTGTACTTGGGAATTCCAACAAGTGCCACTGCCTGTGGAGGAATATCCTGCCCATGGCACATGGCACAGCAATTTGGCTTGTCCTTGGAGCACAGTGCCAGGGAGGGAGGTTCTCTGCAGTGATCAGGTTTTGCAGTAGGGCTGGAATGATTCCAAGCAGGAATTCCTGCGTTGTGATAAATCACTTTTGGAATGGGAAAGATTTCATTTGTGCTGCTGCTTCTGGTGGCACTGCCATCCCTGCTGGTGGTGGTGGCACCCGCCACCATTCCTGGGGAGGGACTCCTGTGACAGTTACTCTAAAAACCAAACAACCAACCCCCCCAAAAAAAAAACCCTGAGGAAAATTTGGGACTTTCTGTCCTACAGGGACCTTATCTGAAGTTAATGACATTCCCCAAATTTACAGTGGCATTAATATACTGCTTATGGGGGTTATGTGCAATTTTTTTCTTGCTTTCCTTTGCTTTTCCAGAGACAGTTGGTGGATTACACCTTAAAGAATTATGGAATGTATTTGTTGATCATTTTTTCAGGCTGTACTTGTTTAAAACTGTCAGTCCCAACAGTAACTGACCTAAACTGAGTTTTATAGAAAGATACATAAACCTTTGGTTTTGTACTTGGTCTCTAAATTATTTTATGTGTTTAAATATATATTTATATAATGTCAATTATCTTAATAACCCTTGAACCAAAGTCCATTTTTGAACTTTGGAGGATTTGACTTTGCAAATCAAAGTTGATTAATGGTTTGGATTTATGGGGTTTTTTTGTTCTTTGATTGTTCAGTTTGATTTTATCACTGGTATGACCAGAGAGAGGGAAACATTGCAGTGTGAAAACTCTCATGATGAGACTTTAATTCTTGTGCTTCTTTTCTTTGGAGAGTGAAGGAGCTCTGCTCCAAAGAGCGTAGGAATTGCCACTCAGAGCTGAAATGTCTTCACTCCGCTGTGTCCTGGGAGTGCCTGAGGTGCCAGAAATCCCCATTAGTGAGATTTCAGGCTTGGATGGGACCAGCCAAGCTGCTCCACCTGAGAAATCCAGTCCTTGGGGCCCTGCACCATTGGAGCCACCATCCCCGTGTGCCTGGGAGCACTGAGAAAATTCATGTTGTGGTGCTTTGGTGAAAAACAAGCTTTACAAAAAGTAGGCATTGGTAATGGATGCTGGTCAGTTAAGTTTCTCTGTCTTTTTTAGGCAACACATCCAGTTTTCTCTGGTGCTGTTAAACTCCCGTGCAAGGGCAGGACTGATCAGTTGTCCCCAAAGCACTGCTGGAATAAATCTGTAGCTAAATGCATTCTTAATAATCAGAGAGACATTTCCTGTGGCATCACTTCTGTTATGTTTTCTTGCAGTGACCCAAAAACCTGGCTGCTTTGGAAAGTGGATAGTATTGGCAAGCAAAGAAATATGGCAAGTAAAAAGTCTTTTTTTAGATCCAGTTGATGTTAGTGTTTTCTTCAAACAAAGGGCAAGTCACAGCTCTGAGGGGTCCTGAGGAGGAGTCAAGGCACTGATTGTGGCAGAGAGTAATTGTTCAGTCCATGCTTAATTGTCCCCTTCAGTTTTAAACCAATGAAGAATTGTGGATGGATCTACTTTATGTAGATAAATATATATATATGTATTCCTCCTGTTAGCAGTGGGGGCTGTGACACTGCAGCCAGGGAGGCTGATGGAAGGAATGGCAATGGCTGAGCTGTGGCAAGTGGGAATTTTGCCAAGGCTGACAGTGAGAACGGCACCTGAAAGTCGAGTGCCTGTCGCTGGCTTTGAGACAGCCAATATGAAATTCTTGTTGCAAGTAACAAATAGCTCCCAGACCCTGTTTTTCCTGCCTTTAGCTCAAGCTCTCACCAGCCTGCAGGTCGCTGGCATTGCCAGAATTGCTTTTACCTGTCTGCATGCACAGATCCTCCTTGGGCTGAGGACACACCCTGACCCCTCTGTTTGTGCCTGGAGTGGAGACCAACTGAAAACACGGTTCTCTCTGTTGGGTTTTTCTCTAGAGTGCTGTTTTGCACCTCGAGACTTCCCTCTGCCCTGCCTGGAGTGCCCTCAGCTTGCTGGCAGCCTCGCCAGGTTGGCCGTGGTGGTGTCACAGGCCTTTGCCAACCAGAGCCAACCAGAGTCTGTCCAAGCCTTCAGAGCACAAAGCCCTGATAAGAAGGATCTCTAACAGGTACGCATCAGGGAGAAGGAGGAGATGTTCCTAAGATTAGTTGCTGTCAGCTCCAAGCAGGAGTGAGTGCCTCGTGTGTCACGGAAACGCTGAGTATGTGCTGTATATACTGTGTGTAAATCTAAGTATGTACCTACAATTACACTAGTGAAGTGTAAAATTCAATCTTTGCAATCTTCTGGGAGATTCAGGAATGTGGCTTGCTTTGGGCTGTAATTAAAATATGGGCATTTTGGTTAAAAATAGCTTCTTTCCGACCTACATTCCCGATGTAGGTCAGTGGAGGCACTTCTCAGACATATTAGCATTTTGGACACTTAATCTTAGCAGCATATTGCATCTCCTAGAATAGGTTACGAGAGGCAAGGCAGGAGGAATTGCTGCATCTCGAGTCACCCAGAGAGGTTGCCAAGTTTCTCAGGCACCAGAGAGGCAGAATAATGAGGATTATATTTAATTCGGGCTGGAGAGACAACCGTGGGGTGTTGAGCAGAGGCAGCTCAGATCATCCTGGCTCTGTGGGGGAGGGAGAATTTATAACTCTAGCTGGCTCCAAAGCAAGCTGTGTGTGCATTTGCGTGTGTATATATATTTATATATATGTATATACAAATCTGGATGTGTATATAACACCCTGTGTATATATGTATGTATGTATGTATATGCCTACAGTGTACAAAATGTGTATCTATAGAAATGTATACATTTATATGAATTTCTATTTCTCTATATAAATAGTCATGCAACGAGGGGAAATCACATTTCCACGGCGTGTCCTTTTCTGTAACACCCCCCCCAAAAAAGAAGCTGCTTCCATTAATGTCACATTGGCACAAATGACTTAAATTTTCTTTTCTGTTTTGAAAGGAGTGGTGCTTAGTGGCTGAGCACAAGCCTGGAAGGTTTTTACTCTTCCAGATGACTTCCAGTAAATCATGAGCTGCTCCAGAGCTGTTCCATGTTTGTGAAATAAAGCAGTGGCCAAAATGACTCAGGGCTGGTTTTATAGGCAAAGGAAAGGGGTTGTGGAGTGTGCATTGGAAACCTCTGCCATGTTCTCAGAGTTCTGATGGTGAAATATCTGCACTGCTAATTACTCTGGTTGCTGTTAATTTCCCAGCAATTGGCTTGAACGGGGGAAAAAAATTTCCTGCTCTAAAGTAAGTTATCTGAAGTCTGATTATGTTGCCTCAGTGATGTATGGATTTCCATTTAGGGTCAGGATGTTGGGCTGTAAATCAAGAATCTGAGCTCAGTGAACATCTAGTTTGGTATGTGTCTTTTCTGTTCTAATTGATTTTAAATGATTTCAATTCATCATCAGAACAAGCTATACCTTAATTCATGATAAGCTCAAAGAATTTCTCATTCATATCAGGGTGAATTTTGCACTTGACTTCGGTGGGGTTGAACGAGGTCAGAGCTTTTCATTCAGCACTGGCATAAAACAATCTTGTACTTGTGCAACTATTAATTCAAATTGTAATTTTGTAATAAAAGCAGCCTAAAAATGATTTGCTAGTTATGTATTCTATGGTTATAGCACCTTTCTATGGATGTGTTGGAGTTGGTGTTGGTTTTGATTTTGTGTTGCTGATCCTTACTCTGGGTTTGGCCCTGGAGCCAGAAGCGGCTCAGCCCCTGGAATACCAGCCCATAACACACTGCATTTGAAAGGAACAGCTGCAGAGTACTGATCCCTCAGCATTCCTTGAACTGTGTGCCCAGAGTGCTGCCTGACTGCTGAATTGCCACATGCATTGTGCAAATATTCCAAGAAATGTAGGTCACGGGAGCGTGGATTTGTCACGGGGATTTTGGCTCCCTGTGGCATAGCCCTTGTCTGGTCCTGCAGAAGAGCCTCCTTGTGCCACCACCCTGGCCATTCCCAGGCTGTCCTGGTCCTTGGGGCAGGGTGGAAATGTCCTGCTGCCCTTCTGCCATCGTTTGGAAGCTGGGATGTGATTAGGAAAGAAAAAAGGGAGAATGGATTATTCCTTCCCAAGCCTTTCGCTTCCTTCGGGGAGAAGACAGAGAGACAAAATATGAAATCATCGTGGAAATCAAAACAAAAACCCAGAACACATGACATTGAGTGAAATGTTTCTCCTGAGCTTCTGGATTGTGCTTTGCCTCATTATTTCATCTGGGGGAAATCAGCACTTTATGGGAAAGTGCTTCCCAATCTCTTTTGCATAAACGTTACAGTGAAACTTCCATGATGTATAGCTGCCTGTTCAAGAAAATGGGTCATTTCCATACAAATGTCATATTTCTATGCAGAAAATATGCTGAATTCATACCTTATCTCCTAGTTAAAGCAATCCCTTTGCTGGTTTTGTGATTTCAGCATATTTGCCTGACTGGAGACAACCAGAAGATGAGAAGAAAAAATTATTATTTTTTAATTAACTCATGCAGGCCTAATGTCAGACTAATCCCTTGAGTGCAGCATCTCTGGGGCACACACAGGAATATCATCCTCAGATGGCTATTTTTTTTTCTCTTTTTGAGCAGGGTGAACCACAAAGCTCAGAGAGCTTCTGCTTTGCTCAGAGTCTGGAGATTTGGGGAAAGAAGTTTTTCTGATGTCACTGTTAAAAAAGATGCCTGGATGTCCATGTCCTCAGGGGAGCAGCCGTTCACACAGGAGCAGCCCACAGGCTGAAGGCAGCAGGGGAGTGATGAGCTTTGCAAATCTCCTCTCACTCTGCAGCAATCTCCTCCTCACAGGATGAATTTCATCTAAAATGAACCTGAGCTCCTGGCACTGCTGCTCAAAAGAAACAACAAACCCACCCTGCCTCTGGAAAGCTGAATTTTCCATGCCACTTTATATTTGGGAAAGGAACAGTGGATTTTAGGATGGGAGCTACAAACCGAGTGGATGCTAGAGATGGACAGCCAAGGAAATGCTGTGACCCAAAGGCTGCAGTGCCTGGTGAGAACCCTCAGAGCCCCACTGCTCCCAGCACAGCAGTGCTGCTGGCTTTGCTGCTCAGGTGACACCAGATCTTTGCTGCCTGCTGCTGGAGCTTTCCAAACAGCCATTAGAATTTCTTGAAATAATTCAGATGTGTCTGCCCAGCTTCTCAGCCCGTGTCAGCTCTAGCCAGCAAAGTTCTTGGGCTGCTTTACTCTTCTGGAGGCATTTTTCTGCCTTTCACCCATGGGAATGGAAAGAAGTCACTGCTGTGGGATGGCCTTTGGTGGCAGAAGTGTCCCCAGGCCCCTGGCCATGCTGTTAATTCACAAGGGGTTTTCAGGTTCAACCTCTGCACGAGCTTCTACACCCACCTAAAATCTGCTCCTGTCCTTATGTGCTGGAAAAAAATCCCTAAGGAAATCTCCCTTTACCAAATCCTGCTTAAACCAAATAAAGATATTTCACAGTAATAATAAGGATAAAGCTTTATATAACACATTTTATTAATAAATCAGCAGGTATTGACCACCAGGGTCTTGTCTGGAGTATAAGACACAGCTGCCAATTTTTCCTCTGACAAAATATTTTCCTCCTCCTCCTCCCTTTGGGAATCTTTTTGGTGCAGACTCATCCAACTTTGATGAGATACAATTTGTTCCCTCTAATAGCAAATGGGAAAGGAAAGGGATCCTAAGAGATTTGTGTCTCCAGGAGAGCAAAACATTCCCAGGAAGAGGCCTCTCCCACCCACTTATCCTACCTGCAGCTTTGGGGAATTGTGTTGGACCTAAACCTAAACAGATACTTAAAATTAATTAGAGTTTAACTGGAATTAAACTTCTGTTCCCAATTTCCTGTCTCCATGGGGAAGACAGTGAAAATTTCTTTTCTCATAAAAATAGTCTCAGTATAAAGTGTGTTATTTAATGTCCATATCCTCTATTTAATGTAACTTTGCAGATATACAAAAAAGGGGAAAGTTTGTTACTGGTATTTCTTTCTATTGGAAGGGTTTTAACAATTAAGTAAAAATTAAACAAATTAGAAACTACCTTATTAACATCAAAATAATTATTAGCATTCCAAAATAGAGCACTATGGTAATAAATCACTGACAAATCTGGATAGAGATGTGTCAGGATTAAGTTCTGAACACTTAAGGCTGTGATTAAGCTCCTGAAGATCTTTCATCTTCAAAAATTCTCATTGAGAAATGTCTGCTTTTAATTGGAAAACAAAATCTTCAGGCTGACTTTGTTATGAATATTTGGTACCTGAAATAAATGTGACTCCTTGAATGTAACTTCAAACAAAAACCTTTTCAATGTCGTTTTCATAAATCGGAAGAGCGTCTG
>JAYDZK010000016.1:2630122-2640424 GCA_034509185.1 Euphonia xanthogaster | reverse complement strand
TAAGAAAAACCCCACATTTTTCATCTGAAGGAAACTCTCTTTTGAAGCATAGAGAAGCTTTCTGAAAATAATACTATTTTAGAAGAAAGTATGTTTTTAACAAAACTTTCTACTCATAGAAAGAGCAATTCTTTTTTTTTTTCCTCTTTTATTACCAAACTTCTGTTCTTTGGTTTGTGTCAGTTTTGTCTGTAGGGAAAAAATGGTGGAAAAAACCCTCTCAAGCACACAAAGGTTTTGTTTTGGCACTCAAAAATGTTTTCTAAAAGATATTGCACATCTTAAACTTCAGTAATTGATTGTTTGAAGGGATAAATAAATGTGGCATCCCTGGCAGTGTCCAAGGCCAGGTTAAATGAGGCTTGGAGCAGCCTGGGACAGCAGAAGGTGTCCCTGCCATGGCAGGGGTGGCACTGGATGAGCTTTATGGGCCCTTCCAACACAAACCATCCTGGGATTCCCTGCTGTTAATGTGAGGAAGTATTGAAAGGAAGAATAATTAAAGTATTGGTGGCAAAGGGCTCAAAATTAAAAAAAAAACAAAACAAACAAGCCTGGGTCCCTGGGTTTCCACTGCCAGAAATGTGGGTGTAATCATCAGGGACTTGGGAATGCCTAATCCTTTGGAATTAATATCCAATAATTTTCTCACTTCTGGTATTACATTAATCCAAATGCAAACTATGACTGAGTTCATGATCTTTGTTGCTGCCACCTTGTCATTACTAAAAGTAATATTTGTAGCAGATGAATAACTGAGAATAGGAGAACCCAGAGAAAAATTGCAATTACTTTTTTCACTTTTTCTTTTCAAGGACAGGCAACACCACACCTAAAAGCTGTTCTCTATATAATCAAGTTAATGAAGTAACTGTAAAATTGAATTATTAATTATGGAGAGAATGGGGAAAGAGGCCAAATGTGTGTCTTTAGTTGGCCCTGTAGCATTCAGCTGTGTATGGGCAGGCCCTTGACTGGCTAACAACAGAAATAAGATTTTTTTTCTGAAGTTTGACCCTTTTACACATCCTATTTTATTTCCACAGAAAAAGTCACTACAATATGAGGAGGACGGTCTCAATGGCTTAACTTATATTTATTTTCACTTTTGTGCTACAACTCTTGTCCTGGATAACCTAATGGTCCTTGAAGGAGGGCAAACAAACAGGTTTTCATCTGTTTATTTGTGCGTGAAACAAAAAGTTGTGCAGAGAGGCTGAAGCTCTGTGTGTGCCTGGGACAGGGCTGGCAGCACGATGTTCATGGATAAAGGAATTCTCTCTGGCAATGTCAGAACACTCAGATTAGCCCCTGGGAAGACAAGGGCTGTGCTGTACACACCTGCAGCTGTGGGTAAACGAGAGAACAATGGCCATTGTTCAGCTGTTAATGCATGGGATTTCTGTCTTACCTTCACTATTGGCTGACTTTCAGTCCCTGTAATTAATGTGCCTGGAGTGGGTGGATCTCTACATTCGCCTGTTTCTTTTCACAGCTTAATCAGAGCAGGAGAAAAACTTAAAATTCAGATTCTCTGTGTTTTCCAAGTTTCCCGGTGCTGTGGTGAGCTGGTTGGAGAGAGCCCAAACAGGGAGATGAACTTCTGGAGATGAATTGATATTTGATCCTGAAACTTTCCAGTTGCTTGTGTTTCAGGCTGGTTTCCAGTTCCTGCAATTCTTTGCAGCACCCTGTAAGGAAGAAAGGAAACTCCAATATGTGGAGCCATGCAGCTGATAGCCACTCCATTTCCTAGGAAACTCTGCCAGGGCCTCACCACCCTCTGAATAAAGAATTTCTTCCTAATATCAGAAACTGCAAGATCAGCCCTTGAGTTTCTAGAGGGTCAGGTGAGTGTAATTTAAAGCAGAATTTACCTACAATGGTTTCCTGACATTAAAAAGCAGCATTTTAGTTCTGCTTTAAGAGTGACAATTGGTCACAGTCAGCAATGCAAGAAGGGAAATAACAAAAGCTGTTTCTACAGTGGTTTCTCCAGTTCAGGAACCTACAGTGGCTGGTACCCCACGGAATTCCATCCACGAGAGCACCCTAACAGAAAAAATCAGGCTGTTTTTTAGTGCTCCTGTTTGGCTTTAGGCAGACAGGGAGGATGCCAAGACCAGTCTCAGAATCTGGTGAAAAATTGTTGTGGATGGAGACATTGAGTTCACATTTAGCAGCGCATGAGAAACATCCCCATTCCATGGCATCAATTTCCTTGGATTACCTGGTGCTGCCTTAATGGACTGAAGACCAGATAGCCTTTTATCCAGCCAGGGCTCTTAGAATTTTCTGTAACAGAGGCATTAAAGCACATTTCTTGTAGTGTTTTACCTCAGCAACAAGAAGGGAGGAGTGTGCAAAGAACCTGTGGGCCCTGTCCTTGATGCAGCTCCTTCCCTTCCTTGCAAGCAATCTCAGCATCCTCAGCAGAAGCAACCTTAGCCACTGTCATGTTTGTTATGGCTCTACATATTTCACATTGTGTTATTTACTGTAACTCTGCCCATAAAGGACTAACAGCGTTATTGGGAGCTGTCCTTTGCATGCCTGATGTCAGCTGCAGCTGCAATCACATTTACAACTCCAAACACATGCAATGGAGAGTCATAAATTATACAGGAAACAACACAGAGTAATGAGAGACGTGTCAGCTCGAGTTTCTCACTGCGGAGGCAGCACTGTGGCAGGCAAGATTTATTTACTATTCCAGCCACTGGCTTTTTTGCAGTCAATAGCTCGTCACTTTTAGTCTGCAAATAGGAACAAAGATGTTTTGCAAGAAGGAAAACAAAAAGGCAGCAGAGTTGCTTGGCCTTTGGGGTGAGTTATTGGAATTTTGTAGCTCCAGGTCTCACTGCACCAGCCAGTTGGGAAAACTCTGTAGTTTTTGCATGTCTCCCTCTCCTTATCTATTAGCACCAAAAAGCACCAAATAATGTATGGAAAGCACAATGTGAAAGCTGGGAATTAGTCCCATTTTCCCTAAAGGGGATACACTGGTCCCCAAGAGTCAGATCCAGGAATCCCATGGTCCTGAGTGCTGCCAAAGAGCAGGAACAGCAGTGGGGAGCAGAGAGGAGAAACCCGAGCAGGGACCGGTGACAGCAGGGCTGAGGCAGCTCTGCAGAAATGCAGGGAAATGTCCCCCAGTGAGGGTGGTGAGAAAGAGGATGGTGGTTTCTATTCAAACCAGCTGCACTGGGAAATAAACAGGGAACAATGTTCTGGATCTAATTTTTTGCCTATCTTTAGGGGTTTGCATTGTGTTGGGGTGCAATGGTCAGACATGAAAAATTCCAGCCTTAAATTAAATCAAGGTGAAAATATTTCCTCCCACCTCAGGGGCAGGATTTATTTGGGCAATTATTTCTGCATCAACTTTCCCACCTTTTCCCACCCTGTGGGATTGATCTGTGCAGCAGCTGAGTGGTTTTTAGTGGTTAAAGAGAAGGGCTGGCCCAGCACAGGCACCTGCAGAGCCAAGGCACGGGGACAAAGATGGACACAGGGATGTGCCCCCGGGATTTGGGGACAAAGATGGACACAGGGATGTGCCCCCGGGATTTGGGGACAAAGATGGACATGGGGATGTGTGCCCCAGGGTTTGGGGACAAAGATGGACATGCGGATGTGTGCCCCAGGGTTTGGAGACAAAGATGGACACAGGGATGTGCCCCCAGGGTTTGGGGACAAAGATGGACACAGGGATGTGTGCCCCAGGGTTTGGGGACAAAGATGGACATGGGGATGTGTGCCCCAGGGTTTGGGGACAAAGATGGACATGGGGATCTGCTCCAAGGCTGGACACAGGGATGTGCCCCATGGCCTAGGGACCAAGATGGACATGGGGATCTGCTCCAAGGCTGGACACAGGGATGTGCCCCATGGCCTGGGGATGCCCCACGGAGGATCTGCTTTGCCCCAGCATGGTGGAAGCTGCTGCTCCTCTGGGAGGAGCAGATCCCCTCCCTGTGAGCCAGGGCAGATCCGTGTCTGCAGGGAACACTGCTCAAGCCGAGTGCAGCATGCATGTTTGGAGGCTAAACTTAGTCCTCAGTTACTGGGAATGTCAGCTTGCATAATCAGTAAACTTGGAATGGAATTAGGCCAGAAGGGATTATGGATAATGTGTTTTATTTTGAATATTTTATCCAGGCAA
This sequence comes from Euphonia xanthogaster, assembly GCA_034509185.1. Lineage (NCBI taxonomy): Eukaryota > Metazoa > Chordata > Aves > Passeriformes > Fringillidae > Euphonia > Euphonia xanthogaster. Next base: position 2,636,259 of record JAYDZK010000016.1, on the reverse strand, counting down.
ATCTGAACTGAAAAATCACAAGAATTGGCTTCAACGAGAGGAACAAAACCATAATGCATTGCCTCTTTTTGTGTTTATTTGGGAAAAAATAACCACCTAAGGTCGGGAAAGAATTCTTCTGATTGCTTTTCCAGGGCATGGTTCCCCCCATGACTTTATGTGGGCACATCCCTGTGGACACAGAGCCCAGCAAAGCAAGCTGGCTGCTGCATAGAAATTCGTGGAAACAGAAAGATCCTTTCAATGAAAGAAGTTTCTTTCCAGCCACTAAAGAAGTTTGCAACACTCAGAAAAAGCACTGAACTGATTTCCTGGTGGACTCCCTCACCATTTTATCATGTTGTGCCAGATTGTGCATGTTGCTGAGGAAAAGAAAAAAGCTCCCAAAAGTTATGCAGGCAAAAAATCCTTCAAATTCCTCGCTGTCTTTTAAAGGCAAAAAGTCTGAAAAGTCAGGTTTCAGTAGGGTTTGTCTCTTTTGTAAGAGTATTTAGTATTATTCAATAGACTTTCCCATCTGCTGGGCTGGAAAATCTCAGTAGAGGAGGTGGATTTGGGTGTGATCAGAAATTCCAATGAGGGTAACTACAGTCAGAGGAAGGGCTGATGCTGCATCCATCATGAAGGCTTTATTTTAGCAGCTAGAATAGAAAACATGTTGTGATTCAAGGCATGTATTCAACAGAAAAATGTATAAACATATACAAAATAGGGAGGAAAAATGAAATTTTAGTTCATACAAAATCCCCACATTTGTTAATATTTTTATCTGAGTTTAAACAATAAATTGAGACAACTTGATTGACTTGACCTTGACTTGAAAATCCAGAATATTAAAGCTTCCAAGAAAATATCAAATGTAAAATCTATGGAGTCCTTTGGAGCATTTGGATGCTCTAACTGTGTACAAGCTGTTGGATGTCACGAGTTTGTGCATTATTAATAAAAGTTGGAGCTTTGCATCTCCCCAGTTATAATTACTTCTCTAAATATCTCCAGGAAACAGAAGCATAAACTAGCGAGCATTTAAAAACCCTGGGTAAGCATCTTTTGGAGAAAGTGCCTATAAAATGACTCATGTTTCTGTTTACACTTTGAAATTGGTTTTCAAATCATAAAATAAGTGCAAGGTTCCAAAACTGCCCAAATCAAGGCTGTGGCTGGGAGGCCAGAAGTCTGAGTTGAGAGGATCTTGGTGACCTAGGGATGAGACTCTCCACCAGGATCGATGAGTAACTCTTGGTTATTGATGAAGCTTAACAAAAAATTACGTAAGAATCACCTGTTTCAGGAAAAAGAACCACATAAACTCCATATCAGCAGCAGTTTTTAAACAAATAAAAAGCCACTCCTTCAAAGTCACTCATTTTCACATGTGAACCATGTATAAAAGCCCCAGTGATTTCATTTCTATACACATGACTATTATTAGATGTAAAACACACGCATTGCAATCATTTGGGAGATGTCCTCAGGACTTCCAGAGATCTTGAACTCTTCTCCAGAATGATCAAAATCTGTTAAAAATATCGTCTGGCTCATGGTAACCACAGAGACACAAATTCTGCTCGTTGGCCTCTGACGAGATTTGTCGTTGTTACATGAACTCCCCGACTGAGGATTTTGTCTCCCTAAATAAAATCCTGTCTAGGCCTGATCATGTCCTGGTTTATTGCCTTCAGAACCATTCTGTGCACTCTGTATTCTTCCTGAAAGGAAAATACTTATGGTGGTTTGACTCTTTCTTAAATATCACAATAGGAAAGTCAAACCAACTTAATTTCTTTTAAAAATCGATTCATTTTTAATTCCTTCAACACTTCTCTCCATTGAGTTGCATCCTGTACAACAGAATGGTGATACAGTCAATAAAAAGTTGATAGCAGCAATTACTTTTTAATTTATAGAGATGTTGCAGACTTGGCTGAAACAACACCCTAACGAGCTGAGTTGCTTTGATGCTCATTTCCAGGAGATGTGACTTTGATGCACAGCTCTGAACTGTCAGGAGAAAATTCCCAGTGTGCAGGTCTGGGTTATAAACAAGAATTTGTTCCATCAGATGCTCACTCCATTTACAACCTTGTATTGTTGTTTAACATTTTTCCTGGGAAATAAACAGATGTTCAGCTGTGGTTGGCCAGAAATAGAGAAGAGTTAGACTGAAATCTGATCTCCCACTTGAAAATTATACTGAGGAAACACCCCCAAAACTCCACCTTTTATGCAAGATAAGCATGCCTAGAAAAAAAACAGGAAAAAAATCCAGATTTTAAATTAAAAATTGGTTTTAACACAGACTTAAAACGTGGCAGGGATTTAGCCTTGAATTTGGGCACATGGATTTCAGTGCACTCGGTGGAGATATCTTGGGTTTAATTATATGTTTAAAAAGCATATTCTGCATTTAAGTACCAACAGTCATTTGCTTGAGAACTCTCTGAATTTTGTGTAAGTGCCACACAAGCACAAAAGTGAATGTAAATGAGGTTCTAAAGCACAAGGATCAGATATTTCATTCAGTAAAACACCCCAGAGGTGCAGAATTTGTGCGAGTTCAGATGGACTGAGACAGGGGTCTGAGTGGGGCTTTTCCCCCTGCAGTGATGACTTTTGAGGGACCCCAAAAACACACAAAGGCTGAGCCTGAAGGATTCCTACAGTTTCCAGTTTCAAACTGAAGCTGTGGATCTGGACAGGGAAGTGTAAAATGTCAGGGCAGAGAGTGAAACTCTCCCAAAGTCAAATCTCCAGTGGCTCAGTCAGGGTTGGCTGGGCAGGGATGACACAGGGAGTGCTCCTGACATTGAACAATAACTGTGTGATGCTTCCATATTGCAAACATTCCTTCTTCTTCCTTTTAATTCAGAAGATGAAATACATAAAGTTTTTGAAGAGACACCAAGAACTTAATCCTTTTGGACATGACAGTATTTTATTTTACTAAAACCCAACTATTTGCATTTTTCTCAATTATTTTATTCATTCTGGCAGGGGCAAACGTCCCTAATAGACACCCAGGAGTTATGGCAATTTACAGAGTAGATCTCCAGCAATGTTCCAGCTAAACTGAAGATCATTTTCTGAACACCAACAGTGCACACGTGAAAAACTGAACTGGCTCCTCATTTAGAGCAGGAGCTGACCAAGCAGCCACTTATTAAATCAACAGAAATAACTCTTCCACCCCGGGCTACAGACTGTGCTGCTCTGTTTGTAGCTGCTGTTCTCCCTTGTTTCCAAATGCCTTAAGCGCCAGTTGAGGAGCAGACTTGGTCCTGCTCCAAGCCTCCAGGCCGGGCTCGGTTCCTCATCTTGCTCCTGGCAGCAATTCCTGCAGGGGAAGTGTGGAACCCTTTGAACCCATTAGGGAAATCCCAAAGGGCCTTGCCCTGGAAGAATAAACCATAGAGTCTCCAGCTAGGCTGAAAAAAAAGACTTCCCCATGGAGCCTCTCAACACTGATCCACCCAGTTTGTGTTCCTTACATGTTCCTGATTGTCACGGTTTCTCCTTTTCCTGTTCCCTCGTTGTTTGTGGTATCCCTGGTTGCCAGCCCATCTTCCCTGTAGGGCAATGCCCCTTGCCCTGCCCTTTGTGCCACCCCTGTTCCTTCAGGCCCTTGGTCCCCACACTCAACCTTGTGCACACCACACGGTTTGGTCTTTTGTCCCTGATCCTCTTGGGCGTGCTGGAATAAGCCTTGGCTGGAATGTGTCACACAAAAGGCCCTGCTGCCTCTCTTGGCTGAGCTGGCCATGCTGAGTGTGCTGCTTGGCCTGAACACCTCCCCAAGCAGCTTTTCCACGGGAAATAGGGAGCTATTCCACCACCTAAACCCCACATTGCTACAGGGAAGAGCCGGGATCCTGGCGCAAATCACACGCATGAGGAAACCCCTCCTGCTCCAGGAGCTGCTGCTCCACCTGAGCTGGGCCAGGACAGGCAGCTCCTGGGTGTTGTGACAGCCACCACCTTGGGGAGCTGCTGGCATATTCCTGATTAAGGAGAAAAGACACAATTAAAAGGTAAGGGATGGACAGGTGCAAATCTGGAGGATAAAAATCCCATCCCACCCGGTGTGGATGACAGCAGCTGCTTAAGGCAGGGGATGGAAACTTCAAGAGCAAGCTGAAGGAATGATTTCAGATATCTCCAAGACTTCTCTTGGTATTATTTGAGCTTTAAACAAAGCCACACAGTCCTGGTTAAGTGTGGATAAAAGACAAAACCCCAGCAAGAGATTACCCCTGCTCAAACTGAAACTACCAGAGAATCCCAGGATGGTTTGGGTTGGAAGGGACCTCAAAGCTCCCCCAATGCCACCCCTGCCATGGCAGGGACACCTCCCACTGTCCCAGGTGCTCCAAACCCTGTCCAGCCTGGCCTTGGGCACTGCCAGGGATCCAGGGGCAGCCACAGCTGCTCTGGGAATCTGTGCCAGGGCCTGCCCACCCTCCCAGGGAAGAATTTCTTCCCAAAACTGAGTTGGACCAAGGAGAATGCCAATAAAAGAAAAGCAGCTAAAACAGGAGTAGCTGAGGAAAAGTTCTGTTGTTGTCTCCTGGATGTCACATGAGAAAAAGAGGAGGTTTTTTTTTCCCATCATCCCAATGATTCTACACCTCAGCTCTTGGAACGTGGAGGGTAAATGAAAATAATTTAAATTAATCAGACACAGTCCCTCTCCTCTCTGACAGTGCATCTAACCAGCTTTGACTTTCACTCCTGGGGTAGGATTTATTTTGGAAAACTAGAAAAAAAAATTGTGTGCATTATTCTTCAGACAGGAAAAATTACATGTTAAGAACCAACAGTTCACTGTCTAAAAATAATTTACAATTACATAATGCTTTCCTCTTTCAGAGCAAGATTCATGGTAATTAGGCTTGTTAGCACTTTTTTTTTGTTTGTTTGTTTAAATTTAGCTTAGGATTGGTCAGAAAGTTGTTCTGGTTCTTTGTATGATTTGAAGAGGTGGCCAGGATCAAGCTCCTTCTATCCCAGTACCTGGAATGTCATCATCCCTTGGAGGCAACTGATGCCTTTGGGGACGGATTGCCCAGGCTGGAGGTGGAAGCCACACCTGAACCTTCCCTGCATTCCCAAACCATCCTTCCCAAGGCAGGGGTCAGGCACGTGGTCCCCCTGCTGTGCTTTCTGTCGCATGTAGATCCATTTCTTCCATTAAAGTAGTTTTGGTACTGAAAGTACTGAATATTCAGATGTTTTAAAATGTTTGTAAATCCCCTTGGAACTGATGGGGTTGTGCAGTTCCCCAGCAGCCAGAGTGCTCAGGGAGGATGTCAGGACAGGCTACAGGTCATTTTAGTCCCAGGGTTAGATACACTGTGGGGTTTGAGCTGAGCTAACCACCAGGAAATTCCATGTGCTGATTTCCCCTACCCTGAGGAAGCCAATTTTTCACTTGTTCTCTTCACAGTGGATGGAAGAAAGGGAAGAGAAAGCAGCAACTGCAGCAAAAGAAGAGATCCATCAATATCACCATGGCAGGGCCAGGTCACTGCACCCCAGAGTGTGACACTACAAGCTGGGGCTGCTCCCTGGGGAGTGAAAAGCAGCTCGGTGAAAGCTGTCAGACAGCTGGGAGCTCCAGCACTGAGAGATGGAAGTGTGAGAAATATCTGAGTCCTCACCTGGAGCAAATAGGAAATGTGAGCACAAGGCTAAGCCCTGTGTGTGAGAGGCAGGGACAGGGACAGGCAGGAGGTCAGGGACATCTCTCATTTAGTCTGAGGCACAGCAGGAGGTTTCTGAAACTGGGCTGTTCCTGCAGAGACCCAGCAGCAGCTGAAAGGCCACAGGAAGCTGTGACAGCAGCCCTGGTGTCTCAGATTGAACAGCCAGGTGTCTGCCAAGGAAGGCAGGAGCCTCCCTTGAAATGCAAAATGTAAATCCCCTCCCCCTGGATTATTATAATTTTGAAATTAAGGGCAAAGATATGGGAGTAGGAATAACAGCTCTTTATTAGGTAAAAAATTAAATTAAAATGAAAATGCAGTAATACAAAACAAACCCCTGCCAGAGTGGGAGCAGGAGCTGAGCCCCTGTGGGTCAGGGTGGGGGCTCAGCCCCATCCCAGGGGGGCTCAGCCCTCCTGCAGGGCCAGCTGGGGC
>JAYDZK010000016.1:2597558-2610275 GCA_034509185.1 Euphonia xanthogaster | reverse complement strand
ATTGATCTTGCTGCTGAGATTAGTTTTAATTAGTTTAAAGTAGTTTTAATCAGTTTGATTGCTGGTGCAGAGCTCAGTGTTGATGGCTCTGGGTTGTTCTCTGAGCCAGCACAGCCCCCTTGGCTCAGCACTCCTTTCTCACCAAAAATATAAAAAAGGAATTTGGGAAAGCCTCCACAGCTTTTTAAGGCACTGACTCCATTGAGTTATTTCCCATATTTCAGTTGTTGATTCCAGCAGCAGCCACTGTGCCATGAGCTGGTACACAATCTGTTCTGCCGCTGTACAAAAAAGCAATTTATCTCTGTCTTGCCCTCCACGTGTCCTGGACACACCCTCAGGGTTTATTTCAGCTTTTCTCCAGTATATTTTAACACATCAAGCTCCTCATTTTTTTTAATAAATAGACTTGTGTTTGCTCTAAAGGAGGAAAGAAAGTTTAGAAAAGGAAAAAAAAGGGAAGAAGATTTTATTTGTTTTCTGTTTCAGGAAGTTTAGTGACCTGTGGGAAACTTCATGGTTAATTTCAGGAGTAAATTGTTCTGTGTTCACTGATTTGCAGGGACCAAAATATATTTCTCAGTGTAATCATTTCATAATCTGCACTGGGTGAATTATCCTGAAATGGAGACATATTGCACAGTAGAGTTTCAACTCTACTCTGCATAAGTAAAGTTTCATTTAAGCCTCAGGATTAGGTGATGTGGCTTAAAACCAGAACAATTTATTAAATCAGCAACGTTTATGAACTGGAAATGTAATTTGGAGCTGTCGCTTGTGTCTCACTTTGGCTGATGGAGTTTCTCTGGGTTTCTAGATGGGCAGGAAGTTCAGTGGGCTGGAGCTCACCCTGATTGCCCTCTTCACCGTGGTGACTGTCATCGCCTGTGTCCTCATTGGGCTGCTGGCCACGGGGCAACCCGGCACCAAATCTTCAGGTGAGAGCTTCCCATGGCTGCTGCAGGAGCAAAAACCCCACTGGCATCTGCCTCAGGGCTCCTGCTCTTATCAGTATCCAAATGCTCTTATTGTCACCCAAAGGTGAATCCTGGCCAGTCCTTCCTGTGGGTGATACAATCAAAGTTATCACTTAGGAGGGCAATAAATGGTGTGAGTCAGGGTTTATTGTCATGAAAATTCTCTTATCTCTCCCTCCACTGATTGGACTTTCTTTAGGAGCATAGAGCTCAGTTAATTTCAATTTTTGGAGTACTAAAAAAAGATAACACTGAAAAAAATCTGCCTGATCGCTGTGTGGGAGCGGCCAAATTGTGTGGAACATTATTATAATCCTAAAATCCCCCAGTGTTTCTTGCTGAGGCACTGATAAATCAGGAAACCCTTGTGTTCCAGGGGTGTGATGCAGAGCACCTGCTTTACTTCCAGTCCCATTTTCTGTAATTCCATTCACACACAGGGACTGAAGTAAAAAGCTTGGAGGTGGAAATGGCAGAAAAATAAAAATTATTGCTTATACAAGGCAAACACCTCAGTGTTTTAGTAGAACTGCCCATCCAAACTAATATCTGCATATTTTTTCCCGTTTCTGTCATGAGTAGGAGATTTTTTTGGGCAAAAAGCACAAGTGCAGCTGATGCAAAGAGGCAAATCTGGGGGTGTGTGTCCATCTCAGCCCAGGGCACATCCCTGCACTTCACAGTCCTTGCTCCAGACACAAACAGTTCCCAAATACATAAAGTAACCTTCAGTGCTCCTTTAATCAGGTAAAGCTGCCCACCTTAGATTCAGTCCTGCACACCTGAAATCTAATGGAGCATTTTAATGGAGCTTGGGGGTGATTTTCCCTGATGCTGCAATTCCAGCTCCTGTGGGAAACTCTGGCTCAGGGGAAGGAGCACCAGGACAGCCCAGTTTAAAAAGCTAAAAGTTCTTCCAATTTTTAGTTTTGCACATATTTTCAGTGAAGCAGAGCGCATTGACAGCAGTCATTGAAAAGTGGACTAATGAAATAAAATTATCAAAATTACCTAAATGCTCAAAAATTAAAGTGAATTTTTCATCTCTGAAATAATTGTGTGCCATTTTCCAAGGGTAAAAATGAATCCTGGAAGCCATGGTTGATAGTGATTTGGATCTCTGCTGTTGTTAGGGAAGCAGGCAGCAGAAGCAGGTGCTGAGTTCAGAGGGAATCAAGTTATTGCTGTGGTTTAGAGATGCTGGTATTAACCCATTCCTTCATTTTCCTGACAGAATTTTCCCCACAATGTCAGAATACACCAGTAGCAGAGAGAATTGACTGCATCCCAGATCAACTAGCAACACAGGTCTGGTAACATTCTGAAAAATACTAGAAAAGAGATTTCATCCCATAAGCCTCCTGCTTATTTATAGAAATGTAATTTATCTCTATTAGCTCAGGTGTTTCCTTAACCTGTTTAAATGTGTGATTTTTCCCAGCGTTTGCAGGGGAGCTCCACTCCTGCACGGCCGTTTTAGCCCACTGACAGCAGGTCTGATTTCTCTGGTTTGGGGAGAGGTGGCAAAAATATTGGTCAGAAATCAAGCAGTTAAAAGAGTCACCCTTGGTGTTTAACAACTTTTTCTGAACGGTTTTATTTGGTGTGATGGTCACAAAGTGTCACTTACAATGATTCAGAAATGATAGCCTTTGCTGAGATGTGCCATTTTACAATGCTCAAGGTGTGATCTGAGTTTCCTCTCAGACCCACTTTGGATCCCAGTTTGGTTGGGGTGTCTGAGAGAGCAGAGTATGGAAAAAAAACCTTTTGGCTTAAGAACCTTGGAGTTAAAATTCCCATGACAAGCATCATCTCAGGCTGGATGAGGCTTGGAGCAGCCTGGGATGGTGGAGGGTTCCCTGCCCATGGAAGGAATTGGAACGAGAGGAGCTTTGAGGTCCCTTCCAACCCAAACCCTTCCATGATTTTATGATGCCCTTTATTTTTCAGTGCTTTCACATTGAGAAGCTTTCTGTAATAGTTACTCTTGAATGACTTATTATTATTTTTCATATTTATTATAAATTTTATTGTTTTATGGTGGATGCCTGGTATCTATCTTTGATCTGGGGAGGGGCAGTTTAGGACAGAAAAAAAACCCAGTGTGATGTGGGTTACTTCTGCCATTCACAGAGGTATAAAAATTGTTATCCAGCAGTTTGAACCTTGGAGGAAATTCCCACCTAATTCCAGAGCTGGCTGTTGTTAAAGCCTCTCCTGCCGTGGGTTTTGTTATGATTTGTAGTTCAATAAAGTCCTGCAGGGGATGGGTTAGGAAAGGTTCAAATCCCAGCCTGTTCCTTGCCTCTTCAGGTTCCTTCCCTGCCCCAGAACAGGCAGAGCACTGCAGGAGAAGCCATGCAGATCATTTAAATCTGTGATTACTGCCTCTGAAGCAGTCACCCCACATGCAGGGCTGAGCTCCTCAAGCAGGGAGGGCAGCAGTGGTGCTCTGGTTGTAGCTGCAAGGCTGGTGCTGGGGGAGAATTAATTAAATCACAGCTCCCAGCAGCAAAGTAGATGCAGATTGCAGCACTGAGGGGGCCTGATCTGGAATTAGAGGTAAAATAAATTATTTCTGAATATTAGTGAAGAGCAGGCAGCAGATTTGACAGGGTTAAAGATCCCCTTTACTCCATGGGGAAAGCCAGAATCCCACCCCAGTGATTCCAGTCGCTCCTGTGCTGATGTTGCCCTGGAAGTGATTTGGTTGTGTCAGGCTGCACACTAATGCAGGAATCTGTGAAACTGCAGGTCCTGCATCACTCTTCTGCAGTGGTTTGTGGTTGTGGTTTTCAGAGTAAACAGCAGCTGGGCAAAATGGTTTGGCTGAGCTGGTCTGCAAGGGTTAGTGTCTGCCTTGAGTTCCTTGGTCACTGAAGGTGTCCAGGGTGGGGCCAGAAAATGAGGGGGATTGCAGAAATAAGAAGTAAATAGAAGAAAGAAAATGAAAGGAAGGAGGAGAGAAGGACAAGAGAAGAGGAAGCCAGGAAGAAATGAAGGAAAGAGAAGAGGAAGGAAGGAAGAAATGAAGGAAAGACAAATGAGGGAAGAAAGGAAGAAAAAGGAAGAGGAAGGAAGAAATGCATGAAACAGAAAGAAAGGAAGAAAACACAAAAGAAAATGAATAGATATTTTTTATTTGATCATTTGGTTGGTGAAGATAGAGATGCTGGAAGAAGGAAGATATTTTCAGGATCTATTCAGTGCTGTGGAAAATTGCCTGGAGGTCTGATCAGACAAGCAGAACACAGCAGTAAAACAAGAATTCCACTGAGCAGAGCTCGTGTAGGCCAGGCTGACACCTCTGAAAGCTCAGGGAAGGGGGAATTGATGGTTTGGGCTTGGTTTCTGTGCTTTTCCTCCCAAAATGCCCTGCTGGTGGAGGCCTGTGTGGATGCACATTTAAGTCCAGCACGTGGCCAGGCTCTTGTTGGAGCTCTTGGACTCAGCTCGTGCTGTACCCCAGAGTACACAGCTTCCTTGTATCCAGGGTTATTCCTAATGAAGCTTTGGGTGCTGGTATCTATTGTGCTGCTTTTACAGCCCCCAGCCTGGGATCACATCTTTATTTATAGCAGATGATTGCTTTTACAACAGGCTCCCCAGTGTCTCTGGTGAACTCTGCTCCTTCCCCTGTGCCAGGCACAGCCAATCCTCAGCTCCCGTCTTTACTTCCTTGTGCAGAAAGCTCAATATGCCACAAAAAAAAAGAAATCTGCCAGGATAAGATCCAGATGGAAAAGTATCACTGGACTGTGAAGGAACTGCTGAAAATAGTTGAGAAGTGTTCAGGAGAAATAGCTGGGGAAAAGAAAAAGATGCTTAGGAAGCTGGGAATGTGGATGCTTGAACTTCCAGGTTTTAGGAAAATCCGTTTATTCTGCTTTTTATGGGATGGTCACTGGTCTGAGAAGGGAGAAGAGGATGGAAGTAGTAAATCTGTTCTTATATTTAGGATATTCTGCCATGTATGAAGGAAATGAAGTAAGGGGATAAAGCTGAGATCTCTGCAGTCCTGGGGGGCTGTGTGCCTCCTCTCCTTCAGCCTGCAACAGTTTATAAATGGGAAATGGGGAGTTCTCAGGTGGCATCTGGGGGGGTAGGAAGTGAGCCTGGGTTTTTTACAGCCTTACAAAGGGCTTTGTGTGTCAAAGGGGGAGAATGAGTCCCTACAGCTCTCCTCCAGCCCTTACTTTTGGCTTGGAACCTGATGGAAATGACAGCAAACGGTTCTGATGGGATGACTCTCTGACAGAGAGGAAAAACATTCACCTGGTTGGTGAATCTGGGGTTTATTTTGGGTGGTTTTGAGTGATCTCTGTGCTCTGTAAAACCACTATCAAATAAATGCCCTGAGACTTCCCAGGGCAGTGGCATTGTGAGCTCCCTCGGTGCTTCCTTCAGCACCTGCCTGATTGCTGGGCTGGAGCTGCCTTATCTTTTATCTGCCCAGAGTCTCTGAAAATAATTTGACCTGCACTGAGCAGTTTGGGCTCTCCAATCCCAAAGCAAGGACAGCAGCAATGAAGGTTTGGGGTCATATCCACCTGTTTCAAGCTGCAAAATATTTTAAATATTTATTATGACACCAAAAGCATTTTTGCATGATCAGATGGAGGCAGAAAGAGCTTTTGGTAGTGGGGAGGTGAAAGTGAGGTTTGGAAGGTGCCCCTTTTGGAGCTGGGTACCTGAGATCACTGGTGGAATCACCCTTTGCCCTCAGTGAGAGTTGTTTTGCCACTGTTCTTTGCCCTAAATAATGAATGGGGGTTTAAGGAGAGAAAATGGGTGTAAACTTTGTGATTCATTGCCCCAATCTTATCACCAAATGTAAGCCTCACACACAGAGCACGTGAACAAGTCCATTTCTAACAGCAAAGCAATTTCAGCTTTCTAGTGAATGTGTGTGTGTAAAGCGTGCTGCTACTACACTGAGACAGAGGCTTAAAAAAATAGGTTTATTTTTTAAAAAAATATATGTTTATCTCAATTTGAAGTTATGCAGAAGCAGTCTGAATACTTCTGATACTGGAAAATTGCATTAAAATGTAGATATTATCCACGATGTTCAATTATGCATATGTAGATGTTTATTAGATGTTAATCCCATGATAAATTTCACCCCCCTCTCCAGTGTGTGACTTTTGGTCAGACTCTGCTGTATCTGTCACAGCGGAGAGATGTAGATTATTGAACACAATCAATAATTCAATAATTCAATATTATATTGAATAATAGGATCATTCAATAATTATTGAATAATAATTGAATGATTCTTTTAAAATATTGAAATAATTCAATAATTCTTTTAAAATATTTATTTTACCTTTGGATCTTGTGGTCTGAAGAAAGAATGCATCTCCAATAAGCAAGTTTACTCTGAATCCATAAGAAACCCTCTTTAGTGCTTCCTGTGCCATCACTGAGTTCACTCCATGGGGCTTTTCAAAGCAGGGCTTGACCCGAGTGCAGGAATCATGAGGCTTCCTGGTGTTTGGGGTGAAATGTGCTCTTGAACTGGTTTGGTGTGGGTGTATTTGTGTAACCTCAGCTGATCTGTGTCCCTGCTGTTCTTGCTCAGAGCACCTGCTCCCTCCGTGGCTGCTGCTGGAGCCCCCAGAGCGACGCCAACGTGCCCTGGTGCTTCTTCTCGCCCAACCATGGCTACCAAGTGCGGGGCTCCCAGAGGTCCACCCAGGCAGGTGAGCTCTGGGCTGGGCCCCCAGCTCCCACCCTCTTGGAATCTCGGCTGCTCAGAGTGACTCTGAGATACCTACGAGCCTCTTTTCCCAGCCCAGCAGTTGAAGAAGGAGTCAGAATTCTTCTGATCTTGTTCTCAAGGTTGTTTATCATTTCCTATCTGTAACATTCTTTCTCCGACCCGCCGTGGTCTGTCTGGCAGGTCGGGTTGAGGCACACTGCCCATCCTTGGGGTGGTGTTATCTTTCTATCCTAAAAACTGCGTGTACACTATTTACCATAGCTTCCCAATACCTATCACCTGTGTTAGACACTGAGTCTCTACTCTAAACCAGTCTAAAAATGCCAACATCACCCAGAAGATGGAGGCTAGGAAGAAGAAAAAATGACAAGGCATGCCCAAATTCCTCCATCTTGGGACCCCGAGCCCCCATTCTAAAAATCTCAAAAATCTATTTTTCACCCTGTGACAAACTAACTGTTATTCTACTTCAGTTTTCTTGACTTGTAATTCTTTATATAAAGGTTGGTAAATGTTTTTTCCGAGGGCTGAATCAAAGGCACAGGGGGCTTGGGCTCTGTGCCAAGGTCTCTGAGCTCCCCGGGCAGGGGCTGGAGTCCTCCAGGGCAGCCAGAGGAATTTCCTGGCTTCTGACACACCCCCTGCTGCCCTGTCCCACACAGCACCCCGTGTTTGTCTCCCCAGGCTTTGAGGCCACATTGGACAGGCTGCCATCCCCTTCTCTCTTCGGGAATGACATCCAGACCGTGCTGCTCACGGCAGAGTACCAGACAAGCAACCGCTTCCGATTCAAGGTCAGGCTTTGTCCTTTCTGCTCCAAGGCCTGTTTGCTCTGCCAGATGTGGGGCTGCCCGTGCAGGGAGTGTAGGATTGATGCCTCTCCCACTGCAGTTCTCTCATTGTCCTCCCTGCTGTTGTAATGCCTCAGGCTAACGGGGACTTGGCGCGCTGGGAATTCTGCATGAACAATCACCGAGACCTCTGGAAAGCCCAGCTTTCCTGTTATCCACCATTTGTCCTCATCACAGGATGAGTTGGGGGCTAAATGCATTCACTTACTTTTTGGTTATGGCCCAATCACATCTCTCGGTCGTTTTGACAGACAATGTTAGTTTTTCCAATGGTTTGTGTTTTCTATGGAGAGCTCGAGAGTCTGTGCCATGGATGTGGGGTACCCGTGGCTTGTGGGCTTGTGAACCTTCTGTGGGAGACTTTTTGTCCTGTGGTGGGTTCCTGGTGAGCCAGGGAAACAGAGAGTCAAATATGGTGGAGAAAATGGCTGAAAATGACTAATTAAGCTTGGAAGTGAATAACAGTGAAAGCCAAAGAGGAGAAGACTGGGATAAGGGTGGAAATGCCCTGAGTCAGAACTGTGGATAATGATGGAAAATGTCTGTATTGGGGATTAATTTTGCAAAGGCCCAACACTTGTGCTGTGTCAATATGTGCAGATCACTGACCCTAATGCACAAAGGTACGAGGTCCCACATGAGCACGTGAAGCCCTTCCAGGGATCCATGGCCTCCAACCCCAACTACAAGGTGGAGCTGAAGCAGAACCCCTTTGGCCTCGTGGTGACCAGAGCCAGCAATGGCAAAGTGCTGTAAGTCCTGGTGGGCCTGCCGTGGTGGCACAGATGTCACTGGGGCTCCCTGAGAGCTGGTGGTGCCACACCAGATGCCGCCTTTGAGGTGTCCTCATGGACACAGGCTCTACCTCTTCCCTCTTCTTGACTGGTGGATGTCCCTCAAGGACTCTTGGGATGACTTTGGGAACAAAGTCTGAGGTGGGAAACTCTGTCTGAAGGGTTTCAGGTGTGGCTCTCTGAGCACGTTGCCCAGCACTTGGGAAATGTCAATATGGGGAATTTTTATTACCTGAGGGACTCTTTGCCAGCACTTCAAATCATGTGGGAGAACTCCTGATTGCCCTTTACCTTCTTTACCTTTTAACCTTTTTTTAAACCTTCCTTTACCTTTAATCTTCTTTACTACACTTATGCTGAGGCCCTGAACCACCAAAATCAGGCTGCCCTTTGTATCACCACCAAAATCAGGCTGCCCTTTGTATCACCACCAAAGCCAGGCTGCCCTTTGTATCACCACCAAAACCAGGCTGCCCTTTGTATCACCACCAAAACCAGGCTGCCCTTTGTATCACCACCAAAACCAGGCTGCCCTTTACACCTGTGATATCCAAGGATAGCTGGTTGTGTAAGGCTGTGTGTAAAACATTTAATGAACTTGAACATTGAATTGTCTCATCCCATTTATGTTCTAAAAAAATAAAGAAATTAAACCAAACCCACCAACCCACAGGTGTCCAATTGCCCTCAGAGCAGGGAAGTGCCAGATGAAGGTGCTCATTGAATCAGCCGGGAATGATTACCTGTCACAGGGCTGGGCCACTTGGATTAGCAAGGCTTCGAGTTTAATTAATTAAGGGCTGCTTTTTGCTCTTATTAGTATTGTTTTCTTGCTTGGAATCCTCTGTAATGATTGATTTGCAATTACAGAGGGCACAGAAGATGGACTTGGCAGTCAGCAGTGCCTGACTGATTAAACAGGAGCAGGGAGGGGGGATGAGACACCTGAGGGATCACAATTCTCTGGAATATTGTCTCTGGAAAATTTTCCTTAGGCCTTGTTTAATTTCATAAAAGTATTTGCATTTGGGTGTCTAAAGAAAAAAGGACAGTGATGTTGGACTCTGAGGGTCTCAAAGGAAGCTGTTGCTACCGTGGGATAAGGGCAGAGATAAATCCTTGATAAATTCCTTTGCACAAGGTTTGCCCTGATTTTCCCCAGCTCTTAAACCAAGAGGCCTTTTTATAGAAGGAGGATATGTCATGACAATTCATTACCAAAATCTTGATTATTCTGGTAAAGTCTGTGGCCTTCCATCTTTTGTTCAACTTGAAGCCCCAAAAGAGAGTTCTGATTCCAGCAGCAGCTGGAAGAAAACCTGATAGATCTGGGTGGAGACCTGACTCTGCCCCCCAGCTCCAGCTGAAAGGAGCAGAAACAGTCCTTGCAACAACCCTTGGGAAAACTCTTCCCTGTCTCCTCATTTTTTTTTGCCCTTTTCCACCAGGTTTGACACCACCATTGGGCCCCTGCAGTATGCTGACCAGTTCCTGCAGCTCTCCATCAAACTGCCCAGCAGCAACATCTACGGCGTGGGGGAGCACGTGCACAAGCAGTACAGGCACGACGTCAACTGGAAAACCTGGCCCCTTTTCAGCAGGGACACTGGCCCCTCTGCAGTGAGTCTGGGCTTGTTTCCCCTCAGTCTCTGCAGTTCTGTCACCCAAACCTCCCGGGCTGTGAGCACATTCATGAACCCACTGAGTTTTCCCAGAAGATTTTCCAGGCACTAAGTGTTGGTGCTAAAAGCTCCATGGTACTGATGGGTGTTCCCTGGTTTTTGTGTTGGTGGGCAGTGGAAAACCAGTGGATAAACCTTAATAGATGAGTCTTCAGCTTCTACTGATGATCAGAATAAGTAACATATGAGTAAATAACAATAGGCTTTGCTGAGGGCAGGGTTCAGTTCAGATGGACAGGCTGCTTCAGCAACATCCTTGGAGCTCAAATTATGGAAAAAATTCTCCTTAACAGCTGCTTCTTTCCAAGATAAAATATGTCTGTCAGCTGTTATTTGTTGCTAGAGTTTTCTGGCTGTCCCCTTCATGAAGCAGTTTCTGTGGTGCCAGTTTTGTGGTAATTGTAAGATTATGTTCACCGTTACCTCAGCTTCATAAAGAAACTCCCTGCTTTGAGAGAGAACTTTTCTCCTCCTGCAGTGGGAGATAAATGGACTGAAACCTGAGGGCGAGATGGCTGCATGTAGTTAATTAATAATCTGGAATTTGTACCCATTGCCTTGAGATTCCTCCTCACTCTCTGCTCTGGATTGGAGATAGTTCTCAGCTGAATGGCTCACTGTGTATGGACTCATTAAGCTAAAATGGCACCGAACAGCACCAAGTTAGGCTGATTTCAAATTGCTCAGGTTCTGTTTCTCGTTCATTTGAACTGAATTTGCTTTTTTCAGGAGAAAAAGCACAACTATTGCTGCAATGGTTAGTATCTCTCAGGGGTTATGTTGCTAATAATAACAGCAGAAATAAAAAAAGAATTAGAAAGGAAATGAAAAAGCAGCGAGGCACTCTCCTATTTCCATAGATTAGGCACCAAAGTTATTGCCTTGTAGGATGAATAGAAATATAGATTAGATGTAAAACCTAATCTGTGGTGCAAGGAAAGCACCTCTCAAGATCTTGATGAGCACATTTATTCTCCAGAAATAGAGCTGCAATATCTGCCAGCTTTCCTGGAGATCCATCAGATCTGTTATCTATTTATTGGGTAAATTCTTGTTTTAATGGAAAATAAAGGAGAATAACACCAGGAAAACCAGAACATATAAAACAGGGAAGTGTCAGGATTTAAATTTTTGCCGTTGGCTCCATTTTGAGACCTTTTGAGTTCTACCTGTGATATGTTTTGGAATATTCCAGAACAGATCCTCTTACTAATCAGCTTGCCTGTTCCCTTTATTATTTCAGGCAATGGATAACTTGTATGGAACCCACACTTTCTTCCTGTGTTTGGAAGACAACACTGGAGCCTCCTTTGGTGTTTTCCTGATGAACAGCAATGCCATGGGTAAGAAACCTTTCTCTGGGGCTCTGAGCAGTGCAGTTGAATTTCTTTTGAAATTATTGCAATAAAACTGAGCTGATGTAAGTGTCCCTTCTTAAAAACAGCCCCAATACCTGAGGGCAGTCATTACCCCGTGTCTAATAATGTTTCAAATACAAGCAGTGAGTAGTTCCCAGTTAATTGGAGGATTTTGGTGAAAATCTGAGGGTCAGGAATTTATCCAGAGGCTGTACAGGTCTGCACTGGAGTAAGAGACTAAATTTGGAGTGAACAACACTTGGAAGTAAATATCCTTTAATCCCTTCAGATAAGTGTATTTATATTTATGTTTACTGAGCTCTGCACATCTTTGGGCTGGAAAGTTGTACTAAAAATTCAGAGATAAAAGGTTGAAGCATTGGATTTCTTCTGATGCTCTTCTCTGTAGGATGTAAAGGAATGGAAACAGGGACATATAAAGAGTTGTCTGATTTCCCCTTCTTTGCAAGTTCAATTAATGATTTAGGGTTCTTTAAGCATTTTCTGGTCTTTACTTCAGTAAATTCTCTAATCATCAATTAGAAAAGTTACTCTAGAATTTCCTGTCCTTCAGAACTCTTTTTGTGCACTCTTGTCTGGCAGAGTTTGTGGTGCAGCCTGCTCCAGCAGTGACCTACAGAACCATTGGAGGCATCCTGGATTTCTACATCTTCCTGGGGGACACTCCAGAACAAGTAGTCCAGGAGTACCTGCAGGTACCTTTACCTACAGGGATTATGCATTGGACAGATTTTTTCAAAGTGCTGGGATTTATTTTATTGTATTCTTTTTCTCTGGGTGCTGGAGAGGAGACCATTTTCCAGGCCCAAGAGCTCCAAAATTCATAAATTTGTAATTTACACCGTGGCCATTAGGGCTGGAGATGGTCTCTAGAATAATTTATATTTCCTTGCTCTTGTCATGAGGACAAATTCCTTTTCATACGGCAATATTATGGGATAGAGAGTGTGTTTACAGGATGCCTGGATCTTATGATCATAAGATATCACTGAGTGTCTTTTGCACTTCTCGAGGTCTGCCTTGGTTCCAGTGACACCTTAAAGAATGGGCATTGTCCCAGAATAACAGTATTTGTTAAAATAAATAAATAATAGGAAAAAATACTGTATTTAGGAGTGGGCTATTTGAGTAGATTTGAGAAATGTGGTGAAGCGTTTTTGGGGCTACCTAAAACCAGAGGGCAGGCAGAGTGAAGGGAATAAGCAGCAGTTCTGGTGATTGAATCCCTTCAGGTGCATCCAGGGCAGCCCAAGCCCCCCAGGGGCTGCACCCAAAATGCTCCAGGGCTCACGGGCTTCACACTTTT
>JAYDZK010000016.1:2570921-2597421 GCA_034509185.1 Euphonia xanthogaster | reverse complement strand
GGCCTGGAGAGGAATTGTTGTGTCTGCCCAAAATGGGAGAGCAGCAGCTGACCCTGGGTGTGGAGTTCAGAGTTACACCCTAAAGAACTGCAGGGCTGCAGGCAGATGGAAACAGAAAAGCCCAAATCCTGAGGCACCAGTGGATGCAGGGAAAGGGAATGAGGTGACACAGGGTGTCCAGCAGCACGTGGGGTTTTTGTTTTCCCCTCCCAGCTTGTGGGACTGCCAGCACTGCCTGCCTACTGGAACCTGGGATTCCAGCTCTGCCGCTATGGATACCAATCCCTGGATGAGGTGAAGGAAGTCGTGGAGAGGAACAAAGCTGTTGGACTGCCCCACGTGAGTATGGGGTTGGGGAGCACTCTGAGATCCCACAACTGGATCATTTTCCATGACCTTGGGTTAGGAAACGTGTGGTGTCAAAGGTTTTTGTGCATTTTGATGTTAGACCCATTGTCAGAACGTTGGATGAGGGGTGGAACATTGACTTGTCTCATCCCATCTAGGGATGTCCCATCTAACTGCAGTTAGATTTATCCAACCCCTTTCTTGTAATAATTTTTCTTTTATTCTTTCCAACTCTATCCATTTTTCTTCTCTTGCAACATTTTTTTTATTGTCCTGTGGACAGTTATGGAACCATATATTATTCTTAATTGACAGTCAAAGGCAAAGTACAATTAACTTTTAAAATTAGACTTTAGGGGACATGAACCTCATGTCTTCGATAGAATAAAAATACCCTAATATTCAGCTAATATTTGGGAAGAAAAATAATAAAAATCATTACCTATCACTTCTCATGGAAAAGCTGAACTCCCTTCTCTTTCAGGATATCCAAGTCATTGATATTGATTACATGGAGAACAGGAAAGATTTTACATATGACAAAGTGAAATTCAAAGACCTCCCTCAATTTGCATCTTATTTGCATGACCAAGGACAAAAATATATCATCATATTGGTAAGCACTTAATTACTCCTTTTTTCCCTTGTGAACACTTCCATTACAGTTATTTATCATTATTATTCTTTACTTATTCTATGCAATTACTTCATTTACAGCCAGTAATAATGGATGGAATATCCTGATTTCTTCTTTTCTTTGTGGTTTTCTAATTTCTTTAGGATCCTGCCATTAGCACCCAAAACATGGCTGATGGAAGTTCCTATGGAAGCTACGTCAGGGGAATGGAGAAAAAAGTCTGGGTTAATGAGCCAGATGGAACAGCACTGGTTGGGGAGGTAATTGTGGTTTTACACACTTGAATTTCATCTGTTGTCACTGTTGTGATTTACTTTAGCTCAGGGGACTTATCTATCAGTGATAGCAAAGTTTGTAAGGTTTCTTGTAGGTTATGATAATTCTCAACCTTTCTTAGCCTTTTTTTTTTCTTCAGTTGTTTACATTTAAAAGGTATTTTTCTACATCAGAATGAATATGTTTTAAGTTTTAATTTTTTAACCATTACCCCTTTTTTTTTTTTTTTTTTTTTACATTGACACTAACATTTTTTTTACATTAAAGGGTAGTTTGAAGGCTCAAGGGACATTTAATCAACCAGCTCCTATTTATTTCCAGGAGCAATTGAAGAGCCAGATCCCATATTATCCTTTAAATTTATAAACTTAACTTCTGTTGAGAATTTTCTCAGCTGTGTATTGCTCCTTGTAAGACTCACAAAAAAAGCAATTGAAAAATTCACAGTTAAGAAATTCATCCCCTTTGTATTCTTCAACCTTCCATCCAACCTGAGCAGGTCTGTGATCCTATGGCAGGATTTTTTAATCTCATTCAAAGTTTCATTAATTATTTTCCTTTGAACATTCCAGGTGTGGCCAGGGGAAACTGTGTTCCCAGACTACACCAACGCCGAGGCCACAAACTGGTGGGCGAACGAGTGCAAATTGTTCAATGACATGGTGCCCTACGATGGAATATGGATTGTGAGTAATTCAGGATTTTTATTTTTAAAATATGGGAGATAGCAGATGTTTATTACGCTGAATTTTTATTGGATTGAAAGGTATTTTTGCAATCAGAGAGGAGACGTTGAAGAATAGCTACTAATGATTCCTCAAAGAGTGACAGAATATTGTGGAAGACTTTTTTAGGGAAATGTACTTAAGGCAACTTTATTAAATCCTGCATCTTTCCTTTCCAGGACATGAATGAAGTGTGCAACTTTGTTCAAGGTTCAAAAAAAGGTTGTGCAGACAATAAGTTAAACTACCCTCCTTACACTCCCAGTAAGTCCACCTACTTTAATCAGAATAATAAAATATCAAATAAAATGTTAATTGCCTTCAAGGATATACAACATGATTTTAGTGTAGTTCTTATGGGTGGGGTTTGGACATTCCTATTGACAGAAAACAATATTTATTGACACAAAACAATATTTATGTGCTTGTATTGTGTACTTCAGGTGTGGTTCATAGAACTGCCTCCTTTATCTTGTCAAATAAATACTGGATATTATCATTGCCTTAATCATGTCTCATAATGCAATGATCCTCTTGCACTGTCAGTAGTTTTTCAGATATTTGCAGAACTAAAGTGGACTTCATAGTTTGTATTAATAGTAGATTTTAAGTAACCTTTGCCAGTGTGCTGTCAGATGATGAGTCAGGAATTGAGAGCACAGTTCCCAGTTCCCTGGATGGGTGCAAAGCTCAGGAGTGGAAATATCACAGAGCAAAACAAAAGCCAAGAGCAGCATTTTGGTTTTGGAGTAACTAAGCTGCCGGAGTGAGAGAATAAAGAGAAAAAGGGGGCTTGGATATCACAAATGTGCATTAAAGATTGGAAATATTAATAATAAAAATGTACCTTACTAGTGCTATTTGTCTTCCTTCCTTCAAGAGATCCTCGACAGACTCCTGTACTCCAAGACACTTTGCCTGGATTCAGTGCAGAGCTGGGGCAAGCAATATGATGTCCACAATCTTTATGGATATTCCATGACCATATCCACTAGGAAGTAAGGAATGCATCCTAAAATCCTGCAGAAAGGTTTCAGAACAGTCCATGACCTGGGTTTTCCAAAGCACCACGAAATGTGGCTGCTAAAGGAACGAGATTCCTGGAAAATGCTGTGTTATCTTTGAGCCAGTTTAGCCAAGGCAAAATCCACAGCCTGGAGTTGGTAGGAAAAGCCACAAATTGGCTGCCAGAGCTGTGTAAAGAGATTATTTCAAATGAATATCTTGAGGTTTGCTAAATCACACCTGCAAGAGGGATCCTCATCCTTGGGATGGATAATCAGTGCAAATCGGTGTGAATCTGCTTTGTTCAGAACTGTCAAAGTCTGAGCTGTGTTTTCCTCTGGGTAATTCAAGCCTTATTCCTTTCCAGAGCCATCGAGACGGTGTTCCCAGGAAAGAGAAGCTTCCTCATCTCGAGGTCCACTTTTGCAGGATCAGGAAAGCACGGGGGACACTGGCTGGGAGACAATGCAGCCACGTGGGACCAGCTGAGATGGGCAATCCCTGGAATGCTGGAGTTTAACCTCTTTGGAATTCCTTATGTAGGACATCAGTTCGTGCCACCCTTTCAAAACAGAGAACAGATTATCTTAAATAACCACTCACACTGGCACCTCAAAATTAACCCTTTTTTAGGAATCTCCTTTGAACATTTCTTTTCAGTTACCGACTTTTGATTTAGGCTGTTTGATTTTTGTGGCTGTGGTGACATAAAAGTGGGTAACAAACTTATAATCTTATACATCCCAATCTACCTCTTATTTTAGTAGCTTTTAAACACCAGTGGGACATGTGAAACAATTCCAGGTTTTCTTATCATTTCAAATTAGAGATATCCACTTAGAAGGGAAATAGCCAGAATCCTTTTATGATTTAAATTTGAATTACTTTGAAGCTTTTTTTCCCATTCTATGCATATGATCACCAAACAGGAAGGTAAAATTTGGAAGAAGCAGAATGATGGGCAGTCGTAGTGAGGTGTCAGTTTAATTTTTTGGACAGCATAGCTGGATTTGGGAGAGGAAAGTTACAAATATGTTGTACCTATTGAGGTCCACTGAACATCCAACACATTCTGATTTTTAAAATTTTTTTTTTTTTTAAAGGTTGGAGCAGATATTTGTGGTTTCAGTGAAGACACCACAGAAGAACTCTGCAGACGATGGATGCAAGTGGGAGCATTTTACCCATTTTCCAGGAACCACAACAATGAATATGCCATAGTAAGTTGTGCTTTCTGTTCAAAGCTGCTTCGTGTTACACGACCACATTTCCTTTAATACCACTTCGAATCCTCCCTATCACTGACCAGCTTGAAAACAGCACCTTAAGCCGGGAGAGGCTGGGTTTCATGAGGGTTAATTCGGAATGCAGTTGTTTGGCAACAGTTTTATGAATATTGGTTGCTCCTACCACCAAGGAACACTGAGGCCTGTGTGAGCCACCAGGCTGAGCCCTGGGAGCTCCTTGGCATGAACCTGAGTGCCAGGATGAATCCTGGAATAACCCTGATGGACAAGGAGGGATGGGCAGAGCAAACAGCCCAGAGGGACAGGACACCAGGTCCCAGTGAAAGGAGAACCCAGGGCAGAGCTGCCCCACGGAACCACAGCCCCTCTGAAACAGCTTTTCACACGTTTGGCAAAGTGTTTCTGAAAAC
Source organism: Euphonia xanthogaster (assembly GCA_034509185.1). Taxonomy (NCBI): domain Eukaryota; kingdom Metazoa; phylum Chordata; class Aves; order Passeriformes; family Fringillidae; genus Euphonia; species Euphonia xanthogaster. The sequence continues at coordinate 2,592,773 of JAYDZK010000016.1, read as the reverse complement.
CTGGCAATAAAAACAGCGGATATTTGTTTCCAGCATCAAGACCCAGCTGTGTTTGGATCCAACTCCTTGCTGGTGAACAGCTCCAAGCATTACCTGAACATCCGCTACACTCTGCTGCCCTACCTGTACACGCTGCACTACAAAGCTCACACCCAAGGGGACACGGTTGTGAGGCCACTGCTGCACGAGTGAGTCTGGGAATTTATAACCCACAGGGAAATCTGACTCATTTCATACTGCTAGGGGGCTTTCTAAACCTCTGTCCTCTGAAAATGCACACTGGGATATCTGTAGGTGACTTCCCAGTTGGTGAAATCCCATTTTGGCCTAATCAGGAGGTGATTTTTATATGGCATCCTTTAGTCATGACTGTGAACAATCAGTACCCTGAAACCTTGGGGTTGCTGCTGATATAAATCACAGAAAAACCCAATTTCTGCTCTATCCTTCCCATTTATTCAGGTTCTACTCTGATGAAACAACATGGGACATCGACAGGCAGTTCCTGTGGGGCCCTGGGCTGCTGATTTCCCCTGCACTTGAGCCGGTAGGTTTGGCTGGTTTGGGATCTGTCTGGTGGCCACGGGCCATGTGGAGTCACCAGCTCCCTCTCCTTCATTTATTGCTTCCAGTGAGAGAGCCCACAGCACATTTTTGCCCCTGCTGAAACAGAAAATCTTGCAGCTAAATCCTAGTCCTGTTTTCCAGTCTTCTATGGAGTCGGGGATGTCTGGTCTGATATTCTGCTTTACCTCATCTTTACATCATCCCTGAATTTCCTTTGGAGTCAGTTTTTCTTGCTGCATTTCAGCTTCTCTGTGGTGCAACAAGAAAACAAAAAGGTTGTGGCTTATTCTGTGGCAGAATCTTGTAAATAATGATTCCTCCTGCCAGCAACACATTTGCCATGGAGAAACATAAAACATTTGTTAGAGACAGAAGGGGAAAGCAAGAATCTGGAAGGTGCCAGCCCCACAATAAATGGAAATAAAGAAGATAGAGAGATACCCGTGGATAGGATCTGGTTCACTGGGTTTGAAGCATTGTGGCTTTGGGTGGCTTGCAATGAGCTGCCACTTTGCAGAGCAGCAATTCAGTTACACCCCAGCAGCTTTGCAGAAATCTGCTTGGATTGCCCTTCCCCTGTCTGGACTCCATCCTAAACACCAGGAAACAGCAAAGTGTAGGAATATCAGTGATTTTCTTCTCACAGTGAACTTCAGCTTTATTGGAAAATTGAGTTTATCTGATTAAGTTGAAATATGAAAGTTGTTTCTTTATTCCCTTTTAGGGTGTGGAGTCCACTCGTGTGTACTTTCCTGAGGCAGAGTGGTACGAGTATGAAACGGTAAGGAAATGCAGGGATATTATGGGATATTACATCATTTTCTAGATGGGAATGTGATGGAATAGGATTGTCAGCCCTGCTTTGGGGACAGAGACCTGAAGGAAAGACTTTGGGGTTACTAGGGAGACAAGGGATGAAGGGTGGTGGGATAAGCACAAGAACTGGTGCCTCAAGAAAGGGCTCAGATCATGATATTAAATCAGAGTGATATGCAATTATTTTATTTAATGTGCCCATTAGCCCATAGATACTTACATCACTTAAGCTTTTTTTTATAAGGAACAATTTGATGAAACTCAGGACTTAAGAAAACACTCCCAGCAGTGGGTAATACAAAATTCCTGTTCTCTTTTCAATCTCTGTCCATCAGGGTGAACCAGTGCAACTGAAGAAAGTGTGGCAGAATATACCAACCCCAGGAGACAGAATGGGGCTGCACCTGAGAGGAGGATACATTTTCCCTACTCAGAAACCAAACACCACCACAGTGGCAAGGTAGGATCCCAAATGCAACACTTTCATCTTTTTTTTTTTTTCCCCATAACGGGGCTGAGGATTTCTAGGCTACAAATAACACCAGACCGTTGTATTTAGGATTTTCACCTTGAAATGTGGGAATAGCTGTGAGCCAAACCTTGCTTCCATACCTTTGGTGAAGAATTATTTACATAGAAATTTGTAAACTCACTGGGTATTTTAATCCATTTGCATAAGAATTAAAGGAAACCAAGGATTAAACTTCATTAGGGCAATTCTCCAAGGATTGTGACCCTGTTGGGTGTTTCACTCTTGCATGAGTGTGGAGGATGCATCAAGAGTGTTCAGATGTTTGTTACACACATAAATCTCTCTCTCCACAGCCGCAAGAATCCATTGGGACTCATCATTGCCCTGGATACCAACAGTGAAGCTTCTGGGGATTTGTTCTGGGATGATGGAGAATCTACAGGTCAGCAGCCACCAACAGTGAAATAAATATGGTTAACAAAGATCTAATGTGCTCAGATTTCAACGTTCCTACTGGAAAAGGAGGCATTGCAGCACACTGCTGCTGCTTGCTCACAAGTCAAATGGTTTTCATCACTTTGAAGCAGAAAACTGTGACTATTATTAATGTAAGATTGAAGTCACGACTTAATTTGACAGAAGTAAAGAAAAAAAGACACAAGGCTCTGCTCTAAGGTCAAACCTCTGGTTTTCAGCAGAAATCTTTAGATTGTCAGGAGGTGACAGGATGGGATTTTCCCATGGGATTTAGGCAAACCACTGCCCGTCCAGGGAGGTATCTGAAGATCAATATTGGAAAACCTTGTTCATTCCACTTGTACAACTCCTTTTCCTTGTGGCCTGTACCAATTGTATCTCCCAGGAAAACTCCCAAGCCTCTGCTTTTTGGAATTTAGTGAAAGCTGGGGCTTCTTTTAAGAAACAGAGCAGTGATTCAGCTGATTATTGCTGCCATAAATCCAGCAGGCCTTGGGTGGCTGCTGTGCATGGGGGTGACAGCTCCATGTGCTCCTCTGGCCTAAAATAACAAAGCCATTTCTGCCCTCCCTGCTGCTGCCAAACAAAGCAATAAAACATTTCATCATTTCATGGCCTGCCCAAATCTTACAGGGTGCAGTTTTACAGGGGAGCCATTTGCAATTTGCTTGTGATGGCAGGATTTGTCTTTTTGAATGTAGGGGAAAAAAAAATAACTTTGCCCACATTTTGTTTTTCTTTCCCCTGGCCATGTGTTATTTCCTCTCTTATGGTTCCATGGCATTTATCGTTATTATCATCATCATCATCACCATTATTTTTGTATGAAGAATCCTTATTTAGGTTATGTTACAGGATTAGCTTTGATCAAAACTTTTCTATTTAAGACAAAGAAGAAATAACAATAGAATAAAAAAACCCACTACATTTAAGATGAGCTGCTTTCAATGAATTTTTGTGGAAAAAATTAGGTCTCCTGGGAGACTGGCCAAAGGAAAAAGGGATATTTCAGTTCCTCAAAGAAACATTAGTAAATATTTGAATTGCTTATTGCAGCTTTGAATGCAGTCCTGATAATTAACAGTTAATTGGTCTCTAGCAGTGGCACAGCCCCACTTTAATTTTATTCTTTCCTGCACTCTAGCTGTAACTTCTTTCTTTACCTTTTAGGTACAATTGACGGGAAAGAGTACATTTACTATGAGTTTAAAGTTTCCAACGTAAGTACTTCATTTTAATTTCTGATTTTTATCCAGTATCTTTTAAGAGCATTCTTTTCTCTCTTTATTCTCCTGTAAGATTTGCTGGAAAACAAAATGTTTGCCAAAGCCAAGAGGAATCATACTCAAAATACTCCATTTAACTGGGTGAAATCTGTTGCATTTTTTTCCTCCTAGTTAATAGAAATATCTAAATAACTCTTATTTCCTTCCACGTGATAAACTCAGCAGCAATATTCACTGAACAAGAGACCTCTAAAGCACAAGAGGGTTTTAAAACAGAGTCAAAAAGGAGAAGCATGGAGTGTTTGTGATTCTCAAACTAGTGGCACTGCAAAAAATATATATATTTATATTCTGTGAAAATACAGCGGAACATCTCCAAAGAGTGAGGGAGACCCACACCTTACCTTAACACTCAGGAACTACATTGGGATTTTTATTGTGTCATTTTAAGCTGAAAGTGCCTTTGCAGGGGTCATAGATGTCAGGGTGGTGTCCTAATAGTGTTTCTATGTAATATTGACACCAAAAAAGGATTGCCAACAGCGTGGTAATCATTTGTGCAATGATAATAATAATAACATTAACATCGAGTCAAGGTATTCATTCCTTTGCCATGGTGAAAGAGCATAAACTGAGAGAATGCAGAGGAACATGAGTGAAGCACATGAATTAGTAATTTTTTAAATCATAACGAATCAAAGAATCATTTGTAGATAAGCCACCCCAGTTGCTGTTGGAGTTTGAAACCCCAGGAGCCAAATCATGAATTGACTGTGATGACATTTGAATTAACAATTAACCTCAACCTTCCCAGGGAGGGCAATAAGGAACTTCCACACACGTGTCACAGCCAAGGTGATCTTCCTCTGCTTGGACTCTTCATCTAAAAAATAACTCATGGCACGGGATAGCAAGTGGTGTTTTTATATCAGGAGAAGTGAGAGCCTTTGGATGTTGGAACCCAGCGAGTCTGGAGTTTATCTGCCCTGTCACAGACCAACCCCAGCCCTTCTTTACTCCCCAAGCAAGGGAAAAAAGCTGAAACACAACTCTGGATTAGTCTATACATGGCAGAAAAGCTTTTTTGGGGTAACAACTAGCAGAGCAATAATTAATATGTGTGGAAAAAGATATTGGTTTATTTATGCTACAGTGAAAATCTCCATAGAAAAAAATGTTAAATCAGGAGGACTTTTGGCAGATTTTTTAAAGAAGAATATGACCACTGTTTTATTTTTCAGAATGCTCTACAAATGACTGCTACACACAGCAATTATGCTGATCCAAACAACCTGAAATTTGAGGAAATCAAGATATTGGGATTGTCCCAGGACATAGCAACCCTTACTGTGTCTCAGAACAATGCTGTGCAGCCTTATAGCCTTGATATCACCTATGATCCTGCAACAAAGGTAAAGCAATAGCAGGGAAATGGAAAGTAAACATATTTAAAATGGCATCAACTTTATTTTATAGATTGCAAAGGACAGTACCCAGTGCCAATGTTGTTTCAATGAAATACAATGTGAATTTTATTACAGAATAAAAGTACAATTGCATTCAACTCTGCTGCATAAAAGTGCATCTAAGTTATGCTTGCAGTGCAGCAGACAGTTTATTTCATGTATTTATTCCTGTTTGCTTCCAAGGAAGCTGTGGCATTAACTCCAAATTTTTAGAGTCTTAATTCTTCAGATTTTATCTGTAAAAATATCAGATGTGTGTCTTTGTAAAAGTGAGACTGTATCAAATCTTACAGCATGGGATTTTGTGAATTTTCAATTTTTAAGTATATTATTCTTAAGGACCAGCACCTCCTCTGACTGAAGGAAAGCTGGATGGGATGTGCCATTTAATAACTGTTTATTGTTTCATATTTATAAGGTTGCTGTTATAAAAGGACTCCAGCTTGAACTGGGAAAATCCTACACAATCACATGGACTCTAAGTACAAGCATTAATGAAAGATTTAATTGTCATCCCAGCCCGAACGCAACAAAAGAAATGTGTCAACAACTTGGCTGTTCCTGGGAAGTAAGTCATTATTTCTCTAAACTAATTAGACAAAAAAAAAAATCCAGATTAAAAGGATTTCCTTTGTGGTTGTTACAGAATAAGTGGTCTGGGAGATTTGTCAGGTTTAAATAAAATGGGCCTCAGCTGGACTGTACTGATGGATTTTATTTACCTCAGTAGCTGACAACCATTTAAATTCTACCCCATTGTATCAGGAGTTGAGGAAAAATGAGGTATTTTTTGAAAGATGAACAGAAATAATGTAAGAGTTATGAAAAAGCAGAAGAGCATATTCAGCTGCCCCCTCTGCCTCAGTGGCACCATGGCCTGCAAGGCTCAGCCCCTTTGTGTCACCTTTGTGTCACCCAGGGACATTTTAGGTCAAATTAATTCCTCTGGATCTCAGTTTGAGAGGAAATCCGTGAATTCCACAAAAATCTTGATTCTTTTGTAAACTTGTTTATATCTGCATCAAGGAGCTACTTTAACATGAAGTTCTTTAACACATGGTTTTATGTATTAATAATTATTAATAAACATGTGGGAGCAACATGGACTGGCAGGGCTGGGTGCCTCCAACTAAATTGTCTGTTCTTCTAAACCTAAAATGCCCGTTTTGGGCCTTTCCTATAGGAATGAAATCCAAAATTCAGTGCTGGTGCTCCTGCACCAGCACCTGCTGAAGCAGTTGATGAGCTGCTCTAGTTTTGTTGCCCTACGAAAAGGATTTTTTTGTAATTTCGGAAATTACGGACATTTGGAAATGTCAGGAGATCTCAGATGAGTAGGATGTAATTTTCACTGGATATATTAAGGATAATTTATATGAATAAAGCCAGTGAAAGATCTGCTCTGATGCTTCCTGAGTATGAAATGGGTTTTGGGCACATCTCCTTGAAGGCGACCAGAGAGAAATGGGATTAAAAGGGACAAAGTTTAGAAATTCCCACAAGCCAAGATTAAACCATGTTGAGGGATTGATCTGAAGATCACAGAGATGGGGAAATTAAATCCTTCTTAATTGCACGAGGATTCAGTCTCCTGACTGAACTATTTGTACAGCCTTCACTGGATGGCTTTATTACACCTGAGTCAGCCTAGAGATTAATCTGTATTATTTCTTTATTCGGGATTCCATTAATTTTCCCACCAATTCCACATTTGACACAGATCTGATAAAAACAGGATTCCATGCTAATACCCAATAAAAAACCCAGCTGATTTGCTAACCTGAAACTCCTCTCTGTTTGCACCAGGAGGCATCAGATCCAGATATTCCTTCCTGCTACTACACCTCCAGCAATCCTTACTTCATACAGGATGTTGATTATTCCTCCACTGGAATTGTAGCCACCCTCGGCTTGGATAACTCCAGGGTCAGGGCTAACGAGGCTTACACTACCCCGATCAGCACCCTGCGCCTGGAGGTGAAATACCATCTCAACAACATGCTGCAGTTTAAGGTAAAGCCAGCCCAGAATTCCTCAAATGTTTTATTTATGGAAATTCAGAGGGCTTCTTATGGCCGAATTTATATTTCAGAGACAGAAGCAGTCTTGTGTAAATTTGTTTCTCCTTCTAAGCAATCACTATTGCTCTTAGCTTGCATCTTCTTTTTTTGTCCTAGAATCCTAGCACTCAATTTTACAAAGAAATTACATGACTCAAAGGTATAATGCCAGTGTATGTGTGTAATGTCAAACAGGAACTTTGAAAGTATTTTGTTAATATGCAGGTAAATTTATCTGTAAGTGCTCTCATGACTCTGCAGTTTATTTTTACATCCACCATTGCACTTCTATTCTAAATTGTCCATCTAAAATTGTCCACTCTTGTTTAGCTGTAATTTATTGCCCTGTGTTTAACAATATTGAGCTAAGTGGTCAGACATCAAAAACTAACTTCTATCAGCTTTCAAAATACAGAAAACCTGAAAAAGAATCCTAAAAGTTGAGTAAAAGAAGAACTAGAAAATTATTTATCGCAGTTGCAAAGTTTATACACCTGTGTACAAAGTATATACACCAAAGTATAGACACCTATATTCTAAATATAAGTATATACTTTAAATTCATGTAGATAATTAGATGAGCCATTCACGATCCAAAACAAATCTTTAAGTTTTGTTGGTTGGGATACTTTTGCCCCCAACAAAATCCTGTGAAAGAAATGGTTCAAGACCATGCATTTGAAAGAAAATACTCACCACAGCAGGTGTTTAAAAATCTATATTAGATTCAGAGTTCAAACGACTGACTTGCTTAAATAAACTGACTTTTTCTTCACAGATCTATGATTATGAAAACCAACGGTATGAGGTGCCCGTGCCCCTGAACCTGCCCAGCTCCCCCGCGAGCTCGAGCCAGGAGCGGCTCTACGACGTCTCGCTCAGTATCAAACCCTTCGGGATCCAAGTGCGCCGCCGGAGCACGGGGACAGTCATGTAAGCCACTGCCACCCTTTGGGATTTTGTGTCACGTGTTTTTGGTGGCCTTTTTCATGCCAAACCCTCTCTGTGCACGTGCTGGAGTGAAAAACACTGGCGGCTCTGAAGGCTGTTCCTTGTGCGCTCCCCAAGTTTCTGGGAGGCAAAAGGATTTTCTACAGTTCCTAAAATATTCTTTAGGTGACCACAGCACTCACTAAGGGTTGGCCATTTGGGTCAGTTTTGGGGAATGGTTAGTGTGGGGGTACCCGTGGTTGGTTTCTCTGGGTCTGGACTGAAGGCACTTGAGACAGCAGTTCATGTTGGGACTCGGGTGTTTATTATTTCTTATCAGTAAAACAGTCTCACTGCTGTGAGTTTGGAAGCTTTTCATTAGAAGGCACAAAATGCCCAACAATCTCTTGTTCCAAGGGCTTTTAAGACTAAACTATCCAATTAAGAACTGACACCTGGATTATTTTCCATTTTAGCCCAATAACTGATCCCTGGAAATCCACAATGCAGACTTTTCTGCCCAATTACAAAATATCACCCAAACCCAAGAAGAAGAAGGAAAAAGAAAGTAAAGAAGAAGAACCTGCCTCCACCTTAAAACCTCCATCTTCCTTCATATTTACTTCTATATTCTAAGGCCCCAAACTCTTAAGTTTTCTACCCTGTGCTATTACACACTTCTAACCAAGTGCACACTCATAATCCCAGTGCTGTCAGTCAGTTTTGGAAGCCTTCTTCACAGCCTCAGCTCAAATGCAGTGTTCTCTTGTGGGTCTGTGCCTTTCAGCACAGAAAATTTAAAATTCTCAGCATCCAGGGTTCCAACAATGCATCAACCTCCATGCAGTGATGCTGTGCAGTGATGCTGTGCAGTGATGCTGTGCAGTGATGCTGTGCAGTGATGCCCTCCCTGCGGTGATGCCCTCCCTGCGGTGATGCCCTCCCTGCTGTGATGCCCTGCAGTGATGCCCTCCCTGCAGTGATGCCGTGCAGCGATGCCCTCCCTGCAGTGATGCCCTCCCTGCAGTGATGCCCTGCAGCGATGCCGTGCAGCGATGCCGTGCAGCGATGCCGTGCAGCGATGCCCTGCAGCGATGCCCTGCAGCGATGCCGCGCAGTGATGCCCTGCAGCGATGCCCTGCAGCAATGCCGTGCAGTGATGCCCTCCCTGCAGTGATGCCCTGCAGTGATGCCGCACAGTGATGCCGTGCAGCGATGCCCTGCAGCGATGCCGTGCAGTGATGCCCTCCCTGCAGTGATGCCCTGCAGTGATGCCGCACAGTGATGCCCTGCAGTGATGCTGTGCGGTGGAGCCCTGCAGTGATGCCCTGCAGTGGAGCCCTGCAGTGATGCCGTGCAGTGGTGCCATGCAGTGTCCACTGTAGCCCTGGCCTGCAGCAGCCCCTGGTGTGTTTGGGTGCCAGCACTGGTGAAGGCAAGGCCCGTCCCTGATGTGCAGAGCAGCTGTTTTCCATGGAGTGACACTCCAGTGTCACCTGGAGCAGCAGCATCAGCCCAAAATGCAGGGCCAGGGCCTGTTTTGGGGTATGGCCAGGGAGCAGCAGTGGTGCTCAGCTGGGGTTTCTGGAAGCAGTGCCACACGTGCATGGGCAGGTGTGTTTGGGAGGTGAGTCAGCCAGCCCAGAAGGATTTATTTTAAAAGTCTTTGCCCCAGACAAGGTGTGCAGCATGGGACACAGGCTTGTTCTCTGTAGAAGCTGTAGCTGTAGAAGCACTGCCAGGTACATCAGAGCAGGGTGTGGAAAACCCAGTGTTCAGAGTGCCACATGCTGCAAGGGACAGCCCCTGCAGGAGCTGTCACCGGCTGCGGGGAGGAACACAAAGCTGCTTTTGTTGAGTTCCCTGCATTATCATTCTAATTTCAGCGTTTACACAGTGCAACAGCCCCACTTCTATCAGATACTAATTAGGGTCTGTTCACATTTTTTTGTCTTTTGAAGGAGGTTATCACCTGATCTTTAGCGACTTGAAATAATCAGTTTTTTAATAGAGTTGGTATGGCCAAGCCACTATGGAACTGCATGACTGTTCCCCCAGCTGTTGTTGTGGGGGAAGGAGAGAAAACAGCAAAACAAAACCATGCTGTTTTTCAAGGCATATTTTATGGATAATTTAGCTGAGCATCATCAATTCTTAGGTTTGAAAATTATTAAGCCACAAAGTGTAATGGCATGTTCTTTGATGGAAAACCTGACATGCTGTAACAGGACCTTGTTTTTCATATCTGAGTGTATTTATTTTTAATATATATCTGTGATAGTTGCAGTTTAAGATGTGACTAAGATTAAAAGAGGCGAAATATGCATCTCTCTAATACTTTATTCAGACTTTTCTCTGAGGAATATTTAGCATAAGAGTAAAGATTTAAAGGTTAAATAAACATCTTTAAATTAAAATATCAAAGGAAAAGACTAATGTTTAACAATTGTGTTTTAAGAGGTTATTTTGGATCTATTATATGAAGGAATTAGCACAGGATGGTTTGGAAGTTTACAGGTGCTATTTCAGGAATTGAGACTTCTTTCACTGGGATGTGGAGGTTTCTTTTCCTGAATTGTGACTGCTCCAGGTATTTGCTCTGTTGTTAATAGTGCTTGAGAACAAAGGTGCTTGGGAGCTGATACTTGATGCTTTTTTTGCTGTTTTGAAACACCTGTGTGGTCCTCACCACCGTAACTGAAAATTGTACTTGACAAAAGGAATTCTAAATGTAGTTTAATGGCATGGTAAGAATGTCCTTGACGTTTCAGTTTCAATGATTGAGTGTTGGTGTCCATTGTGTGGGGGCACTAGGAAGGCTAGGAAGGATTTGTGTGGGATGCTGTCCTGTGCTGGGCTCCCATCAGAGCTCAGCTTCAGCAGCTCTCTGCGGGGTGAGGTCTGGCTGGATCCCTGAGCTGGCGCAGGTTTGCCGAAGTGCTCTGCTCCAAGCTCTGTGGGTGAGCACAGCAATAAGGATGCAGACCTGTGTGCAGTCAGCTATGTAAACATTTCCACATGCCAAATGTGCACAGCTGCTGTCACCATCCAGCGCTGGCCCTCCTGCTGGATGGGTGTGCTCCCAGCTCCTGGAGGCGTGTGGGATATCTGCAGAGAGGACTGGGAGACTGCTGCTGCCAGACACTGCTTCATGGTGTGTGACACAAGCTTATGGTGTGTGACAGGCTGAGGGCTGGCACTTCTTGCTGTGCTGAGAGCCAGACTGCTGTGAAGTTGCAGGAGGGTGGATTATACACATCTGTGTGTGTGTGCAATGTGCACACCCAGGAGCCCCTCAGGAAAGCCCTCCTGGCTCTGTGTGTCCTGCTTTATCCCACCTGCTGCTGCTCTGGAGGCTGTGGCAGGTGCCTGCCTGTTCCCCTGTCCCTGTCCCTGTGGAGAGGGATCCAGGCAGGAGCTGGGCTGCACAATTCTGCTTTGGGTGGGTGGAGGGGAAAAAGGACAGTGCAAAAGCATTTCCTTTGCTGTCATCACATTCCTCTCTGTGAAGCAATATGCAGAATAAATAGACTCCACAACCTGATGTAGTTATGAACCAGCTTTATTAAGTAAAAGGTTAAAATTCAACACATAATTCAACAAGCTAAAATTTAAATGCTTAATGCATATTGCTAACTCAAGTCAACACCAAAAATCTCTATTTCATCTACACCAGGAATTTATACCTGAGCTTCAGTGCCCTCAGTGCCCTGGATGAAAAATGAACAGCTTTTCAGATGAACTTTTCAGGTCTTGAGAAGTCTAGACACCACTGGTCTTTCTGAGTGTCCACTTAGCCCTGACATTTTTAGAAGTCTGGAAATCAGTTATTTTATTAGTCTTTCATCATAAAAAGGTTATTTCCCAGCATAAAGAAGAATTAAGGCTGCAGTGAGTTACCCTTTCCTAGGAATGCAGCAGTGGCTGGCCAAAGCTTTCTCCAAAGGCGTTTGTGGAGGGCTTGGTCTTTCCAAAAGTTCTTCTGTGGGGGAACTAAAAGCAGCAGGCAGTAGCATTTGGAAACCCTTCTTCAAATCACTCAGTAAGGAGTGCCAGCTGTCTGCCACTGGCATTCCTGTGATAGCTGTAATGCAGTCATTACCCATCTCCTGAGCAATCTTCGGAGCAGGACAGGCTCCTTCTGGCATGGGCTTTGCTTTCTGCCTGTCCTGATTAGCCCAGACAAAAAAATCAGCCTGTATCAGTTCCTGAGAAGTGCCGGGCAGTTGTTGTGTAGCTGTGACCTGATTTTGCCATGGTGGGTGTAATTTCAGTTCCCATGCTCTCTGTGCTCCTTGTGCTGATGGTGCAGTTGTCCGAGCTGGGAGGCCTTGCTGCTGGGAGCTGAGATGTTGCCATTGCTCCTCTCGCAGATGTGGGAGAGCAGGCACAAAAGGCTGTCTGTAAGCAGGGACAGAGAGGGCTTGGAGGAGGTTGTTCACTGGCATTTCTGCTTTCCATGTACTGCCCAAACAGGAGCATATTTCTTACCAATTGCAGTGACTTGGATCTAAGTAGTGTTTAGTGCTGCTGGTGTCACATCCTCAGCTGGGCTGCAAGTTCAATTGCCAGGAAAACAATTATGGAAAGGAAACAATCCGACTCAATCCACACTCAGCGCTGTGCACTTAACAGACATCAAATGAAATCATCTATACTTGGAAAATGTTATAGAAAATGCATGAGGTTACCTTCTTACTTAACAGCTCTGCTCAAACTTATTGCCCAGGCATTTTTCAGAGTGGAATTTGGTGTTGTTCCCTGGGAGTTCCTTGGATACTTGACCCTAGGTCAGCCTCTCCTACAGGAAACCCTCGTGAAAGTACAAATGCCAGTGGAAAATCCCCGATATTTCTTTGGGCAGTTCTCCCTTGGGACTAATGATTCTCAGTCTCATGGAGGTGATTCAAGAGCCATCTTCATCCCAGTGATGTGATTAAGCATGTCCCCTTTTGGTCAGTTGGCTCAGAACTGCCTTTGCCTCTGATGAGGAGAGTCCCAGACAGTAAAGCAGAAGGAATTATTGGCATATGCGAGCAGTGGGCATGCCTAAAGTGACACTAAATTCCAAGGAGATTTCCTCTACCAGATTGAAAAGAGCTGTGGCTCCCCTTGGGAAAAGATGTGCAAACACATATTCTCAAAACTGGGGTGGGGAACACTGTTGGGCAATGATGGGAAGACAAGGCTCCTATAAAACACCCTTGGTGGGAGAGAAAACCCCCAGCTTGCTTCCACTGGAATTTTTCATCTGTTCCTGGAGGATTACCAGAAGTGCAGTTCTCCTGAGACGCCAGCCTTCCCCAGGGCCTGGGCTGTGGGGCCAATAGAGGCTTTCAGGGAAGGCCATCTCTGAGAGAGCTGAGTTTGCAAGAGGTTTAAAATCTGCCCTGGAGATGGGGCAAGAGGAAGATTACCAGCCAGTATTTGTGGGAAGTGCCTCATTAATAATGAGCTTTAGGTGCAGAAGAACTGAGGAAGATGTTTTTCCATTATCAGGCAAGGCTTGCAGGAGAAACATTTACTGGAAGTGTTTACATGTTACTTAATACCTTGACATGCATTATTCAACTTGTGTAATATCAGCTGGGGTGGAGCAGGGAGGAATGGCTTTGGCAGGAGAATTTGTTTGCTCCCCATGGAATATTTTCCTGGTCGTAGCTACCTTCTTTGGCAATGAGATACATTCCAGGAACAGAAAAAGTGTTCTTGAGCCACATTTTTATGAGCTGCTGGAATGTGCTCTCTTGTGAAGGTGACCTAACCTTGTCCTGGTGGCTGCTCCTTCTCTGAGCACTGGCACCCTGTCAGTCTTTCTCCAGAGCAGAACAGAACTGCAACAAAAGCTCCCTGCCCTCAGGGGAGGGGGCACTGAAATGCATGCGCTTCTCCTCCTGGAAACAAGCCCCACGCTCCCTCGCAGGGGGAGGCAGCAAGGGCACTCTCCTGAGCCAGCCACTGGGCTGAGCTCTCCTGCTGGGCCTGAAGGACTTTCTGAGCTGCAGCCACGCGAGCTGAGCCCTTCTGCTGGGGAAGAGCTCTGCTCACATGAGCACGGCTGCAGTCACACAGTGAAGGAGAGGAGAAGGAGAAATAGACTGGGGAGTGTGAAGTTCAGCAGGCATCTCTGCTTCCCTCATCCACACACACAGCAATTTCATGATTCACTTGCTGGATGATTTTGTTTTGCTGACAAAGCTGTGATAAACAAAGACTTGGCATCATTTGCATAGTTGTTTGATCTGAAGGCGTGTGAGTCATATAAATGAAACTTGTTGTGATAGATTGCCAGGCAGAGGGGGTGAAACACACAGTTTTTGATTTGGTTAATCAGTACCTGGAAACTCCATAAAAAGTGAATCAGCACAAAGCCTGGAGTTTCCAAAATAGTAAGGCAGGCTTAATTTCTAGTTTTGAAACAAATAATAATATACTTGTACTCTTACACTGCAATGATTTTTTTTTTGTGATGGCATCTTGCCAGACTTAGTAATTTTAACTTTTATAGGCTAAAAATTAGGATGATGCATCTGTAGCTCAAAGAAACTGTCTAAAATATAATTCCTAGAAATAACATGAGTCTTCCTGATTCAGGATGACTGGTTGGTCTAGCAATGAAAGGCTAGAAAAATGTACTTCAAAAATGTACTGGCATTTTAGGAGTATTCCAGGAATCTCTCCTGCACTGGTTGTGCAGTGCTCATTAATATATCTGCTCTGAAATGTGCTTTTTTCCAAGGATGGGACTCATGGCTCTGGATTATCAGAAGTTTAGTAGAACTGTGAGATGAAATAATTTCTGTCTGCTGCAGCAGGGAACTGAACATTCTTGCTTCTCAGCAATTTCAGTGTGTGCTTGTGACTCTGTTTGCACTGATTTAATGTAGGACAGTTTTATAGAAAAATAAACATTGAAATTAGTTGTACATGAATTAGTGTTAGACTTGAAACATTGTTAATAAGACATCTAAATGCCTTTCGAAAGCCTATCTGCTGCACATACGTATTTTTGTTAGTCCTTTTAAAAGCAGAAACTCATCAGTAGTATTAAAATTACAACACAGTCACCTGAGGGAAGAAGTTAGAATCTGTGATTTTAGATAGAGATTCCAAATAATAGTCCATTTGTAGGTAGAACTGGTATTTTTGAGAAATGATGATGCATGTAGTATTTGCCATTTTTCTAGTGCTTATGGAATTTTAAAATTTCACAGCAACTTCTTTAGTTTGCCCTGCTATGTAGGTATAGTGGTGATAAGCAATGAAATTATTGCATTGATCACATTTTCCATGGGCTAGTGAAATGTTAATGCAGTACCTGTGTCTTATGGTAGCAGCAATATATAATTTGCTTTTATCTCTTTCTTTGGTTTGCACATCACGTGTAACTCATGCAAGGTGGCTTGGAGCAAGTCTTCCCTGGTTTGCAAAGTTACATGGCCAGATTCTGAGGTGATGCCCACTGTGCCCTTCAGGTCAGGAGATGTGTTTGGCCCAAAGGATAACTATGCCCGTGTCCTTGGAGGGACAAAGACTCTGTTTTCTCTCTTGTGGCAGTTCTGACAAAACAAAGTCTTGCTAACTGTGACTTACACCATTGTGGCTGGACAATGATGTCCTCGAAGAAAACTTAACAAAACATAAGTTAGAAGTCTCCTCAAGGTGAAATGCTGAAATTGTACAGTGTTTCATATCCACAGTCATTAAAATGTGTGACAGCCTCAATAGTGTTCCTGATCATTGCAGCAGCTCCTGCTGCTGGTTTTCACAGTTGTCACATCTGCTCTGTTGTCAGAATTGCCTTAACAAGAAGGCCAGCTAGAAAATAAATATGCAAAGAGGCTGAGAGAGAGATGGATTTCCTGTAATGAATCTCTTTCTAGTCTTTGCCTCTGGCTGAGAATAGTAATATGCCATTAACCCAAGAGATGTAAAACATGCTGTGCTGTGCTTGGAAGGGTGTCAAAAACTCCTCCTGTAAGGATGAGAAGATATTTTATTGCTATTCCAGTTGTTGGTTAGCCTAATCATAGTAAGCATTTCAGAAAAAGGGAACTCCTTGTGAAGGCTGATGTTTGAATTTGGTAATTAGGAGATTGCAAAGAGGGGCTGGTAACACAGATGTGTTGAGGCAGGAGGAGCAGCTGTTACACTTGAAGTGCTGTCTCACACATTACAACCTGCTGGACATCGAAGCCTATTTTTAGTAAAAGAATAAATAAGCTGGCTGTGCCCTACTTTTTGTCAAAATGTGTCATGGGATCTTTGTATTTGATTAGAAAAGTCGGTAGAAATAACACAAGGGAACTCGGTGCCTCGTCTAAAAACTGACATTTCTAACAATCCAGTTATGTTAATAAGATGTTAATATTGGCTATGAGTTCAGGCCCACAAAGTAGGCAGAGAAAATGATAGCTGGTGGGGGACTTGTCTGTGTGGGCTGTGAGGTTACATGTGGACAGAAGTCCTGCTCTAGTAGGCATTGGCCTTTTGGATGAAAGAATTTGTTTGCTATTGATGGAACTATTTTTACCAAGTCTGTGTTAGGAATCTGGAAAAATGAAGGACTATGTAGAGTTATTTGTGTATAAAGGGAGGATGTAGCAGGAAAGTCAGCTGGCCACTTCAGGGTGTGTCGATTGTTGTAAAGGCCTTACTCTTCCTAATTCTGAGTAGTTTTTTTAATCTTCACTTGCTGGTACAGATGGAGGTCCACATACCTCATGAAAAAGCTGTCTTGTAAAGTGTGACCATACCCAGAGACCAGAGCAGATGCAGAAAAAGTTACATTGGCTATGGTATGGAATTAGTGACAATAAGTATTTCAGTCAGTTTGTCTCCAGATTAGTGCTACTAAAAATTTGCTGCTTTATTACAATGGAATTTGCATAAAGTGATCAAAATGCCACCATTTAAAAGTGGCTGCCTAGGAGCTCCTGCCCGTGGGGTTTCTGTGCTTTGGAAGCAATGGGACCAAGTGCCTTCTGGCTGGGGGCTTCAGCTCCCAGCCCTTCCTGGCACAGCTGCAGCCTCAGGGCAGAGGCACTCTGCAGTTCCCCAGCCAGGACCCAGGTCTGGGGAGCTCTGTGGGATCACCAGCACAGCCAGTGCTCCAGGAGAGCCTTGCTGGGGTCAGACCCCCCTCCAGCTCAGACCTGCTGTTGCTCACCAGCTCCCACAGCTAGTCTGAGCGGGGAAAAGCAGAGGGAGCTGAGCCCAGCAGTTCACAGCAGGGCTGTGTCTGCCCTGGTGGGTGCATCAGCTGACTGCTGGTGATTCTGGTGTGGCACAGCAGCCTGGGACCTCAGGGAGGTTAAGGAAGAGGCCCTGGATTTAAAGAGGCTCCGTGTCGTTTAAGCTGGGCTTAAAATTTTAAAAGGAGAGGCCTCAGACATGAAATTCAGTAGGAGCAGAACATCACAGTGCCAGGATGGTGCTTGGGCTGCTGCAGATGGCAGAGGGGTTTGCCTCTCTGGTTCCTGTGTGCTCTAGGTTCTCAGAGAGCTCTTCTACTGAAATTTTACTCGTGTTCAATTACTTGGTTTAGCAAAGCACTGTTAAAAGCTGCTTGTTCTGGCTGCAGGCTGGTTTCCATTAGCCAAAGCCACTATCACCTTTGTCTGACAAGTGGTTTGCAGTCTGGTACTGCTTGGGCTGGCTGCTGCTGCTGCTGGTGCTGCTGCTGCTCCTGCTGGTGCTGCTGTCCCTGCTGCCCCTGCTGCTCCTGCTGCCCCTGCTGCCCCTGCTGCTGCCCCTGCTGCTGCTCCTGCTGCCCCTGCTGCTGCTGCCCCTGCTGCTGCTGCCCCTGCTGCCGCTGCTGCCGCTGCTGCCCCTGCTGCCCCTGCTGCCCCTGCTGCTGCTGCTGCTGCCGCTGCTGCCCCTGCTGCTGCTGCCCCTGCTGCCCCTGCTGCTGCTGCCCCTGCTGCTGCTGTCCCTACTGCTGCTGTCCCTGCTGCTGCTGCTGTCCCTGCTGCTGCTGCTGCCCCTGCTGCTGCTGCCCCTGCTGCTGCTGCCCCTGCTGCCCCTGCTGCTGCTGCCCCTGCTGCTGCTGTCCCTGCTGCTGCTGTCCCTGCTGGTGCTGCTGTCCCTGCTGCTGCTGCTGCCCCTGCTGCTGCCCCTGCTGCTGCCCCTGCTGCTGCCCCTGCTGCCCCTGCTGCTCCTGCTGCCCCTGCTGCTCCTGCTGCCCCTGCTGCTCCTGCTGCTGCTGCTCCTGCTGCCCCTGCTGCTCCTGCTGCTGCTGCCCCTACTGCCCCTGCTGCTGCTCTGCTGCTGCTGCTGCTGCTGCTGCTGCTCCTGCTGCTGCTCTGCTGCTGCTGCTGTTGTTGCTGCTCCCCCCTGCACCGGGACAGCTGAGACACCAAGGGCAGCTTTCACAGACACCCAGGCTGGAGCTGCACGGGCACAGGGACGGCAGCACTCCCTGAGCACCTCTCAGGGAGTGTCGTGCTCACAGCCCGAGGTGCTGTGTCCTGCTCACAGCGTCGAGGTGGCGTGTCACACCATGTCCCTCACCATGCCATTAGCACTTCTCCATGCACCCTCAGAGGTCCTGGTGGCAATTGCCAGCTTGGGTTTCACAGGCTGGGCTGTCTAACAGCTGCAGAGATGGAGGAGCTCCAGGAGGCCAACTTTCAGCTGAGCTGGTACAGGACCATGCTACCCATACACCTTATCCTCTCTGTCATATTGTTTATGTGTGCTGCAGCACTTTAACCCTGGGCATGGGATCATGTATTGGGAATCTCTTAGCGTTTTCCCTACAGGAGATTAAATATAGGCTTTGACAGTTAAACCTGATTCTTGGGATTTACTGTACTAAACACATGGTTTGAAATAGTCACAGCCAGTATTATTCACTTGTTTATTAACACTTCTTAAATTTCAGTGACTAATGACTCTACCTTCCAAATGGTACCAACCTGCTACTTTGGGCAATAGGAGACATATTTTTTCTAGTCTAGACGAAGAAGGGCCTTCAAAGGGGAGATTAAAGTTTTGTTAACAGACAAGCTGGTTTTTGGAGGTTACAAAGCAAACTGGCTTTCTCTTGTGACTGCTGAGGAGAGTGACATGTTATTTGTCATACACAAGATGTTCTAAAGCCTTTTATTTGGACAGCAGTAGGCAGCAAGCTGGCAAAGGGATGACCATGCAGTGCAGTGGCCATTATTCTCTCTACTATTGTTCACAGTTTTGAATATGACTATTTTTTTTTTTAAGAAAAGAATTACTGATGACAGACTCTTGTGTCATTTTGTATTCACCAGAAAACATTCCTGTGCTTTAACTGCCCAAAACTCATTTGGTTTGTAGATGTTGCCATTGTATCCCAGTGTCAGACAGTAGCAAGTTGCTATGTGTGTTTAAATTTTCTAATGAATTCTTTCTAAGCATCTCCTGCCCAGTATTTTGCTGTGTTCTGGATCATTGTCCTTTAGATTTATTCTTTTTTTTTTTCAAAATGGCTTTTTCTGCTTCAGGCCAAACATCCTTAACATGGCATTTCCACTTGCCTTTTTTGTGTCCGGGTCTGCTGCTACAGTTCTGTGATGTTTGCAAATACAGAGACAATTTAGTTTCTTTCTTCTGATTACTGCAGTGACACAGGATTCAAAGAGTGTAAACCCAAAAAACTGAAAATGACACATTTTCAAGCAACCAAGAATGTGCCCTAGGTGTACAGCTGTTTCACTTGCAAAGACATGACTCAGATCCAGCCTTTTCAGACAAAGCTCTTTCATTATACTGAGAACACATGTAACAATAGCCTGGGGGGCAGAACAATAGAACATTTGTTGTTTTGTGAAGGGGGGTGGGAAGGCAATCTAAAGATAAGGAAATTGAAAATTGAAATGATATTTGAAGTCTGGTAGATTTTTTTTTTTGCATGCCACATAGGATATAAAAAGGTTTCTTTAAGATGTTTCAAGGCAAGTTCCTTATCCGTGTCACACACACTGTCTGTAACAACTCTGTGTGTGACAAGAGCATGAATATCATGCAAGCTGATCAGCCATAATCTGAAATATCTTAATAACTACTGGCTGAAATCTCTTTATTCCCCCTGCTAAATACTGATATTGTATTTGGAGGCATAAAACAGAAAATGGAAGGGAAATTTGAAATCGGGCATTACAACCCTGGAGAAAAACTCGGTGTGGTCAGGTATCACTGAAGTCTATTCACAGAAATTGTCTGTACAAGACAGTTTTAAAGTGCCTGGGGCTTTATGTGTGATAGACACTTCAAGGCATCATTAGTCAATTGAAAAAGAGGGCAGTAAAGTAAACAGTAAAGAGATATTTAAGGCTCTGGATTGTAGCCCTCTGCTCAGTCCATTCACATCCTGGCTTATGCTTTGCAAAGACTGCACTGGATGCTGTAGAACAACCACCTAATGTCACAAGATCCAGATAAAATAGCTCTTTGTAAAGAAACGTTATCAAGCCTTTCCAGTCACAAACCCATTTGTCATCAGTGAGGCCAACTACTGAGCCAAGGTTTCAGTATCTAAGCCAAGACTATCTGGAATATTTAATGTCAAAACCACAAGTATCAGAATGATTTGAAAAAGTGCAGAACTGGGACTTTTTACACTACTGGATTTCATTACTACCTTATTTCTTCAGAAACATATTTCAATTGCAATGTAAACTTTAATCAGAAGAAACAAGTGGCTCAACATGCTGAGCTAAACTTTGTTATGTAGAACACGATCCATTTGTATGAGTGGCACATTTGCCTGATAAACCAGTTCCATTTGAACTCTACTTTTTTTTTTTTTCCAGGAAGAAGGGAAGTCGAGGGAAGTTATTACACTCTGTGGTGTGAAGTAGCAGCATGATGTTCAGGAGCAATGCCTGTGGTACAGAGCAGATTAAGGAACTGGTTAAAAGCAGGAAGGGGAGCTGTTAATTGACACAGGACAGACAGGCTGTGAAGGCAACTGACACATGGTAGGCAAGATTTCTCATTAACTTCTGCCCTTCCACCGAGATTTGCCTAGAGGTAGCATTGCATGATCACCATTCATGCAAAAATTCCATTTGCTGAAGTAATAGGGGAGATCATTGTCCTTCCCAGAGATTTCCAGTTAATAGATGTTGTGGTTGGTTGGGTGGTTTATAAAAAACAACAAAACATTTCCTAGATATGTTTAAATCCAAATTTAGTGGATTTTTAGTGCCTTCAGTATTGGCAAGTGAAGTTGAGGAAGTAAATCCATCCATCCCTCCATTTTCAAAACTAGAATAACTGGAAAAATGAACAGACTAAAATAGACAAGCTTAATGATACAGCATGATTATTAGCATAGGGATGTTAAAATATGCATAATATGATCATACTCTTTGTGGGCAAGGATGTGCTACGCCTCGCCCTGTGTTCATTGAAGGCGGCAGGAATGTGGCTGCTGATTTCAGTGGGTGGGGACGGGCCCGCTGCATGCAAAAGTTGTTTCATTATCGGTTACGTTCTACCTTGCCTTCCTTTGCTTCTTTCAAGCCTTAGAAAAACCCTTTTCTAGGTATTAGTTCCCATGCAATTATTCCTGACGGCTCAGCACCAAGACTCTTGAAATGAGGACGTATCGGGGAATTCATTGCCAAGGCTGCTATAATGAGCTCTTCCCTGCTGATTTCCAGAAGGCGCCTCGGGAAAGGTGCTCTAGGATGAGCCTCTCCAGCGTGCCCAGGGCGGCTGCCCCTGCTCGCAGTCCGACCTGGGCGTGCGGTAGCGACTTCTAGGGCGCTGCGAGTGCGAGCCGCGCCCGGCGAGCGCCAGGCCGGGGCAAGCGGGGCTGCGCGTCCGTCCGCGGCCGGCGGAGCGCTCCCGGAGCG
>JAYDZK010000016.1:2546912-2570821 GCA_034509185.1 Euphonia xanthogaster | reverse complement strand
AGTCTCCACTGATAAATGGCAAAGAAGAGCTGACTGACAGACTTTGGGAAGGGCCAGGGCTGGCTGATGCAACCCCCAGGGGTATAAAAGACTGAGCACCCATTTTGAGATGAACCAGCCACGTGGTATCCACAAGGACAGTTCTCAACGCTGCAGCTTTTTCCTTATGTAGGCCTTTGTTGTATTTTTGTTAAGGTTTAATAAACCTTTTAAAACTTTCAAAGTGAGCAGTTGTCTCTCACAGGATCATTGGGCTCAATGCCTCCTGTTTTGGGGTTCGTATGTGACAGAAAACAACACCTGCACATGCCAAAAGATCATTTTCCAAAACTCACATGCCTAATGCCTTCCTTTGGGAAAAATAAAACTCCCGGATGGAGCCACGTGCACAGGAGTTACTGCACCAGGAAATATCCTAGAAAGATCTGTCATCACATTGTCTCTGCTCCCTGTTCAGAGAGGATGGATGCAGGACTTTCTGAGAGGCACAAAAAGGACACATCCACAAGTCAGACTGGGAGAGACACTGGGATGCTGGCGGCTCAAGCACTCAGGGGAAGCTGCAGTGGGCAAAGCACCCACCCAGGTGCCAGGGGCAGGCTCAGCCCAGCTCAGGCTGCAGCTGGTGTTGGACCAGATAAGGAAAGAGCCAACCCTGGGAGGTGGGAACTTTATCCTTATCAAGTGATAACTCCCCTGCCCAGGGCAGTGCTGGGACATTCACACAGAGCCTGAAGGTGCTCACTCTGCTGATGGGCTGTGATGGGACATAGCTGACAACAGCACTGATTTATCAGGCAGCTGTATCTTGTGATAAGGTGTAAAAGACTCCCCAAGTGTCCCATGATCCACAGCATTCCAACATGCAGGTGTCCTTGATCCCCAGCATTCCAACAACCATTACAAGCTCCCCACCCCTGGGCAGGTGCCTGGGCATTCCCACCTGAGCCTGAGTGAATATAAACCCAATGGATTGTGCATTATGTGGGTTTCCCTAGGATTTTTTTCACCACATGATGGATCTAGCCTATGATCAGCACTTTGACCAATGGACATTGAAATTGCAACAACCAAGTCTCATCACAAGTCTTTCAGGTGGTGAGATCCTTCTACTCTTATACATTTTCTTTGGTGAGATCCTTCTACTCTTATACATTTCCTTAAGTCATATATTTATGGTTCTATATTGTCATATTACTGTAGATAACATGTTGATATATGTATATATATACTGTAGATAATATAATATTATTTTGCAGATAATAAGAACCAAAGACAATTGTAGACAATATTATTGTAGACAATAAGAACCAAAACATATCTGTTTTCCTGTGCAACCAGGTTGTTGCAAAATAAACCTAAATGTGTGTATTTACAAACACTGATGAATGAGTGTCATTTCAAGAACTTGTGTTACCCTCACCTTTTGGGGTGGGTTGTAACAGCTTGATGGCACAATACATTTTATTGCCACTACTCTCAAGGTAATTTATGAATACTTATCAAAATCTCATATTTTATCATTAACTGTGAGATAGTTTAGATATAGGAAATAGAGGAAGAGAGCTTTAATGGCATATTCAACCTCAAACCGGTCAGGCAGTACCATTTTCCAATGTTCCAATGTCCAACCAAGTGGTACTGAAGAGTTTTAAGCCATGGGAATCCAAGAGAGAGCAGACACTTTTTTCTGGTTTGCATTTGAGCTCTAATCCTGAATCTGCCAGACTCCAAAATAATTTAGGTTTAACTGTTCCTCTTGTGAGAATGACAGTTTCATCTGGAAAATGCTTTTTCCTGCTCTGTTTACTTCTGGAGGTCTCACTGGATGTGCACCTACATTTTGGGTGTCATACGAGCAAGAAGGCTTCACAGGGAGCAACTAATGGCTCTGATGGTTTGGTTTTGGATCCATCTTGAGAGGTGACAGTCAGCTGGAATATAGTGAACAACCACATGGGATGATTCCAGACAGAAAGGGTGTGAAATTGAATTCTGAACATGGATAAAGCACAGGGAATCTGAGCTTCAGTTGCATTACCCATCCTGCAGTGGAACACCTATTTCATATAGATTTTACTGGCTAGGGAGGATTACAGAATCCAACAGCTCAGGCCCATTTTTGTATGAGCTCTTTGAAATCTGAAGCATGATGCCAAGAATGTCAGTGCTCCCAGATTGCCATTTGGATAGTGAGTTACACAAGTTTTCCCTGTATGTCATTTACATATAGGAATTTCCATCCTGTGCTGGACCAGCAGTGTGTCTGCTCTGCTCAGTCTGTCTCTACCCTTGATCAATGCCAGATGTCTTGCAGGAAACCACATGCCAACAATTCCCTGATAGGTAAAAAAGGCTTCCTGCCTCTCCTGATGAGGAGCAGAGCACATTTATCACTTGGCACGTGGATGTAGGACACAGAGACTAATGAGGCTTGACCTGAAGATAGTCCAAGTCACTGAGAGCCTTGGTTTCATGTGATTTGGATTAAATCAGTAGGATCCCACTGAGCAATCAGTTTAACTCCAGTTCACATGCATTAGGACCTTTCAGTGGCAGATATGAGCAGCTCCACTGATTTTGCTGGCACTGTGTCACTTGGAGTGACTGAGGGTCAAGTCTCAAAAGACCCTGCATTCTCCTTCCATCCTTCTTTTTTGGTGTTTTTTGACAACATGCAGCAACCACAGTATCCTGAGCTGTTGGTTTATGCCAGAAAGAGTTATATTTACACTGTCTGAACAGTGAGCAAGGATGGTTAGGGGTAAGAGCAGATGCTCAGATAACACTTAGAACTTTGGCAAAATACAGATTTTCCTCTTGGAATTTCCCATGTTCTGAAGTGCAGGATTTCCTATCTTCCTTGGCATGGATGGATGGAAAAAACAATTCACTTAAAATAAACAGTTCCCAGGAGATGCAGAGGCCAGGGAAGAGCCTGCTCCAGTGCTGAGCACAAGGCCTGAAGGCCCAGTTCAAAGCTCTTCAAGACAATAGCAAAGAAAAGAAACCCTATTGAGATGAATGGGATCAGCCCTGTATTCATCAAGCTTCAAAGTCCTCACAGGCTGAGGCACAGATACCACACAGTCATCCAGGGAAAACAGATCCGGCACTGCCAGGCCCCAGGAATAACCATGAGAACCGTGGGTCATAAAGTCTCTCCTCACCTCTGGGGGTCCCAGTTGTGGGTTTCTCTGGATCTGGATTGAAGGCACTTGAGATGGCAGTTCATGTTCAGACTCAGGTGTTTGTTATTCCTTATCAGTGAAACAGTCTCACTACTGTGAGTTCTGCAGCTTTTCATTAGAGGGCACAAAATGGCCAACAATCTCTTGGCACAAGGGCTTTTAAGACTGAACTATCCAACTGAGAACTGACACCTGGATTATTTTCCCTTTTAACCCAATAACTGATCCCACAGAGCCCCCAGTGGGGACTTTTCAGCCCAATTACAAAATGCCACCCAAACCCATGGAGAAGGAGGAAGAAGAAGCATGAAGAAGAAACCCAGGACCACACCCTGTGCCCTCCATCTTGCTCCCATCCACAACACACTAAAAACCCCAAAACCTCAATTTCTCACCAGGTGACACACCTGCACTGCTCTCTATAATCTATTTCACACTTTAGTGGATTCCAGTCTATCTTGAAGTCTGGGAAACTTTCTCCATGGATGAGGGTCAAAGTCAGTGCTCCCCTGGGGGTCAGGGCACCCCAGAGCAGACAGAGAATTATTCCTGCTTTCCACAGGGTAGGGAAAAAAATAGAAGGAAGTGGTGTCCCAACTAACTCGAGATGGGTTTTGGTAACACAACAGATGAGTCTGACAGGAGCTTCATTTTTCCGTGATGAAGTCAGAGTTAGAAAACAGAGAACGGTTTGAGTGTTATGGTTTTTTCATTCAAAAAACCAATTTTATTTAATTTTTTTAAGTACTCAAAACTTAACTGTGAGTTGAGTTCCCTTTGCCAATGAGAATAATAGTTCAACCTGCCACTGAAGCTCCTGGAGCAATGAAATTCTCTGGCAGAGCCCACCAGGCTGCAGTTTGATTTCTAACTGGAAAGGTGCTGATTTATAATAAATGTGACCTTCCAGTGTAATCTGCACAGAAAGCTCAGTGAACTGTAAAAAGCACTTTGTTTACTGTATTCCATGTGGTTCCAGTGCTCTGTCTGGGAGGAAAATAGGATTGCAGTGCCTTGAAACGCATTTTCTCTCTAAATTTCCAAAATATGACACAACTTGCCGTGCACGATGCCTGTGTGCTATTCCTCTCTGAGAGACACAGAGGATTTGGTGTCCCTAAACTCTTCAGCAATTCTTACACACCCCCATTTCATGTCCTTTAAGTTTTTTTGATAACCACAACAGTTCCAGTCTACTTCTACTGAAGAGTGAGATCTCCAGAGATACAGAGTGGCTCAAAAGGAATTGTCTGCCAGACACACAGCCCCGAGGATGCTCTATTCTAATCTTCCCTTTTCTCTTCCCACTTCAGCTGGAATTCAGCCCTGCCCACCTTCACCTTCAGTGACATGTTCATCCAGATCTCCACCCGCTTGGCATCCCAGTACATCTACGGGTTTGGAGAGACGGAGCACCCCACCTTCCGACACAACATGAGCTGGAACACCTGGGGAATGTTCACCAGGGACCAGCCTCCAACTGTAAGTAGGCAAAGAAGAAGAAAACGTGATTTCTGAACCAAAGAGTGCAGAACTGTTCGGCACGACTTTAAAATCCAGTGGATGTCTGCTGGTATTGGGCTTTGAGCATATTTATCAGAGTTCACCATTTAGATGGTGTCTCCATGGCAAAGGTCATTTGTAAACCCATTATGTGGGACCTGCAAGAACAATGTGAGGAGCTCAGGCCCTCAGCCAGATGTTGGAAGATGACAGATGGCTTAGGAGTAGCAGCACGTTCCTCCTTTTTTTATCCTTCTCTGCTCATTGTTTTGAAAATTAGACATAAGTCAGAACAATTCCTGTTGCTTGGGGATTAATTTGGTACTTGCACAGGTAAAGCAGAAATCTTATCTCTATTCATTTGTCTTATTTCCTACAAGATAGCAAATTTCCAATTATCAGGGAATGGCCAATGAAATAGCAGTAGCTAATTATAGCTCTGACTTCCAGTTCAGGCTGGAACACATTTTGACAAAATTAAATATAATGTCACTAGCACCTCCTGAGCACGCAGACACCTGGTTCTGTTTGCAAAGAAGGGAAAGTTTTGTCCTGAGGAAGCACCTTCTCATTAGTGAAATTTAAGTGCAACAATACCTTTGCTTTCCTTCCTGCCTGAGCAGTCTTGACAAGCCTGACAAATTGTGAAGCTCCAAGTGACCTTCTGCAGGCCTGTTTTGTGGTTAGGTAAAGTTTATTTGCCATGTTTGGCAATTGTCTCACATTTTATTAAATTTATTACTAAATGTTAATAAGCAAATGTTTGCAATGTTGGCTCCATAGCATTGACTAAATACAGTAAAATGCATTTTGTTTTATTTGCAGTACAAGTTGAATTCCTATGGTTTTCATCCATTTTATATGGGTCTTGAAGAAGATGGCAATGCCCACGGAGTTCTCTTGCTTAACAGCAATGCAATGGGTAAGAAAACCTTCATTTTATCTCATAAAATCATGGAATGGTCTGGGTTGGAAGGGACATTAAAGCTCATCCTGTTCCACCCCCCTGCAGGGACACCTTCCACTGTCCCAGGCCGCTCCAAGCCCTGTCCAGCCTGGCCCTGGGCACTTCCAGGGATCAAGGGGCAGCCACAGCTTCTCTGGCAGAGCCTCACCGCGCTCACAGGGAACAATTTCTTCCCAATATCCCACCTAAGCCTCCTCTCTGTCAGTTGGAAGCCATCCCCCCTTGTCTGGTCCCTCCAGACCTTTGTAAATTGTCTCTCTCCATCCTCCTCCGCGTGCTCCATTTTTGCAGTCAGCGTTTTGCACCGGTGGCAAATCCAGGCCTCCTTTTCTCACTTCCTTCCCTCCGCTTCCAGATGTGACCTTCCAGCCCACCCCTGCCCTGACCTACCGCACCATCGGAGGAATCCTCGACTTCTACATGGTTCTGGGCCCCACCCCCGAACTCGTGGTTCAGGAATACACCGAGGTAGGAGCCTGACTGCTGCCGGGCTTTGGTGGGTCGGGTTGGTTTCTCTTCGCCCTCCTCACCACGAGCATCCTTTCCTCTTTTCAGCTGATTGGGCGCCCAGTCATGCCACCCTACTGGTCCCTGGGATTCCAGCTGTGCCGCTACGGCTATGCCAACGACTCGGAGGTCGCCAAGGTCGTGGACGAAATGAAGGCGGCTCAGATTCCCCACGTACGTTGGGAGCAAATAACATTCGAGCTTTTGTCTTCGTAGCCTTGACTAAATCCATTGAAACACTAAAGCATTGACCCACCAGAAACACCCCCGCTGCGGTAAAGAAGAGCAGGTTTTGTGCCACAGACTCTGGGCTGTGTTAAAAGCCATTTAATTTTCTTAATTATTCACAGCAAAAAATGACAGGAAGGAGCAGTGATTAAGAAAAACCAGCAGGGAGAAAAATGAAGCAGCATAATTTCATTGCCATAATGCTCTCCGTCAAGTCAGCTGTTATTTGGCCCAGGTTGTTGTTGGAGTAGTAGGAATAGCACCTAGACCTAACAAAATTATGCTATAAATTGAATGTGGATTCGTTTTAAATATAATAATATCAATGTTTCAATAGAGAACAGCTATTCCCATTATTTCCTTATAGCTATGAAAATATAGGTGCAGTTTCTGTGTACATATGTACAGACAAATCAATTTTTTTCTGTATTTTGTATCAATTTCTCCCCTCAATTTAGATGCAGCAATGAAAGGTTTATTTTGCTCATAGTTTGTGTAATAGTCATTTAACAACTTCAGCCTGAAGTTACCACTGCTTCCAATTTTGCACATCAATATTTTACTTATTTTAGCCAATTATTAATATTTGGCAAAAAAGAAGAGAAAATAATTTAAAATTAATTGTTTGTTTGTTTTTTTTTTAACTTCAGGATGTCCAATATGTAGATATTGACTACATGGACAGGAACCTGGACTTCACCCTTTCCCCACGTTTTGCTGGATTACCGGCTCTGATCAACAGAATCAAAGAGGAAGGAATGAGATTTATCATTATCCTGGTCAGTCTGGAATATTGTTTGTAAATTCCAATACAGCATCACAAAATGAAGAATGAATTCAATGTGAGTTTTGAGCCTAAGGGTAAAAGTGTTTCTATTTGTAGGATCCAGCCATTTCTGTGAATGAAACTGATTATCCTGCCTTCACCAGAGGTGTGGCCGATAATATCTTTGTACAGTGGTCCGATACCAAAGAAATTTTATATTCCAAGGTACTGTCCAGGGATGAATATTTAGTGTGTGTTGTTGATGCTCAGTTTGTATTTAGTGTGGCTTGATTATTTAAAATATTCTTTGTCCCATTAGGTCTGGTCGTTCCTTCCCAATGTCCAAATCAATGAGTCACTGCCTCATGAAGACCAAGTAGAGGTAAATACATGGTGTGGTTCTGGACTCAAATATAGACATGATTCAGTTAAAACAGCAGCAAAATCATTGATAAATCTCATGGCAGGAATAAAGTGCAGAAACTGGTTAAGCCTTCCTAAAAACCAAAAACTTAGCAAACAAGCAATTTTTTTTTTTAATTCCAGACTTTTAACTATGGAATGCCTTCAGTCCCCTCATCTGTCTTGTTTTCCTTCTGTTTTTACAGAACTTCGTATCCCATTGTGCTTTCCCAGACTTCTTCCGCAATTCCACATTGGAGTGGTACAAGAGGGAAATCCTGGAGGTCTACAACAATCCCGACCCCTCAAAAAGCCTCAAGTTTGATGGGCTGTGGACTGTAAGTGTGGAAATGCATTTGATTTCTGGGTTGTTTTTCTCTGCCAACACTGGTGGAGAGGGCCCCAATTCCTGATTCCCAGTATCTGCACTGCTCTGGTAGAAGTATCCAGTGTTAAATTCCCATTAAGAAAATGTTGGACTTGACAATCTAGGAGGTTGCTCCCTTGAAACAAAGAATTGCTGAATTACAGAACAGTTTGGGTGGGAAGAAATCTTAAAAATCTTCTATTCCGACTTCCTGCCATGAGCAGGGACACCTTCCACTGTCCCAGGTTGCTCCAAGCCCCAGTGTCCAACCTGGCCTTGGGCACTTCCAAGGATCCAGGGGCAGCCCCAGCTGCTCTGGGCACCCTGTGCCAGGGCCTGCCCACCCTCCCAGGGAACAATTCCTTCCCAATACCCCACCTAATCTTGCCCTCCTTCAGCTCAAAACCATCCCCCTTTTTCTGTCACTCCATGCCCTCATGGAAAGTCCTTTTCCTGCCTTTTTATGGAAGCCCCTTTATGGAAAATGGGATTTCCAACCGAGGCTTCTGAGGAACCCTGCAACGCTGCTTGTGTGTAATTCAGAATTTATGGTGCTCTGTAGCAAACTAAGGGGTTTTACTCTGTGTTTTTAGGACATGAATGAACCAGCAGCTTTTATGAATGGCGCCATGGGTGGCTGTAGGAACGAACTCCTAAATTATCCCCCCTACATGCCTTGTAAGTCTGATTCCTCCTTACACGAGTTTTAGGTTTTTCTGGTTCCTACATAAAGTCTTATCTGGTATATGGGGCATAAAAGCTGAAATAAAGATGGATTTATAAGCCCACAGATCCTCGCTGAACGTGGCCCTTTATTCCTGAGATTTTGGGCACACTGCAAGCCCGGGTATTTCAGCAGGAGCTGTGCAGCACTTTGTAAAAAAAAAAAAAAAGTTCTTTCCAGCTTCTCACTGCCAATGGATTTTGGTCCCTATTTTGTGTCTAAGTGCTTTGCTTGAGGCATACCAGAGAATTGAGCTCTCTGTTTTTGCACTTTCTCAGATGAATAATGCAATTAATTAAATATTTAGAAAATATCCATGTGTCTCCTCTCATTACCATTTATGTGAGCAGTCAAATGCTTGAAATGCTTCGCTTTCTTAGCTCAGCTTTCCTGAAGTACTGGTGTAAAGTAGTACTAATTAGGAATTATTTATTAATGGTTTATTAGCATACTCTCACTGCTTACT
The DNA here is from genome assembly GCA_034509185.1 of Euphonia xanthogaster. Lineage (NCBI taxonomy): Eukaryota > Metazoa > Chordata > Aves > Passeriformes > Fringillidae > Euphonia > Euphonia xanthogaster. The sequence goes on along the minus strand of JAYDZK010000016.1, from coordinate 2,561,700 downwards.
GTTGTATTCAGGTTTCATGAGTGGTTTCTCAGGAATTTCCAGGAAATTAATATTCAGATACACAGATCATACCCCCACCACATCTGGTCTTCTGTTTATGTGATTAGTGTGACAGTCTTCAAAAAGATTTGAAATATTTTCTGATATACTCTGTTTATTCTTTGAGCCTCTGTAGTAAGAGCATCTGTAACTGAACTATTAAAACATTCACAGGCCCAGATACCTGCATAGGAATACTGGAGATATCCCATTTTGAAAATGCTATTTTTATAATTATTGATAAATAAAGGACAGTATAAAGAGACTGAATGCCTAACAGGTTATGAAAATTAAGAAAAAGTAACTCAACTGATTAATACATGATTATTAATAAAAATATATTTCTTCCTTTTGCACAAGATTTGGGATACAGATCAGTAGGATTAATCTACAAAACTCCCTGCATGGAAGGTCTACATTACCTCCCAGATGGGACCCCAGCCAGACACTTCGATGTCCACAGCCTTTACGGATGGTCCCAAGCCAGACCCAGCCTGCTGTAAGTGCTTTGCATTTTCCATGCTGCCTCCAGGATATGTTCTTATGCCTCAAGGAGCTGGAACAGAGGCTAGGTGGAGTTCAGAGGAATAAAGTGGATAGTTACTGAAGTGCCCTCCAAGGCCACACCCTGGCAGGACCGGAGCCACAGTCCTGGCTCTGCCCAAATGGCTCCAAGATGGGAGCAAAAGAGGATTTGGTCACGAGATCTCACATTTTTATAAGTTTTAGTCCATTTGCATATAGGAGTTAACTGTCCAATGAATAGCTTCAGATTATGAAGTTTCATCCTCCTTGCTTGTTTGCCCGTCCTCCTCTTCTCACATAGTTCATGCTTTGGGCCTGAAGTTTGAACAGGTCCAGTTGCTGTTGGGAGCTACATTTTCCCTTTCTTATTCCTGTTATCCCAAAGTCACTCCGTGCTGCTGATGGGCTCAGGTCCCTCTTGGCTCTATCAGAAAAAAAGAAGCTCCGGAAGTTTCTCACCTGAGCCACCCCTGCCAAGACCTTGTTGTGCACACCCAGTGGAGTGGACAAGAATTTGATAGGAAAAGGAATATCACCATCGTTCCTGTGTTTTAAATAGGAGCTGTTTTCCTCTGTTTTGCGAGGCACTGCAACAGAAATCACTACAATAAATCTCACAGCTCACACAGATACTCTTACACTGGAAATTTATAGCAAATGTTATCTATAAAATATCTATCTATACATATATATACATATATTTCAGTCCCAAATTTATTTTTTGGCAGTAACTGAAGGGGTACTTGTGAAACTGAAGAAATGCAATAATTTATTTTGATACTAAACCACCCAAACAGAAAGATTATTTGCACAAAAGACTGTAACTGAGAAGTGAACATCAGTATTTTATGTAACCTGGTGTCATTTCAGTCCTCCATCCATTAGACACAGGAACTTCGGGATATTGCCTTGATGCTGTTCTTTTGTAATGAGGCTTTTGCATAGCCAGAGTCCCTATTAGTGAATACAGGAACTGTTTGGAGGTAAATGCAGCCTTTGTGACCTGAATAATTGTTTTTCAAGGGTAGAGCTACGGAACTAGGCTTGAGGCTCCAGGCACTCGGGTCCTGCTCAGCCCTGAGCAGTTCTACATGTGACATTTGCTGTCTTCACTTTTGAAATTTTGGCTGCCACCTCCAAAGAATTATTGACACCGGGAAAGCAAGCAGAGAATTAAAAGTGTTGGACAATATGTTACAAAGGAATAAAGGATCCTAGGAAAGTTACTGTTTCTCTTGGAGGAAATAATTGTGGCACATTAGTCTGGTTTAATTGCTATGGTAATTTAAGTGACTTGTGCATCTTTTCTGTAATTATGGTGTCACTAAAGCTGCAAATCCTATAGAAAAATAAGCAAATACACCTTATTGAAGCAGCAGTTTAGGCAATTATGGGGCTCTCACATTGGAGAGCAGTGGGATTTAATCAGGGTGATTTTCTGACTAATATGCATATTGATATCCTGTCACCTTGGTCTTTCAGAAGGGACTAAAAATCCCTGACTCTCTTTTTTTTTTTTTTTTTTTTAACTTCAGCACCTTTTAGTCAACTAAACTTATCCTGAGAGGTCCAATATTCCTGCTACCTCTGTTTTCATTCTTGTGAGTCTTTTGGTTTTATTTTTGCTAAATTATTTCCAACTGTTGCTTCAATGACGTGCCCTCGCACACATTGTGGAGCACCTAGAAAATGGGCTTAGAAAACTTTTGCCACATTCCTTTTTTCCCACAGAGGAGTTAGCCTGAGCTGGAAAACTCCTTTTTAATCTCTCATGCTTGCCAGTTCTGCAGGTGCAGGTCGGCCAGCTTTGCTGGGATTGTGTCAGGATCACATTGAATTGCCATAAAAAGCACAAAGGGACCGGATGTATATGATGTAGCCCTTCACTAGGATAACACAAACCTGATTATTTATTTTCAGAGGCTCTTCTGCAGTAAATTCTGGTGCAGTAGTTCTCCTGTAAGCTGTTTCTGTGCCTGTTCCCAACGCAGGGCTCTGCAAGGTGCCACCCAGGAGCGCGGGATCATCATCAGCCGCTCCACGTACCCCAGCAGCGGGAGATGGGTGGGGCACTGGCTGGGAGACAACACAGCAGCCTGGGACCAGATGCACAAATCCATTATTGGTAGGTGCCAGGGAAAGGGTCTGCGTGCCTGGCATCGCCCAGTCACGGAATGGGTTGGGTTGGAGGGACCTTAAAGCCCTAAATCCAGTTCTGCCGTGGCAGGGACACTGTCCACATGCCAGGCTCCTTCAAGCATTATCCAACCTGGCTTTGCTTCTCCTTCACCTCCTTGCTTTTTGTATTCCTGTGATTTTTAGCTGAAAAAAAATTGTTCAGCAACCAGAATTTGTGGTCAATTCCTTTTTCACTTTTTCTTCTTACTTCCTTCTTTACCAGGTGCTGGGATCCCCTTTAATTCCCTTGGGACCAGGCCCTTCCACGCCCTGTTTCCTGCTGCTCATTTTTTTTCTTTGATCCTGTCCACCCACATCCCATCTCCTTCTGCAGCAGGAAAACACAACACATCAGAGAAATTGTGGGGCTTGGATTTGGTTGTTCTCTTCTGAATCAGTAGTGTAATAAACACTGTCTATGTAACCATAAACTAAAAAAAACCCAGCGAGTAACTCCAATTTATTTCTCTTTTCAGGCATGATGGAGTTCAGTCTCTTTGGAATATCTTATGTAAGCTAATGAGTTATTAACTTCTATTTAATTACTGTGATGCTGTACATGATAACACAGTTTTCCATTTGGGTTATTTTGAAAATTTCAGACAGGAGCTGATATCTGTGGCTTCTTCAAAGACTCCCAGTATGAGCTGTGTGTCCGCTGGATGCAGCTGGGTGCATTTTACCCATTTTCCAGGAATCACAACGAGAAAGGAACACGGGTGAGTTGCAATATTTTAATAGTTCTTAGCAGCTGGGCCTTTGCAACACACAGGTAAAACCAGCCAGAACAATGCACAGCTGCCCTGGCTCAGAAAAAATATACATTCCAAGTAAGATGGAGAAAAACAGAACACTTTTGGCTCTTTATCAAATGAAAGTTGTCATTATTTCTAGGCTGGCTCTGCTGTGAGCCTCCCCATCACCTGGGAGGTTTTGTGACCCCAGAGGGGCTGCTCTGGGATTTGGACACTTGAAGGAAGCCCCCTCTAACTTTGCTTTCACTGAATCAAACTCTACATATTTTCCCCTCTGTGCCATTTGGATTGCAATGAGCTACAGCGGGGCTAAAATGGAGATTTTATGGCAAACACACTTCAAGAAACAGAACTGACCTCGGTGCTCTCAGCCCTAATTGCCCATAATGATACAACAAATGAGAAAATGGGCCAGTGTAATAAGATGCTGGAGTGAGACTCAGGAATTTCTGTGCTCTGCATGTTTGCCACCATCAGATATTGTATTTCTGCTGAAAGGAAAAGGGAAATAATTGCCTAAATGTAGGCTAAGGAGTGGAGTGGAGAAAGCTGTAAAACAAGATAACTGGGAAAATGAAAAAAAGGGAAACAGCACTTGTGTTGCAGGGAAAGCTTCAGGTCTAGCAGAGTGGAGCTATTTAGATGGGAAATATCTAATGGATTAAAGTCTCCTTGTCAAAGCCAGCTGCTTTATCTCGCAGCACACACCTTCCACGGGCCCTGAAAGCCTTCAAAATGCAGATTCAGGGTTATCGTGGTGCCTCCAGTCCTACCCAATTTGCCAAGGTATTGTTCCTACATTTAATAAAGACTTGAGGCTCTCCTGACACCAGTCCTTGGTGCCTCAGACTCCTGCTGCGAGCAGAGGGCTGCTGGGCGATGCGTCCCGGGACGTGCCACACCTTGGGCACGCTTTGCATTAAGAATTTTTACTGTTTCCCCTGGGTTTTTATCAGCCTTCCCCTTTCTAGTTCCCCTCCTGGGGCTGACAGTGACAGCCACAGTTTTCACTTGCTCCTGAGGGGAAGAATGAACAAACGAAGATGCTCTGCTTCAGAGGAGAAATTTCTTCGGTTTGTTTTGCTGTCTTGATTTGCTTTTTTAAGCTTTCTCATGCAGTCCAACCCAGCTTCTCTAACAACACTCTCTTTCAGAGGCAAGATCCTGCTTCCTGGGATAAAAACTTTGAAGACATATCCAGGAACGTGCTGAACATCAGATACACCCTGATACCTTACCTCTACACCTTGCTGTACGACGCCCACGCCCACGGCAGCACCGTGATCCGCCCCGTTCTCCATGAGTAAGTGCAATTCCCCTGCTCTCCTCACCGAGAATTCCCATGAAACTCCTCTAGTTGTGACCCTCTAACAACAAGAGTCGTCTCTTTGTTACAGCATTTCCCCCTTCAATTAAAAAATACCAAGTCTTGGCTGGGGAAACCGGAGTTTTTTGCGTGTAGCGATTTGCTTTTTACAAAGAAGCTCAGAAAACAGAGGCTCAAATTAAAAAGTCCATCCCAGTCTGTCCAAGGTTTTATTACTGTAAATTGAGATTTTTGTTGTCCCAATGTACTGAAAAGCAAAAGCAAAGAAATGGACCCAAACCCCTAAAGCTAAGCACTAACTTGCATTTCTCTACTGAGTGTCACGTCAGGATCTTTGTGCAGCCATTAATTGATCTCTGAATTATTAGCAGCAATAATGAGGAAACAGATAGTAGAAAGAGTAGGTGAAATTGCTGGCAGAAGGGCCTTCAAGGAGGAACTCTTTGGGAAAGCTCAGCTCTGGCTGTCTCATCCTGACAGGTTTGTGGGAGACAGGACCACGTGGGACATCGACGAGCAGTTCCTCTGGGGTCCTGCCCTGCTCATCAGCCCTGTGCTGAAAGAGGTGAGCTCTTAAGCCTATTTATTACTCAAAGTCAGCTTAACTAAGCTTCACTTTTTAATTTGAGGTGCCTAAAATTTGTGTGTTTAACTGCAGAATGATCGGAGTGTGAATGCTTATTTCCCCGATGCCCGCTGGTATGATTACCACACAGTAAGTCATCCTTTAAAACTTGCATTTTAAAACTTGTATTTTCTGTATTTTCACAGTGCTGAGCATGGCAGGGAGGTGGGAACACCCTGCCTAATTTGCATTTAATATAAGTTCTTGGAAACATAAAAAGAAATAATAAAAATCCTCGATTCCTTTATAATAATGTATAATAACGTGACCAGAGTTATGATAAATGAAAAGGAAAAGTTAATACCTTTAATTTAGACTTCTTTTCACTTTTTGTAACCCTCAAATGATACACAGAAGATTTTTGTAATGCAACTCTCTAATGAAGAAAGAAAAAAAAAAACAAGTTTACTTGCATAATTTTTCCTGGAAAATAATAAAATATTTGGAAATAGGAAGAGCAGGATCAAAACTCTCTTCATTAATCACAGGTTTGTGTTTCACCTGCTTGGCCCCTTTGGTTCAGCTGCCATCACCCATGGTCAGGCCAGCCTTTTATAGACCCAGAATTTCAGGGTTTCTCTTATTAATAGTTACTCCTGCAGGAAAAACTCCTAATTAACCTGTCTAGAGAAATATTACATTTCGTTCTGAAAGAAAACCCTGTAAAAATTCATCATTTTCTTGTCCATAGAACTCAGATACTGGCTTCAGGAAACAATTCCAAAATCTATCAGCTCCTTTGGACCACATCCACCTGCACATCCGAGGTGGATACATCCTGCCTTGGCAAACACCTGCTACCACAACTGCTTACAGGTAGGAAGAAGTGAAACATTTCAATTTGTCTTTTTGGTGGTTTTTTGGTTTTGATTTTTTTTTTCCCCTAATGGTCTTTAGTGGTATGGGATGGGAAGATGGCTATGGGAGGTCAGTTGGGTGGTACATGACTTTACTGTAAAGAAATTACCATTTGGAGAATATGGAATGTGATCAGCTGAAGGAATTGAGAGCCAATTGTGTTTTGCACAGCCGGAAGAACCCGATGGGACTCACGGTGGCCCTGGATGATGCTCAGTTTGCAGAAGGACACCTTTATTGGGATGATGGGGTTCGCATCGGTATGGCCGGCCCTTCTTCCCTCCCTAAAGCCCTTTTTTTCTTTCCTGTGGGAATGTTTGGATACTGCTAAGTGAGGCTCCATCCCTGGGGATATTCAAAGCCCAAATTCAAGCAGACAAAACCAAAGCCAAGGATGTGAATTGGGGAGAGAGGGAGCAAACTCTGGGATGTGTGAGGAGGAGCAGAGGGAAGGCGTGGACTAAGCCAAGGCCATTCCTGGGGGACAGATCTGAACTCACCTTCAGAGGCAAAACTGAAATGAAACCTGCAGACCAACATTACAGAAGCATGATACTTCCTGACTGAAGCCACACCACGCTGTGATTTACACAATTAACGTGTTGCTTAAATGAACTTGTGTCCTGGGCCTGAGAAAAGGCAGGTAACAAAGATTCCTCCTCAAACCTGTGGGAACCACAACCACAGATCACGTGAGAGCTCTCCCTGATCTCCTCAACATAGCTAAATTTAAATTGTCTGCAGGAGAGACACTGAGCTGGCATTTCTCCTCGCCACCCAGAGAGCACTGCCCTTGTAATAACAATGAATTCCCACCAGGAATGCAGGAAATGTGCCTTGCATGGGCACCTGGAGGGAGTTTGCAGGAGGCTGGAGGTGGATCTGGAGGTGCTTCACACCCTCTGCCAGCACTGGAATCCAGAAAGGATGGCCACATTTAGGGAAAGCTGGTGATAAACGGAATTTGGGTGGAGCATCTCCCAGGGTGACACTCCCAGGAGTGTGGGAAGGCAGGACAGGAGCCCCAGGGCCAGGGATCAGCACAGCTCCGAGGGCAGCGACAGCTGAATCACAGCGCTGGGGAAGCACCAGCAGTGACCTCAGAGAGGCAGCACCCGTCAGGTGTCACCTGGAATTGTCACCTGGGAATGGAGGGGGAGGTGGGAAATGATTCTTCATTTCTTCAGTGTTTCAAACAAATATTTTTCTCCTCATCTGAACTCCCCTGATCTCCCTAGTGCTGTTTCTTTGCCTGCTTTTGTATCTTACCCCTAAAATGTTCTCCTTTTATCCTCATTTCAGCTTTGTATACGCTGAAAGTATTTGATGTCTATTAGCATTCATCTCCTGGAAATGCACAACTTCTCTTTATTTACATATAAACACATCCCTTGCATTTGTTAGCTGTCTGTGGACAGAAATTTTGATAATGTGTTAAATAAGGTGGCCAGCAAAGACATTTTATTCAATTTCTTTCATTCTTTCTTTTTTAACAGATGCATATGAAGATGGTGTTTACCTGCTGACATCATTTACTGCTAAGCAGGTAATCACATTAGCTCATATTTAGTTAATAGCCACTTCAGGTGATTTTTTTAATATTTTTAACAGTGGGTATTTTCATCTGGGTCTTCCTAAGGTCTATGTACCCCAACCTTACATTAAATTGTGCTCACAGATGATTAGGCTACAAGAAAAGTGATTAAATTGTGGTAAGAGTGAATTTAGGAGTGAATCTGAAGAGTATTGTTAAGTACAATTGTCAGATTTCATTTCCATAGACAGTGGAATATCTGGAAATAAATTAGGCTCTAATTACAGGGACTTCTGGCTTAAAAGAAAAGCTCTTTCTATTGTAGGAGAAAATACACTTTCTTATTTCATTATTCTCCAGTGTGCCACAATGTCTTCTAATTTTACCCACAGTTCTTTCTTCACATCTAATTCTGTCTTTGTCAAATAAAAGGGTGTTAATTGCTAAGGAAGGGAGTTTGTTTTGCTAACACTCAATATTTGCAGTTGTAAGGAGATTATAAAATAGCAGCACCTTTCCCTGCTCTTACAAAAACTTGCTAAGGAAAAGCCCAATTAAAGAGGTCTTGAATCAACCAACAATGAGAAACACTCACCCTCTGAGCACCAAATAGATGGAATTGTGTCACAGCACTTTAGGGCACAGAAATCCAAAATCTACTTAAAATCACAGTAACTGAATGAGGGAGTGCTGAGGGAGGGGATGGGGAGGCAGGAGCTGTTCTGGGAGGGCAAAAAGCAGCAGCAGAAGAGCCTGGAGCAGCTCTCACAGCACCTGGAAGGTGAAGCAGGGCAGGGAAGGAGGGCTTTGTCCTGCAGCTCTTGCTGCCCATCCAGGGGTTGAGAATTTCTTGTTCTTCACAGCTGAGTGGCAATTAAAGCACAGCAGAGCCCAGGACTTGGCCAGGTTAACAAAGTGGAGAAAAGCTTTCAGTGTCTGAAAAATAAATAGGAACTCACAAGTATTAGGAAATAAAAATTGAAAAAAAAACCCCAAAAACCTGGAGTGAGGACAGCAAATGAAAAGCTGAAGTGGACTTCACAGAACTAGAGAACGGTTTGGGTTGGGAGGGACATAAAGATCATCTCATTCCATGGCAGGGACACCTTCCACTGTCCCAGCTGCTCCAAGCTGGCCTTGGGCACTGCCAGGGCCCCAGGGGCAGCTGCTCTGGATTTGTCCCAGCCTAATCCCAAGCTCTGATATTTGCCTTTCCCTCTTCCTTCCAGAATGTTCTGGAGATCACAGTTACACATCACAATTACACGGACCCAAACAACCTCATGTTCACCGAGATCAGGGTCCTGGGGGTGCCCAGCAATGTCACTCAGGTGACAGTGACACAGAACGGGGCAGCAATCTCATCAAACCACACGTTTGTCTACAGCGACAAGGTGAGGTGCTGCTTGAAGGGTTAAAAACCTGCATTTGTGCTCTTAAACCTCTGGAGAGTTAAAACATTTCAAATATTTTTACTTACCATATTTAAATATAAATATATATTTATCATATTAAAATTGTTATATTAACCTATTTAAAATATTTCTATGTTTACCATATTTAATATATTTTACTAACCATATTTTAAATGTTTGTATATTTACCATATTTAATTATTTGTATGTTCACCATATTTACATATTTTAAATATTTACCATATTTAAATATTTGTATGTTTACCATATTTAAAATATGTATATATTTAGTATATCTGGAATTTTTATATTAGCATATTTAAAATATTTACTGTATTTAAAAATGCATGTATTTGCCATATTTAAAATACACCTCTATTTACCTTATTTAAAATAAACCATATTTCAGAAAGAGGCACAAGCTGCCACCAGGTAATGATTCTTTAATACCATTTAATGCCACTTCTGGCAATGGATTTTGTTCCCCAACATTTTTCTTGCAACCTGGGATATGTGACAGGAGGAAAAGCTTCTCTGAGCATTCTCTGAGATTCTGCTGTTGACTTTTTAATGGAAAAAAATTCATATGCACTGCTGAATTGCAATGTATTCCAAGTTTTTCTACTTAAAAAAATTCCTTTATTTTTAAAACAAGAGGAACCTGAGCTCTAAAAGAGCCTGTGGGTGAAGGAAGGGATCAAAGAGTCATGGTCAGACTCTCCCAGATCTGTGCTGGTTAAACTCTGTTTGTTGTGATATAAACACAAATGTAAATTTAAAAAGGGAAATAAATTCTTGCAGTTTAAAATTTCTCCCTGGAACACAGAAAACACCGTGGATCTTCAGGCTCACTTACTAAATGTGCATTTTGTGTGTTTTATTCCCAGGTCCTGAAAATCACCAATCTCCAGCTGAAGCTGGGCGAGAACTACAGCCTGCAGTGGAGCTAGGAAGGAAAATAAAATTTGCCACGCCTCTGCATTTTCCCATATTTTTAAAACCACTTTTCAATTTTCAAAGTGCTTTTCTGTCGCCTTGCAATGCTTTTTCCCTTCCCAACACAGCAGTTCAGTCAGTTCACAGCCAGGTGTTTTATGCACAAAGCAGTCACGAGCCAGCAGTGCCACTTTAGGATAAAGTTCATCTTTCAGAGGGAGAACTGAAGGGAAAAATTCTGTTTTTTAGAGTAGAATTCCTGTCTGACTTCATAGCTGATCAGTTTTGTAGAGAAGATGCAGCTGATGTTACCAAAGTGGCTTTGAAGCTGTAATTTTGCCTATATTTAACTTCAATCTTAATTTTAATTATACCCATGCAGGTCATTATTGTGGAGAAGTTAGGGCCAGATAAAGTAGAAGTAAATGTTTCCAGATGACTTATTTATCATGAAATAATGTTTCAAGGTGTTGGTCTATAAAATATTCAGATGCTTGAAAAAATAATTTGAAGTTGGGGGGGTTGTATGACTTCAGCCAGATTTGTGCTCCCTGTGTTTTACCTTGAAGTTGTAAAATAAACCCTGAAATTTTAATGTTAATTAATGAATGTTGGTCTCTGTTTATTTCACTGAAGGAAATATTGTTGTGTGTTTACCCTAATAACAATTCACATTAAAGCTTCTTTTTATCCCCAGAGTGCAGCATATGAACTAAATAGACTGGGAAAACATATTTACAATTAAATTTGATGGGAATAAATGCTGCAGGAGGTAGTGGCCGTCTCCAGTGTCTGTGCTTTACACTCATTTCAAGGATTGTTCTGTGCTTTAAAATTCTGGGGTACAAAACTCAATAACCAACCTCTCATAGGTGGATTAATGCAATTTTAGGGGGTGAATTTATTGAAATTTCACTGTGAAATGATAATGAAGTTGGCAAAAGAAATGCTCATTTAGGAGTAATTTTATCCTTTATCTTTGGACAAATAAGTCTTCCCTGCTTCTCACAGAGCTGATGCAGATGTGTCCCTTTGCTGCAGAGAGGGTGAGGAGGTACAAAACCTTCAGCCCACTCCCTCTCACTTTGTCCCACCATTCTGCTCCCTCTCATCTGACACTGGAAACATCAGAGACAGCCAAAGGCTCCCAAAACAGCAGTTTTTCCTTATTTATTTGGGGAGCCTTGCTCTTGGCTTTTTTTTTTCTCAGCTTTAAGACCCCTCCAGAAACCCAATTTTTCCTTATATATTTGGGAAACCTTGTTACTGGATTTTCTTTCAGCTTTGAGACCCTTCCAAATAAAAAGATTTTTCCTTATTTATTTGGGGAACCTCATTCTCGTCATTTCCCAGCATTCAGAGTCCCAGCACATCAATTGAATCCTGTGTTTCAGCCCCAGGGGAAGGTTTTATTGAGTCCCCAGGGTAAGAATTCCTGAGGAGCTCACCCAGGCTGGAAAATCCCAGCTTCAAACTCACCTGGCCACCCCTGGGGTTGCCCCCTTGGAGTCTGTCCCACCCCAGAGACCCTGGATCCAGTCCCAACTGGAAAAAGGAAATCCCATGAAAATCCACCATCCTGAGCAAGGGGGAGTTTCCAAAAGAATTCCAGATCCTGCTTGTGTTGGGATGGATTTTTTAACTCTCACTCTTCTCGTACTTTGACTTCCCAGCACTTGTAAAATAACAACACCCAGAGTGACACAATCCTGCTGTACATCCCACCAGAAAATCCTCACTGAAGGCAAAAAGTCTTCCCTGAGAGCCACAAAGTGCTGCATTCCAAAGCTTTCTTTTCTGAGCTTCATTTTCTGGAACTCTTGGAATTTTGTTGGAATTCTTGAGGTTTGAGAGCAGCTGAAGAGAAATGCCGGCTTGTGGCAGCTTAGAGGGAAACCACCACTAATTGGTGTGGGCAGGAAATGATGGAAAATCAGCTCTCATTCCAAAGGGTTCCCAAATGATCCCTGCCCTGAGAAGGCTCCTCCTGGACCCAAATTTTGGGAGAGACTGGATGGGGTAGAACGGGAGCAGATACTGCTGCACTGAAGGATCGCCCCTGGAATTACAATCCCACTCCTGGAGAAGATAAAACCACGTCACACTTGGCTGTGCTTGTTCTAATGAAGCTGCCAGAAATGCACAGGTAATTGGATTTTTCCTTTGAGCTGGAAGGAGCAGCTGGATGGCAACATCTGGCAGCACAGCTGGAGCGTGGTGGCCTGGGAAAAGAGAGGGTTTGGCAGCCTTGGGGATTTTCCTTTCCTTTTTCCTTTCCCATTTCCCCTTTTTTTCCCCTTTCCTCTTTCCCCCTTTCCACAAAAAAAAATCACTTTTATGTTTTATGTCCTCTCAGCTGAGAAACTTCTGGGTTTTTTTCAGCTAAACCAGGAAATCTTTGAGAAATGATGCACAGTGGGAAGTTCCTCTTTACACTTCCTGGAAATACCAATCTCCTGTGAATCCAAGGATTCAGTCAAGCTTGGTAGGGTTTTCAATAACCAATACAAATATATTGCAATACGAAGTTTTGAGTTATGATTATTTGCAAGTAAAATGTTAAAAATTAATCCGATGCAGTGAACTTCAAATTAGCCCATGTGGAAAGTTTAAGTGTTTAAATACACATTTGGTGGGTGCTATATTTACATATATAATTCATAACTGCATGGTTAAGTGTGCACACTTAAACATACCCTATGTATATTAGTTACATTATTAATATTTTAAATTCTATTATATAAAATAAAGGGGTTTTCCCTTTATTCTATGGTGGCTCTCACATTCAGAGTCATTTCAGTAGAATGTTTAATGCATATGAGGCATTATGCACATTATAATAATTATGGAATAAGAGATTCAGAAATGCTCCCTGACCAGTGGGTCCCTTTTAATCATCTCAGGAGACCTTTCAGGTGGATGTAGAGCCCCATTTCCTCCCCTTGATATAAACCCCACACTCAGGGTCAGCCCAGAAAGCAGCTGACACTGAAACAGCCCAGCTCTTTTTAAAAATGGATAAAATTTGCATCAAGTACCCAGTACAAGAAAGGCAAATAAAATGGCATTTAAGCAGAATGTCCAAAAAGTACCTCTTAAAAACATTATTAACTGAGTCTTGAAAGTACCACAGGCTTGGAGGAGAGCAAAGAATCTGATCAAGAGGATCCCTCCAGATCCGTGGGTTTCTTTGCCTGCATGGGAACAACTGGAAGAATCTTCTGTGTAAAAGAGCAAATATTCAAAAATCCAAACCACCTCATCAGGACACAGCCACAGCAGCTGGGATTAAACCAGGTGAGCCCAGGAGCTGATATAACAGCTTCCAATGCCCCATATGCATGGATGAAAATATCCTCACAGCTGGTTTTCAAGCAATCATGGAATGGTTTGGGCTGGGAGGGAACTTAAAGCTCCTTTTGTTTCACTTCCACTGTCCCAGGGTGCTCCAAGCCCCGTCCAACCTGGCATCTTGGTTTTGATAACTGGATACAAGTCTAGGACTGAGGAGTTTTGGATTTGGTGGAATGCAAAAGAGCTGCAGCCTAAAAATGACAGAACTCGGCAGGTTTGTGCTGTTTTCTTCTGAATTTGAATGTACTGGTGAGTTACAAACTGGGATGTGTTTGAATTAAGTTAGCAAAGGGAAACCTGCAAAGAATTGGACTCTGCTTCAAGTCCGAAGTCTTGTTATTGCTTTCACTAATAGATTTAATTATATTGCTTATTATTTTAAACAGATTAATGAGAAATTAAAAGCAATTCTTATCAGTGTTTACACTGTCAGATAAATATTTATTAAATGTTCTTTGTATTGACACTTCTCAGAACAGCAGAACTCTGGACATCCCTTGAAGACAACAGCACAAAATCTCCTCTCCTTTCCTCTCTGTTTGATCCACATAATTCCTCCCACATTTCTCTCATGTTCAATGATGGAAGAAAGCAGAATATGCTGCTCTGCACACACAACCTCTCCAATTACTCTGTGCTATCCAATATTCTCAGCCATGCTCCAGTGCAGGGATGCTGGGAAGGGCATTTTGTAGTTTTCTATCCAGGCAGCTCCTGCTTCCTCCACAATACTCCAACTCCTTTCACCAAATCCCTCTCCCACTGCACTCCTCTTCCCCCTCAGCTCTCCCTTTTCCATTTTTCCTGCCACCTTTGGCGCTATTCAGTGCTCTGAGCTGTGTCCAGGCTGGAGAAAATGCTTTTCCAGGCTCTGCTATTCCATCTCTCTGCATTATATCCCAGGTTTAGCTGGGGGTGTGTGCTCTATCCCCATCTGTCAGAGCTGGGGCAGTTCTCTGCTGTCCATGGGGCAGTTTTCTTTATCTCTCCCACAGCCCATCCTCCCTCCAGGAGATCTCTGCTGTTCATGGGCCATTAATTATTAATTATCTGCTGTCCATGGCCAGGGAGTGTCCCTGCAGGGCTGATCAAATTCCAGCATCCCATGGGGAGATGCTCCGCCCAGGGCAGGAGCCAAGCATTCCTACCTGGATACAATCTGAGCCTGGGAACAGCACAGCAGCCTCTGCCCACTGCATTCCCAGAGGAGCAGCTTTCTGCTGCCCTGCATTCCCAGAGGGA
>JAYDZK010000016.1:2510759-2531261 GCA_034509185.1 Euphonia xanthogaster | reverse complement strand
GGATCATTTGTCCTTGGTGCCCAGCTGGAGCAGGAATTGTTTTGTCTCCCTGCTCTGTGCAGAGAGCTCAGCATCCCTGGTGTGAAGCTCAGAACTGCCCACTAAAGCAGCACAGAATCTGAAACACAGAAAAGCCAAAACCTGAGGCACCAGTGGGCAGGGTGGGGTTCAGTTGAAAGTTGGATTGGATAACCCTGGAGGTCTTTTCCAACCTTAACAACTCCACAATTATTTCCCATTTAAAGTAAGAGCAGTGAAAAACCCCGGTGACACATTTAGGATTGGGACACAACCATTCCCACATTCCATCCAGACTGAGCATCCTCATGGAATGTCAGCACAGCCCTGGAGTGCTGTGCAAAGCCAGCCAATAAAATAATAGGCAGGAATAAACACCCTGGATTTTATTTACTTTGAAACAAACCAAGCCTTGCAACAGCACAAATATTGTCAGAGAAATGTGGGGACTGGGGCTTGGGACCAAACCAGGGAGTGAAGCTTTTGACAGCACAGATTTATTTGCAAATTCAAACAACTGTATTGTGGGTTTTTTTTCCCTTTTAAATTTGTTGTTTCCCTCTTGGTTCCAACCAGAGGCATCTCCTCTTAAATAAAAAGGGAAAATATGCATAAACCTCACATTTGAAAAATGTAATAAAAATCCATTTGCCACTCCTCCCCCCCAAAAGCAGCAAAGCATTTGCATAGCAATGCCCAGGCCGTGCTTCTCCTCCCCACAGGCTCTGACACTACAGAAACACAAAGAACAGAATAAAAATCAGTCCCTACTTCCATGACATCCCCTGATTTCAGCTGAGAGCCATTTCCCTGAGATGGATTTCTCCAGCTGGGAATACTCAGCACCAGTTCTCCTCCCCATCCTGGACATCTCACCCACTAAACCATCCCTCTCCTCTAAGGACAGGAGGAAACACAATTTGTTCTCACAGGGGACTGCCTGCTCCTGAAATGTGAAGAAGCTCGTGGCAAATGGGCAGAATGTCAAGAATAAATAGGAAAAAATGGGGCAGCAGAAATAAATCTCCCCCGATGACTTTTCTCATTCACTTAAAATGGGAAACAGCCTTTGCTGGGCTCCCAGGAATCCAGACACAGCAAATTTACAAGTTGCGGGGAAAAAAATGGGTTGTCTGCTGTTTGAAATATCAACTGGAAAGCAAAATGTAAAGACAGAGGCTCCCACAAACAGCCAGCAATTTGAGGAAATTATATCAGCCAGGGGACAAGAGATGTCTGCTGCAGCCATTTAAACAATAAATTGCTTTAAATTTGTAAGTGAACCAATGAAACACTAAATTTCACCCTGGTTTTCAGGAAGCTGCTGCTGCACCCCAGCAGGGATTAAATAACACACGTTGTGCTTGATTTTACAAACAAGTTTAATCTCAGTGCCGCTCTGTGAGTGCCTGAAACTCCATCTGCCCAGAGATTCACCTTTCCCAGGTGCTGTTCCGTGCTCTCCCCTCGCCTGCAGCAGAGTTTTCCCTCTGCAGTTTCATCTGAGGCTCCTCAGGTGCTCAGGAGAGTTAAATGGAAGTGATAATTCCTGACCTGGGGCCAAAGCTCTCTTGCTGCTCCTCAAACCACCAGGAAGGTTCAGTGCAAGTGCAGGTGACAAAGCTGCCCCAGCCACATTCCAGTGGGAATCCCTGAGCAAAAGCAGAAGAGATCTCACCTGCCCGAATTCCTTGTGGATTTTCAGACCACCCAGTGATCTAGACAGCTCTTCCTAGAAAAATTTCATCCTTGCTGGGACAGCACAGAGGAGTTTCCATCACCACTGCAATAACCACAGAGAAGAAGATGAATTAAACAAAGAGAACTTGCATTGGAAGCACTTCCTGAGGTATTTCCAGATTTTCACCTTTAGGAGGTGGCTCAGATGGCAGCACAAATCTCTGACCTGAGTGAATGTCTTATCCAAAAGGCTCTTTTAACTCTTTTAATTTTTTTCCTATTTTTTCAGGCCAGAAAGGAATTCCAAGAAAATTTCACAACCAAACATGTCCAAATAAGGTCCCTCAGAACTGTTTGATTTCAGTAACAATAAGTCCATGAGTTTGTTGAATAGTTTCTTATTTGTTCTCCTCAACATTTCACTTTCTAATCAGCATTTTCATTCCCAGCCTGACAAGCTGATTGATTATTTTTGTTATCTGTCTCAGAGCTTCATCACTGTATTTTGAAGAGAAGTTACAGGGCAAATAAATGCAGAAGATGAAGTGGTTTAAATTAGAAATGTTCCAATTCAAGGCCAAATTACAAAGCCTCAGCTGTTTCTGTAACTTTAAACCATTATACAGGAGCTGAAGTGCCAGGACTTGTATTTTGTCAAGCACAGCAAGGCTCAAGTGACATTAAAAAGAACCTGTTTGAATTTCCAAAGCACTTCACACCCACATTAAATGCCAGAGCAACTCTGCTCCTCCCTTTTATCTCCAAGAAGAGCTAAATTGAGAATTTTTGGCCCAAGAGGGCAAACAGGCGACTGGGAGTGTGGTTTTGTGTTGGTGAGGACCCCTCTGGAGAGGGAAGGTGACATGGCAGGAGTTAGGAACTGCTTCTGTCTGGATCCCCCTGAGCACAGACACATTTGGGAATTCACTCCATGAGCTTCACCCATTATCCAGTTAATTTTTTGGTCAAGTCTGTGCCTGGCATCAGCTCCAGTAAATCTTTGTCAGGGGAAGAGAAATGTCCCATCACCCCTGCAGCTTTGCAAAGGGCTCTGGAATGGAGCCTTGTCACTAGCAGAGCTTTCCAGCATGGCAACACCCAAGATCTTCCCATCTCTGCATAGGAAAAATTGGCTTTTCTAGAATTTTACAGACAGTGAGATGTTGGGACCAGCAGTGGTCCCCAGGCACAGGAGATGTCTGCACTGGGGGAAGGCACAGAGCAATTAACAGGTTACTCACCTACAGTCAGAACCCTGGACAGCAGCACCTCAAGGAATCCCTGGGAGAAATCGGGCAGGAGATGGAGCAGGAATGATGGAGAACACTGGTTCTCTAAATGTGAATAAAATCACTTTCCAAATACTGCAGGCAGAGCAAGACAGGATCCAATCAGCCTAAAATGAAACTTCATCTACCTCTGTGCCAAGGCTTAAAACTGGTAAGGGATCCTGGCAGATGTGGGGTGTGGGGCTGGAAGGGGCTGAAGCTTGGACAAACCATTTCCACCAAAAATCCCAGTGAGGCAGAGTTTGATGGTGCTTCAGATTAGGTGAGTCTGTGAAGCAACCAGATATGGCTTCAAACATTTAATTTTACCAACTCACCACCCCAAAATTTCCCAAGGAACTGCCAGGGAAGGCTGGTCTCACACTCAGCCTTGGGGCTGGGCCGGGCTCTCTCCTTCCTCCAAAGCCAGAGGTGACGGTAACATTAATTCCTGCTATTCCCATGCAGATGTTGGGACAAAAATCATTATTTCATAAAGCTAAAATATAAAAATAAAAATACAAAATATAAAAATTTAAAATATATATAAGATAAAAATAAGATATATATATATATATAGATAATAAAATTTAAAAATAAAAATATATAAAAATAAAGCTAAAACTTCATAAAGCTAAATGAAACAGCTAAAATGCCTTTGGCCAGAAAAAGAGGAAATCAGGTTGTTCAAACAAGGCAGAACCCCTTTAATATGAGAGTGTTTTCCTACCAAACAAAAAGCACTGAACAGAGGATGCATCAGACAAATGAAAGATGAACTAAACTTCACAGCAGACTTTTCTCTGCATGAATAAAACCTCTGTCCACACAGTGTTTGCAGTGTTTCACATTAACTCAGAGCACTCAGATCTAACAAATATGGTAAGCTCAAAAATAGGTGCCTGTACACTTTAATCTCCTCTCTGGAGCTATGTCTTTATTAGCAGTGGTTTCCAAAGCTGTGTGGCCAAACAGGAATGGATTTTAGCCAGCACTGTTCCTCAGGAATGCATGCTGCAAATGGCTTAATTCAAATGTCAGGGAGGGAGAGGATTTCACCTGAGCAATATTAAAAGGTTAGGACAATATGTCAGTGGAGATATTTCCTTAATATCTCTACAATGCCTGTGGAACTACCCACAGCTGAGAATCACCAAGAGCAGCTTTAATCAATTGAAAACTCTGTTAGAAGATGTTCATAAACTGCATTAAATTTCTCTGTGAGTTACTCAGCAGAGTGAGGGAATCTGCTGTTGGTGTTGCTGGAAACAGCTCTTTCCAAATCCCAGCCAACACTCAGGCTCTGTGCAAAGCCTCTGCTACAGAAAATTTCTGTCTCCAGCATTAATTTTCATGCCTGAGTAGTAGTCTTGCATATTTTCTCCTCATTTAGCACACCTGAGAACAATGAACACCCCAAAAAGGAAGGGAAGCTTTGTAAGTTCAGCCGAGGTGATGAATGCCTCAACTTCACCACAACAATAGGACACGGCTGACCTGCACCACTGAAAGGGAGGATGAGCAGACATGCAAATCTCCCTTAATTACCTCTCTTGCTAAAAAAATGGGCAAAAAATGGGTGGCAACTTGAGGGAGAAGCAATCAGTCAGTCAAACCACAGAGCAGTGGAAAGGTCAGATTCTTAGAGCCCAAACGTCGCGGATTACAAGAAATATCCAGCATTAAAATTCCAAATGGCTGCTTTTTGACAGAGGCTTTAATGAGAATGCAAAACGAGACAGCAATCTGTCCTCACGACAAAAATTGTAATGAGAATGTTGTCCTCTAAGTCCCTTCAGCAGGGAAAAGCTGCTTCTGTGCCAGGACCATGAAGGGCTCAGCTCCTGTTTGCACATTACACAGTTCAGGAAACTCACGTGATCCATTGATTTGTCCTTCCCCACTTCCAAAAAAAAAATTAAAAAAAAAATGCTGAGAGGTCTGGCCTGGCTTCCAGCCACCCTCAGCCACGACTCCTGACTCCCACTGGGTTTGTAGAACATCCCAGCGCTCCAGTGGGCAAGGAGCAATCAGGAAAATGCAGGAAAAATGACAATTAAGAGCTGAACAAGCCTGGCTCAATGATGAGACTTTAAACCCCCGTTAAATCACGCCTGCTAGCAAGACCAGAAGATGGACACAGTATTATTTTTGCTCTGGAACACTCCAAAACCCCTTGGAAGAAGCTCCCAGAGCTCAGCCCCATCCCCTCCCAGGCAGCACTGATGGGCTGTGCAGGGAGCAGGGCTCTGCTGGCTCTGTCCTGCTCCAGAGGTCACAGAACGGCCACTCCCTGCCCACTGCCCACCCAAAAGTGACTCCTGCAGCTCCCTGAGCTCCAGCAAGGACTTGCAGAGTCCCAGCTGCCATTTCTGGGTTTAAGAACCCTTGTTTGGAACATTCCTGATGGTTTTCACTCCATGTGAAAAGCAGCATTTTTACCCTTCCCAGCTGATGTCCCTCCAACACACTCAGGAGAGCAGCAGCTCCTGAGTGTGGAAGTGTCTGAATCTGCTCCTGGCTCCTCTCCTGTGCCTTTCGTCAAGGATTTCAGAGCCAATCTGGATTTTTCTAAGAAAAGAAAATAGATTGTTTCAGGAGGGGTTCGGTTTAGAATTTTTTTGTGGTTTTGTTTGGGGATTTTTGTTGGTTTTTTTGGTGTTTTTTTTTTTTTTTGCCTGCTTTGCTTTAAATTTCTTTGTATTTTTAAAATCTATCACAAACAATTACCATTTCTTGGCAAGAGACAAATAAATAACATGCCTTGCTCCAAGGTGATTACACCTTTAATGACCCCATCATCACCACCACAAGCAGATATAACAAGTCCTCCTTTCCATCTTTAGAAATAATCAGGATACCATGGTGTTTTACCATTGCATTCCCTCTTTTTTCCCCTCTCTCACTGCCTCCAGCCCCACAGGAAGCAATCATTTCCATGCAAATGCTGGGTAATAGAAATATAACTTCTCCATACCCTGCCTTTCCTTGGGCAAACCAATCTGCTGGCTCTGTTTGGAGAGGCACAGAGAGCACTGAGAATTTCTCTGATATTAACAGTTTCTGCATCACTTACATATTCCTGGCTCGCCTCTTGTGCCCTCCTCATTCTGCAGGAGCAGGAACCACCTCGTTTCCACTGGCCAGGGATAATGGGAGGTGGCTGGTGCAAATCCAGCTAAGGTCAGAAACCACTCAGGAAACCTCCTGGAAAGCTCCTGGCAGCTGGGAGGGAGGAACACCTAATGGGAAATCGCTCTGAATTCCGTGTTCTCCATGGGCTGAAGCACTCAGTGACCATTTTGGGCTAAAACACCAGGAACTGGCCAGCCCACAGGCAGGCAGGAGGTCCCCTGGCTTGTCCCCTCCTGCTCAGGGGGGACATGTGGCAGATATGGGTAATTATGAACAGGAATTATCAGCAGAGAAGGTTTCTGTCATCATCACTCAGCAAAGCACCTGCTGGTCCCTTGAGCAGGGCAAATCCTGCTGCTGCAGCAGCAAATATCCCACATCCTGGAAGGCAGGACAGGCTGCCAGCTTTAGGCTCCAAACTCCTATTTTTTTCCTATTTTGTCCCCTTTTTTTCTGTGACCCAAAATGTCCCCCTGGGGTTCTTGCTGTGGGAAGGAAGAAGAGACTCTGCCCAGCATCCCACAAAGCCTGCAATGCTCCTCCTGAATGCACAAGCCAGTCTGGGCTCATTTCAGCCCAGCTGGCAAAAATCCACCTTTCTAAGACAGATTTTAATTCTACAGGAATTTTAAAAGAATTCTAAGAAAATTCTAAAAGAATTCAACTTCCTGGGAAAACGATAAACATAAAGGGAGGAAATTTATTTGTGAGAACCTTTGGATTAACACCCAGGGTGCCAACCTCAGCACACACTCCAGAGTGTCAGACATTAAAACTGAGCTGTACTTTGCAGCTTTTTCATATTTCTGCTCAAATACAGAAAGCAAAAAAATAAATAAATAAACAACCTGAACCCTTTGTGGAAGAACAAATGTCTCAATCACTATTTCCAGGGTGTCTCAACTGTGATTTGCACATCCTGCAGTCACACAGGTGCCTCCATCTCCTCTCATTTTCAAAGCTCAGCAAGAAGCAGCTCCAGGAGTTTTGTCTCTCTAAAAACCACTGGTATTGCAGATCCTCTCAGTGAAAAATTCTCTGCTGGGAGGGTGGTGAGGCCCTGGAATAGAATTCCCAGAGCAGCTGGGGCTGCCCCTGCATCCCTGGACGTGCCCAAGGCCAGGCTGGATGGACAGTGGGGCTGGAGCATCCTGGGACAGTGGGAGGTGTCCCTGCCATGGCTGGTGAATTGTTAAGTCAGAAATTAAAGAGTAAAATCCTTCACCTTTTAAGAAAATGAATACAGGTATAAAAAACAAATCTCTGTCTGAAAAATAAAATTTTCTCCAAGCAAGAGCTGCCCACAGCTATTTACACAGGAATTACTACTTCCTATAGTTTGTACATGAAAACTAATAACTGCAAGTTAATAAGTTAACAGATGTCTCCTAAAATAACTCCTAAAGATCTAAAAAACCCTTTGTATTAAATTTAGCTGATTTTTTTTTTCTTTCTTTTCATCAAAGCCCTTGGTTGTACTTCACCTGAACTTGCTCATCTCTCTCATCTTCTCTGTGGGGAGTGAAAGGAAACCCAACTCATTGTTTGGGGTTGATGAAGCACCTCAGCCTCCCTCACATTTCCATTAATAACTCAGCCCTACCTCTAACAAAAGATCACATTTTCAAAAGAGAAAACAAAGAAGGAAAAAAAAAATCAATGCAGAGGTGTCATTATCTGAGGAAATAAATAGGAAAAAAAATCCCTTTTTTGCAAATCAAGAAGAAATAAAGTGAAGCAATGCCTGAGTCAGCAGTTTGGAGCCAACTCCCTCCTCCCTCTCTGCCTCCACAGGTGTCCCTTGGTTTTTGCTCTTCCTGTCTTCACTGCTCTGCTGTGGGTTCATTTTGGTGTCAGATGTGCTAAGTCAGCAAAACCTTCCACCAACCTGGAAATTCCACTTTTCCTGCAGCTGGAGAGCCACAACCCCTTTTTTTATTGGTGGGGGGAAGAGCTGTGATCCCTGCCTGGTGCTGGGATCCAACACATCCTTCCAGCTGGGGTGTTTGGAATGGCTGCCAGTGCTCCCTGCTACCCTTGTGGGGATTCAGGAACATCAGCCTAATTAAAATTGTTGTTGTATTTGTTTTGCCAGGCTCTCCCTTTTATCTCCACCCATAATGATTTTTCCTCATCACTTCAAGAAGCGTCTGTGGGTGGGAACAGTGAGGGATAGATTCAAATAATGAGGCCCTAAACGACTACAAAAGACTTTACACTGCTGTGAATCATCCATCTCCAGTGCTGCATTATTCAGAAATTAATGCAACCCTATAAATGAATAATGATTTAAATGTACTTTTAAAAATTGTTAATGCTCCAGCACTTTTTCCTTCTCTACATAATCAGAAAATTGATTATGACTACGACTAGACCCGTGTTCTTAATTTAACTTATGTAATGGGGATGTAGAAAAAGCTTTGCAACAACAATGGGGTTGGGAAGATTTCCAGGAGACTGGAAATGGGTTTCTAACCTTGAGAATTCCCTAGCCAAACTCAGAGGGAGTTAACACCAAAAAAAAGGCTGCTGGAAGGCTGTATGGTCTAGAGAAAACTGAATTACTGCCAAAGCTGAGGAAAAAGATCTAAAATAGACCAGAATATGTGTCAAATAGTGGGGATAAAGGATCACAAGGATAATATGAGTACAGAGGATGTTTGCTCATTTTCCCACATTACTCATTTTTTTAAAACCAAGCTGTTGGGAGAATCCTACAGCCAGGAGCTGCATGAACAGCAGGAACAACACAAACTGAATTCCAAGTGTTTGTCTGAGGATGATTCCCATCCGGATTGCCTGATGAAGAACAGAGGGAGAACACAACACAATGGGATTTATAAAAGGATCTCTTCTGCACAGAAGCTGTGGCTGTCCCTGAATCCCTGGAAGTGTCCAAGGCCAGGCTGGATGAAGCTTGGAGCACCCTTGGATATTCGAAGGTGTCCCTGCCCATGGAAGAGGGTGGCACTTAAGATTTTAAGCTCCTTCCCAACCCAAATCTTCCTGGGATTTTAAGATTTCACTCCTCTCTCTGGGTTTTCATTTTTAGCAATAATGAGCCCTTCATCTCTCTTTGAGACCACCTTGATAAGGAGATTCCAAACTGGTGAGGGCAGGGAGCTCACAAAAGCCACAGAGAATGGTTACTGACCCTCCAGGAATCAAGGGTGATGTGACAGCTTTGGTCCTGCCCAGTTAATCTTATTGAAATCAGAATTATCCTGGTTTGAGGAGGGTGGAGGATGGGAGTGAAACCGGAACTGGGTCTGTGCATTTTTACTGAACATTATCTGAGCAATGCATCAGCTCTTCTTTAGGCACATGTTTTAAAATAGATAATATGTAAATTATTAAATGCTTTTCTGTTCAATTCACACTGGCAATTTCTCAGGAGCAGGCCAGAGATGAGAAATCGTTGTCTTCACACAAAGGCAAGTGAAATGTGACAACTCCCTCCACCAAAAGACTGTTGAACAAGGTTTTCTGCTGTGCAACAATAAAAGTATAATGGATACGTTATTTAGAGTTCCACTCCAACCAGACACTTCAAAGCCTCTTCAGCCCCAGAAGATGCTTTCAATAAAGTCATCTTACACCAGGGCTGGTTTATACCTGCAGGTGCCCATTAAACAATCATAAATTATTGATGCCATAAAGGACATGAACTCTGCTGAGGCCACAGCCACAGAAGTCCCCTCATCAAAGCCTTGGAAAAATCACTGCCACTCGAGCTGCAGGATTGTCCCAAAGCCTCAGGGAAATGCTGCCACCAACCCAGCAGGATTGTCCCAAAGCCTCAGGGAAATGCTGCCACCAACCCAGCAAAGCCCTGCTCCTTCCAGTCCCTTGGGGTTGGATAAACCCCCCACCTTCACTCCTATCATTGCCACTGCTTTTAATGAAGTGATTTTCAATATTCAAGGTATTTTCAAGCTAAGAACAAGCTCAGGTAAACACCAGTCTCAGAGGCCCTGAGATTTTAGAGAAGCAGGCAGTTGGTCACGGCTCAGGAGTAGCCACAAGTTCTTTGTTATGAGACAATACAGAACTTTTTAATCCAATAGACAGTTGACACAGGGTTTATTTTGCTTTTCTAACCTATCACCTTACTTCTACTGCACTGCAGATACTTCTATCTAATGGACTTCTACACACATTGCCTTCCATTATAGGTTCTAAACTCTCAGTTTATTCTACACAACCACACCCTCACAGTATAAACCCTTCACCATCTTATTTATACATTTTCTTGCTTACTTAAAGCATATTCTCACCTGCAACTATAGAAATATAAGTTTATGATTTTTCTGCTTAATGTCTGTGCATTGTATTTTCACATTGTCTGTCCCAAGCAGGGGAAAGATCTGAAAATCTTTAAAGAGATGGGCACAGAGGAGGAATAGGGAGGTCACAGGCTTTATTTTTTTTAGGGGACAAATACCATCTGGAGCCTGTGATAATTTTAAAAGTGGGTCCCCAAGAAGAAGGATTGGAATTTGTGGTAGACACAGGGGCAGAGAGAACCTGCCTGTTAAATATTCCAAAAGGTTACAGAGTGAGCAAAGATCCTGTAAAAGGATCAAAAGGAGAGAGTTTTGCAGTTCCAGTCATTAAAGATGTGGTTATTGAGGGGAAACTAAAATTTGGACAGGGGATGTCTTACTGGTCCCAGGGGCAGGTAGCAACTTATTGGGAAGAGACTTACAAGGGAAATTAAGAATAGGGGTTATACCAGAAGATGGGATAATGACAGCTAGAGTTTTTAAATTAGGCCAAGAGGATGAAGAAAAATTAACAAGGAAGTTTGGGCTGGGGAAGGGAATAGGGGAGGATTAAATAAGGCTGCAGATCAAAGCCTTCAGTGTCTCTGGAAGTTTCTGCTTTTCTGATTCCCACACACTCCCATTTAACCCTGCTGATAACCTGGGAGCTCCACATCTCCTGCCCACACGATTCAGCAGGATGAAAACATTCCCTGTCTCAGCTCCTCCTTGACTGTTCCCATTCCTGAGGGATCAGGTGACATTCCCCTTGGCTGCAGGACCACTGGGAATGTCACCTGATCCCTCAGGAATGGGAACAATTTCAGGAATAACCCCTAGGAACCTGGCACTCACCCAGCCCTGGTGACTCTTCCAGCTGTGGAGTGGCAGCTCCTGCTCTGGGCCATATCTAATACTGCAAGGGAGGATTTGACAATATTCAGGCAAACAAATAATGACCACAGCTGCTCCTTTCTCTGTTAAATTCCAAGAAATACTTCCAAGTCTTAAACCTGACTGCTTGTATTGAGTCAGAAAAAACCTCTAAAGTTTAATTTAATCATGCCCAGATTAAATTTTTCAAAGGTGGTGAAGAAGAGAGGTTAAATTTTTGATTTTTTTTTATAGCTTTTAAAGGCAGAGAGATCTGTGACTTAGGAGCTTACCCCCTTCCAAGCTGAAAAATCTTGATCTTAAGATTTTTCCTACATACAAGAAGAAAAATCTTGATCTCAATGATAAATATTGGCCAGCTAATGAAAAACAAGTGTCTCATCTCAATATTGGAGAGCATCTTTGGAGTCTCCTCTTGCATCTGAGATAGATAAACAATACCAAATTCATGGTGCCTGCAATTTTTTAATTGATTCAAATTCAATTTTTTTTGTGCCTTTTTTTCTCCCCACAATGATTCTTCATCTATTTTTTTTAATTATCTGCAGTAATTTCTGACTCTCCTGAATGAGTTCATGGATCAGGAAAACAGCAAATTCCTACCAATGTATAGGAATTGTTTGCACTTTACTCCAACATCAAAATGGAAACTGATTCTTGTGGCATTCAGTACGAAGGAATTCAGGAAAAAAATCCTGAAGAGCCTCTTATCTCCCAAATCCACGTGCACTCTGCATCCTAAATAAAGCCAGCCCATGAAGGAAAATAGAAAATAATTACACAATCAACTTGAAAGACTCATATCTCAAACATGCAAAATCTTGCCCTCCTGTATTTCCAGGATAGGTGGGAATGTGGTTATAATTTGATAAACTCACACAGGAAGAGCTGAGCAATAAACAACAAATCCAACTGACTGATGCCTCCTGGACAGCCAAACCAATGGAATGAACTGTCCTGATCTTCCTCCCTGGAAAGTGCCAACCTTAAAATAACTTTGTGCTCCTAGTTTTTCTGAATTCCAGCTCTTAGTTCTGAAGATCTGATCTCAAAAAGTGCAGGGAATGCTTCAGCTGAGCCTTGTACCATTAAACAGGGATTTCCAGAGTCATAAATTATTCTCTTTTCAATGCTCAGGACTGACAAAGGTGCCAAGTTTTCAATTTAATTAGGAAACTTCTCTGTAAGAGATGTGTTTTAGTCAAGTTCTGCTCTCTCAGCTTCACCTCAGGTTTCATCCTTTCCATCAGCCAAACAAATGCTCTCAAGCTGCTCTCCCAGCAATCATCTCACATAGATAAAACAAATTATTCCATTTTGCATACTTACATTTATCTTGAGAGATGCCTTCAAACCCTTCTCTGCCTGGCTGGGACACCCACTGCTTTCCTGAGTTTCCTAAAGGAAAAGTTTCCCAAAGCAGAGGAATTAAAGGACATCGACCCCCACCCACTTCATCTTCCACCCCAATTCCCCAAATTCTGCCACTACAGAAGGGAAAGCTATGGAAAAGCTGCTCAAAACAGGAGCAGAGAACCCCATCAGGGAGGAACAAAAAAAGTCATGACATTGAGGGTTTTAAGTAAAAAGTTCCATAGGTAATTTCTATATTAACCACAGGTTTTGACAAGAAACAGAAATTGTCTTCTCATTGGAAGGATTCAGACATTAAACTTTGATTATTCCTTCTCTGCATGTTTCTCCAGCCACTGGAGAAGTCACTGAAACCTTGTGCAAGTTACACTCTTAGCTATGGATTTGCTGCCATTGATTTGTAGGAGTGTAACTGAGGAGAAATACATCAACTTGATTAAAATGACCCATTTTTATTGACTTGGTAATGAATTTTCCTGCAGCTGAACAAAAAGCACATTTGTACAACCTGAACTCCTCCCATAGTGCAGAATCAGAAGCAGCAAAATGCACAAAAAACTTTGAATTTCACAAGCTCTGTTCTAATTGCAGACACAGCTGCAAAAATGATGTTTTTCCTAAATTATTTTCCCCCACTTTGAATGTAGGTATTGCTGCTACAGCAAAACCCACGCCGTGCACAACAAAGTAAATCAGAATATTATTTTAAATTATGAACCTTGCAGTTGTGGTTACACCTGGAGAGTGATTTTAGTGAGTTATGAAATAGGCAGAGCCTGGGATTTGAAAAGTGATGCTTAAGATTAGCTCAAGAATTGAAAACAAATCAGAACCCCCACCAGTTATTAACACAGGAAAACATCATAATATAGAATTCATAGTATAGAACTCCTAACATAGAGTTCTATGAAAGGCCGTAAAGAATTTAAGAACAAGCACACACAAAGGCTATGGCTTTTCTTTTCTGTGTGAAATTAGATATATTAATTGCATTCTCAGGAACTGGACTATCCCCGAATTCCCCATTTCTTGTTTTTCATATTTTTTTTTAACTATTTGAGCAGTTTTAGTTTTCTAAAGCTTAATGAGTGGATATTACATTTACATTATGATTTATTGTATTCCTTAATGGCACACACATCACTCTCCCAAAGACTGAATGAAGGCTTTGCCCTGGGTTTGAGTTTAGCCAGGTTGTCAGTGCCTTTTCTAGGACCTATAAATTTTGGTGAAATTCTTTTGTGACAAGTGCAGAATTCTGCACACTTTAAAAGACAATTAGCTGACTGATTATGCACATATGAGAAATCAATCAAAACCAGAGCTTCTAGAAATCCTCCTGTTGAAGAAATGAGTGTAATTACTCAAAAAGTACTCAAAGAAAACATCTGCAGCACTGAGGCAGACCTGGAGGCACAAAGTCATGGGATGGTTTGGGTTGGAAGAGCTCCATAAAATCCAGGAACTCTTGCCCTGTGAATGGTGGGCAGCTCAGAGGAAAGAGAGGGCACCTAAACTCGTTCCCTATTCCTGAGCCAGGTGACCTCAAATCCTACTCTGCCACTTAAGCATAACTATTCCCCAGAGGTTTAGAAAATAACAGGTTGTGCAAAAATAAAAGTGTGGTTCTCTGGCCCAAATCCTTGATCTGACTGCCACCAATTTTATCTCAGTCATAAACATTTTCCTCCTAATGCTGTTATCCTTCCAGCAGTTTCTGTGATTGTTTCTTTTTATTATCACAGGCCTGTGAATTACACTGAAGAGCCTCCTCTTTATTTCTTTTTTATTTTTTTGATCTTATTCTACAGAATCAGGGTTTATCAAGCTCATAACCACATCCTTGTGCTATTCCCCACTGAAAGGCAGCAGTAAAAGATGCAAAGAGAAACCTAAACTGTTTCAATTTTCCAAAGCCAGGGGGTGAGGTAAAAGAGAAAGCAGGTTTTGCACCACTTTGTCCTAATAACTATTGATCCTACTGGGGGATTTCTGCAGCAAGCAGCACGGAACTGCCAGAATATGCAGCAGGAAGGGATTAGAGGTATCTCAAGAGATAACATAATCTCCACATAAATCAGTTTAATAGTCAATCAAGCACAAGACACAAATCCAGAGGAATCCTGGCTTCAGCAGCTCCGCTGCTCACAGAACTCCCTGGATTTTTTTAATGGTGCTTTAATCCTGTTAAGATTTCAGAGGCTGAGCTTGAATGTCTCCCCACCTCGGCATCATTAAGCAAGGCCAGAGTGAATTAATTACATCTGAGCACCCACCCAAGGCAGGGAGGCCACACAAGGTGGGAGCCGGGGCTGCAGAACACTGATTACTGGAGACAGGGCACCCGAAGCACAACTCTGACTTCCACAGATCTGAGGCTGAGCTAGCAGAGCTGCCTTTACTGAAATAACTCCTTTCAGCCCCACAGCCACTGCAGGCCAAGTGGAAAAATGGAATACTGGGCGCTGTGACATTATTTTCATTTTCCCAGTCGTTCTTGAGCGTGATGCTGCAATTTCACTGCCCTGCTTCAGACCCCAGCCCAACTCCTGTCCTCAGGGTGCAAAAGGGAATCCAGGGCAGGATCCCAGGAGCCCCAGTCCTCCTGGAGGATGATCCACAGCGTTCCTTCTGGATAGGAGAGGCCTCAGTGACATTTGCTGGCACTGCACCCCACCCTCAGAACCCAAACCTCAGGGGTAACTGCTGCTCTCCCCATCTCTGCACTCATGCTTGGTGGAATTCACATTTTTTTAGCAGAAATGGATGATATTTAAATGAAATTTAACCACTGGCCTGGGCTGTAATTTGCATTAATACTGTCACTGCACACCTGCACAAAGACTACAGGAGGTGGCCCTCACACAGTGACATCTCTATTTTACAGCCATCTAATTCTCTTTTCTGTCAAGACTGGAAAGTGGGCAAGAAAAATGATAATAAAGCAATTTTGTCAGGGTGTCCCAGCCTCTATTACAGGGAGATATTTCAGGGTGGTTGGTGCTGGCACAGCTCACACAGCAATTTCTCCACCCAGCTCTCCTCACCTGGATCCAGCCCCTGCTGCCCATGAGGATCTCCACAATCTGGGGGATTGTTCTCTCCACAGACACAGCCACTCTTCAACACAAGAATATTCTGTGAAAAAAAAACCAAAATATTCTGGCTTTAGCAAGTTCCTGTGTTAATATCTGCGACCCACTAAAAGATTTGACATTCACCACTCCTTCCACCCAAACCATCTCAATTTATACAGAAAACCTACTTCACTTCTCAATAATTCTCTTGTATTCTGCCAAACCTTTTATGAAACACTGATATTCACAACATTTTTCTCACCAATTAAGAAAATCTCTAAGAAAAAAAGCTCATTTTTTTTAACAGTGTCGTAGAATTAACAGATCCTTTTCCTTTCTTGCTCTCCATCTTGTCATAAATGAATTTTAAGAGGCAGAGCTCGTTAAACATATTTAGCACAAGGACCTGAAGAAGATTTTAATAGTTCCAGCATTCCTAAAATATCTCTTCTGGAAAACATCGAGCTAGAGGAACACACTACCGTGTGCTGCAGGGATTTTTGGGTTGATTTTTCAAGGAGCCATCACTCCAGATCATCTTTGTTAGGAAACCTTTGGAATTCTGCTCCAGAGGAACCTCAGACCAAATCCCTCTGTGCAAAACCCTCCAGGCCTCCCAAACCTCCCATTCCCCTTGTACAACTGATGGGTTTGTCAGTTTTATACCCCTCAGGAATTATTTGGGGGAAGGGTTATGATTATTCCACTGTTCAATGCCCTAATTTGGATGGAATCAGCCAGGTCTGGGTTTTTCAAAATCCTGTGCATCCCCACGTGGCCATCCTGGTTTCACAACTCTGAATAGTGGAGGGGAATTTGTGCAGCTGGTGTGAGAGCACTGGGAAAGATCCCCAAATCCAACTTCCAGGAGTCCCAGTCAGTGGCCACCTTAGCTTGGATTTGAAATGTTCCTTCCTTTTAAAAACATCCTCCAAACTTTCCGTAAATAAAGCCCTTCCCCTTTTCCCTAGGCATGTTTTCCTAAGGTTTCCCAGCTCTAATTATGATTTCTAATTATGATATCTTCGTGGTCTCCTGCTACACTGCTTGAAAATATAACCCAAAAAAAGCCCTGTTTTGGAAGTTTCTTTGAGCTTCCTAAATCGATGATTTCTTACATAACTGCAATAAAAACCTCTGGGGAAGAACCTGTTAGGAGCACTGTGTCAGCAATTTCAGCTTATTCCAGATGCTCTCTCCCCTTCCCACAGAACCCCTGAATGAATTCAAACCCAGGACTGGATCATTTCAGCCACAGATTTTCCTGGGAGGTTTTTAATCTGACATTAAGGGCTAATTTAGGAGAGGGGTTTTAATGAAAGAGGTGATTTTTCAGGGGAGCTGAGTTCAGCCCATTCAGGGGATCCAAACATCTCCCATCAGCAAAGCACCGCTGCCACCCTGGGAGGTGAAGAGTTAAAAGCTCCAGATTTCCAGGGGCTGGGAGCAGTTGTGACTGTTTATGACCAGGGAAACCTCCAGGAGCAGCTGCTGGAAGGCAGCAGATTGCCCAATTCAAGATCTCAACAACGGGTGGATCCTCATTTGTTGGGTTTCATTTCTTTTCCCTTTCCCATTTAATGGGAGTGGTTTTTATTTGTAGGAAACAGCCCTGAGTGCTGCAGACTGGGAAAACCTTGGTGTCCTCCAGAAATTCCCCATGATCATGGGGGGATTTTAGGGAAAATCAGGGATAAGTCAAGCCAGACTCATGGACTGAAGTTAAAAAAGAGACAAATAAGAGAACTCACTACACACCACTCAGTCTAGGGCCTGCAGATATGCTCTGCTCAATGCAGCACAGGAATCCCTCAGCTCCTTCCCCAGGAATCCTAAAGCTCCTTCCCCAGGAATCCTAAAGCTCCCACACCAGGAATCCTTCAGCTCCTTTCCCCAGGAATCCTTCAGCTCCTTTCCCCAGGAATCCTTCAGCTCCTTTCCCCAGGAATCCTTCAGCTCCCACACCAGGAATCCTTCAGCTCCTTTCCCCAGGAATTCCTCAATCTGTGGCACTCCCAGTACCAGGAGGGCAGAATTAGTCACAGGTAGCCCAGTGCCATCTGTTCCCAGGCTGGGAGTGAGCAGCCAGCACAAAAATCCCTTCCCCGAGTGCAGTTTGCCTTCTGGAGGAGGCTGCACAGAGGGGAAAGCTGAGATGCAGGAACTGGGGAAGGTTCTGCCACCCCCAATGGGAAACTCTGCTTATTCTGCATTTTCCAGAAGCCCTCACTCATGGGTTTGGGTTTTTTTTTTTTTTTGTTGTTTGATTCTGGGATTTTTTTGCCCCCCAAAAAATTGGAAACTCAAAGCCAATTTGGTCTCTCCTTTCTTTCTGAGGCTGGTCCCATCAGCTCAGGTTTATTTCAGGTCTGAAAAATTTGGCTTCTACACAAAAAAATTCATCCTGATCATCGTGAATTTGAATGTGGCAAAAAAAATAAAGCTCCTTTTACTGCCTGGTATCTTCCAGCTGCCCCCAAAACACCACTAATTATGCACCAGGAACAATGGGAGCACGCATTTGACACTTCTTAATTCTAGTCCTTGCTTCCACTATTGTCCTTTTGCAATTTAAGTAGTAGAACCTCCCCTTCAGGTAAAGTTATTAATACATAATTCAAGAAATAATCCTACAACACCCATGAAAGCAATTTCTTTTTCATTTCTAGGCAAAGTTTTGCAACAGCAGCAGAATAATAAGGCCAAATTCTAATATTATTGCAAGCAGATAACTGAAAATAAACAAATAAATCCATAAACATTAACATTTTCATTACTTACATCCTAAACACTGTGATAACAACCAGATAAAAAGCACAGCAGAGATTTCTCCAGCCTTGGCATTATGAGCTGCAAAAATTGCCACAGTAAGTCAACAGGCAAAGTTTTTATGGCTTAAATATGTAATTAAAAAAGAAAACATCCTTTTCACCCAGGAAAACCTGAGCTGATTTGAAACAGAACATCCTGGTTTGAATCAGCACTCTGGAACCCAAGAGGGAGCTCACATCACTGAAAACTCAAAACTTGGATTTGTCTATTCTTTGTTATTCCACAGTCCTTCCACAGTGGAAAATTAGATTAATTTGAGCCAAAAGAGAGCAAAATTATTTGTGCAATAGTAGCCCTAAGAAAATCCCAAACACCTCAGGACTATCAGGTGGAGGATGAAACAGAAACTTGAAGTAACATAATTTTTTTTGACAGTTTGACAACATTTTGTGACTAAAATACTGCCCTACTTTCCAGCATTTTTGCAAAGCTGGTATAACTCCATCTAGTAATCCCTACACCAGAATTTCCAAAACCTCATGGCTTAAATGAACAATTCTTTTCAGAGGATTCTCAAATACCAAGGAAGCCTTTGTGATACTTCATATTTAACCTAACTGGGACATCACTGGAACTTAATCCAGTGCTGTAATCACAGTGAGGGGCACTCATTACTGAGAAGATACTTTAAGTCTGGCTTTTTTCTCATTTCATGGCATCTTGTACACTCTCTTTTAGTAGATGCCTCAGCATTAAAGCCATCAAATCTCCCTTAAGGTACTGAAGGGAGTGCTTTATTTGGAAAAAAACAAGGTAGGACAAGAAAATTAGAGAGGAAAAAGAAAGTTTTATGAAGTTTTTCCCTAATTGGCTGATCTTTATAAATGGTTTCTACCATTGCAGCTGGTTTTACCATGTCCTGAAAATGCCAATTTAGACAGAATTGCATGGATCACACATCAGGGATGGAATTCAGGCCCACATCACAGGGGGAGATAAGAGATAAACTGCTTTACTTACTGAACGTTTAGTGCAATAGTTAATATGGAAAGGATCCCACAAAAAGCTGTGTCAGCAAGCATCTATCACCTCTCCAGAACCAGGCCTGAATTTTGGGATGATCCTGAGCTTAACCTGTACCTGCCCCTCTGCAGACATTCATCTTTTCCCTGGAAAGCAGCAGCTGAGTGCCCAGTTCTAAAATGTTGCTTTCCTTCTATTAAAAGTATCACTGCAAACATTATTTTTGTACCAGTTCCTTGCCAGCCTGGGCTGAGATCCTTCCCCACCATCCCTGCTGGATGATTTTTTGCAGGATCTCTTCCTGCTGTGAAATTTGGTGGCTATTGCTCACTTTGTATCAGATTCTGCTCCTTCCCTTCTTGTTTTGAGCTGTTTCTGGTTCTGCTCCCTCTCTGCTCTGCCCTGCTGAGGCACACCTGGAATATCACTTTCAATTCCAGCCTCCAGACTTCAGGAAAGACAAGGAGCTGCTGGAGAGGCTCCAGTGGAGGCTACAGAGATGATCTGGGGTCTGGAGCAGCTCCGATGAGGACAGACTGCAGGAGCTGAGCCTGGTTATCCTGGAGAAGGGAAGGCTCAGAGGGAATCCCAGCAATCCATGGGAACATCTCTAAGGAATGTCGAGAGGGTGGTGCCAGGCTCTCTTCAGTGGTGTCCAGCAACAGGACGGGGAGCAACAGCCACAAATTAAAACACAACGAGTTCCACCTCATCAGGAGGAAGAACCTTCCAGGGAATGTGGCAGAGCACTGGAACAGCTGCCCAGGGAGGGCCTGGAGTCTCC
The DNA here is from genome assembly GCA_034509185.1 of Euphonia xanthogaster. Lineage (NCBI taxonomy): Eukaryota > Metazoa > Chordata > Aves > Passeriformes > Fringillidae > Euphonia > Euphonia xanthogaster. The sequence goes on along the minus strand of JAYDZK010000016.1, from coordinate 2,510,971 downwards.
CTCTGGAGATATCCCCAGCCCACCTGGAGCCATTTCTGTGTCACCTGCTCCAGGTGATGCCTTCTGGGGCTGCCTAAAACCAGAGGGCAGGCAGAGTGAAGGGAATAAGCAGCAGTTCTGGTGATTGAATCCCTCCAGGTGCATCCAGGGCAGCCCAAGCCCCCCAGGGGCTGCACCCAAAATGCTCCAGGGCTCACGGGCTTCACACTTTT
>JAYDZK010000016.1:2480837-2504169 GCA_034509185.1 Euphonia xanthogaster | reverse complement strand
ACCGGCCTCGCAAGGCCGCCGCCGCATCAGGCAGCGCGGCAGGCAGCCCGCTGTGGGTCCTGCCTGGGCGCGCGCGGGCGCTGGTAACGGCCCGGCCAAAGGGCTCGGGTTCGGGCTTTACCATTTGCGTGGGGAGAGCCCTCACACACCCCCCCCCACCGGCGGGAGGTGGATTGGTCCCGTTTTGACCACGCCCCCATGCGGCTCGGCCAATCAGAGGCGGCGGCTCCGTTCCCCCTCACGCCCTGAGGGCCCGGCCCGCAGTGCCCGGGGCGGCCCGCCGAGCTTTCCCGCACTTTCCCACAAAATGCGCACATCCCTGCGGGAATTCCCCGCGCTGCCCGGCCCTAAGGCCCCATCCGCACACCTGTGCACCCCGCAGTGAATTGTAGTTATCACCGAGGCTGTTAGGGCTGCTAAACTGGCAGTTTAGCGGTCCGGAATGTGGGACAATGCTGTAGATTTCTGCGTTCTGCTCTTTAAACTGGCCCTTCCAGGACTTCCCGTCTGTGCATAAAAGATGCACATTACTTATACATAAAGGTTTTCTAACAGGAAGGTTTATTCACGTAATATATTTTACATAATTATGTTTTAGTTACATAACTAAAATGGGCAATACACAGATTTGGGTTTTGGGGTGAATTACCCCAAATTTGAGCACTCAAAAGCTGAAGTTTGCCAGAACCAGCTGCTGCTGCCTCCCCTGAGGGTGGCACTCCTGTTAAGCACTAAAACAAACTGAACTCCACAAAAATCACTTTTTTTTTTTGCAGTACTGCAATATTTTCAGATGGTTTTTTGCTGCTGCACAAATTATTATTACAGCAGCTCGCTATCCCTAAATACTCATATGAATTATGGGAGGAATTGTGTATATTCCAACTGTGTATATTCCAACAGGCACGGCCATGCTCCTACACAGGTTTTGATTTCTCTTTTCCACGTGTGCCTGCACATGCAGGGTTCAGATTGCCAAGGTGAATATACTGATTTATTCCCTTGGCTTGCGGGATCCCCGGAGCTCCCCAGAAGCTCTTGGGTTACTGCATTCCCACTGGGCATGGATGGATGGATGGATTTCCCCCGCAGCTCTGCCATGTGAACTTTAGCTCTACTCAACTAACACTGCCCGAGGTCCCTGCAGTTAATAGACACTCAGGACTACAGAGGCTCTTTTGTGTGAGACAAGAGTTTTATCCAGGTGGGTGGTGCCCCTGGAAGTGCTTGGCTGATTAATAAAGTGATTAATTAAGTCTGTGTGATGCTGCTGATGATGCCTTGTGCAGGCTGCCCTGGAGCAGAGGCTGGGCAGAGTTCCAGAATAAAGCAGGGGTTGATTCAAAGGATCTCCTCCATGGATCCACCTGGGGCAGCACAAGAGCCCAGCCAGGGCTGCAGCCAAGATGAACCAAAATGGCCCCAAAATGCACGAGCATTTGCAAGACAAACACTGCAAGAGAATGCAATGGAGGTGCAATCTGAGCAGTTCCAGAGAGCTGGGAGCTCACATCTGCTGAGACACACTAAAAAGCTGATTTCCACAGAATCATGGAATTCCAGAGTGGTTTGGGTTGAAGGAAACTTAGAGATCATCACTACCATGGGACACCTTCCACCATCCCAGGCTGCTCCAATGTCCAACCTGGCCCTGGACACTCCAGGGATGAGGCAGCCACAGCTGGTCCCTTCCAAATCAAACAAATTCCTATTTTCCAGCATTTTCCTTCTTTCCTCACAGGATCAGAGTTGTAATTGTCTATTTTTTTGCTACTTCTCTTTCCCACTGTCACTTCAAATTTAGTATTTTCTAAGAAATAGTTTGTCTTTATTTAAATGGAAATTACCTGCCTCAAAAAGCAGCTTCAGGGTGAGTTAAAATCTACTGTAGCTCCAGCAAAATTAAGATCATTTCATCTACATTGTTGTTGCACCTATATATTTTTCCTTGATACTGTGGTCAAGTGCAGTTCTATTTAAAATTAGAAACCTCAAGCCTTGGCTGCCATGCCAAACCCTGGGAATACAAGAGTGGCCTGAAAGAGGAAACTGGATTTTACAGATATTTCTCTTCATCATGTTCTAACACCACCTTTTCCTCTGGAGTACATTACCTGCAAAGATTGTAGTAAAGCATTTCTGGGCACTGTATTGAAGAATAATAATGGCAATTTCATAGTGATTTCACAGGATTAACCACGCACCACACAAGAAAACCATCCCAGCAAAATCCAATTTGTTACTTTTCCAGCACTGAATTTTCCCTCTCTTTGGCTGGCAATTAGTTATTACAAAAGTTTAATCAAAGACTCAGTTTCTTTAAATGCAGCACAGTCAGAGTAAGATTTAACCAATAATTAAGTAAATTGGACTTGGCTTAGTACACAGGAAACTGAGGATAATTCATAAACATTATCCATTAGCAACTTGTAAATTCACACAGTGCTTGAGATATTTTTCAGCACTGATAATATTTAAACATGCCACGAGAAAATAAAAGTTATTAGCAAGTCCATTAGAATGATAAATTGTTTTACCTGCCTGCAGAGAGGGAAGCTGCTGTTCAAATAAGGGGAGACTGACCTGAAAGAGAGAAGTGTAAATGGGGAAAAACATTCCAAAATCCCAGCAGGAAAGGATGACGCAGAAGCTTTCCAAAAGAAGAAAACACATCATGGATACAGTGAGAAGGGAAAAGAGAAACCCCTAAAAAAAAACAGGGAAATTAAAGACAGATTTGGGCCTTGCAGATCGTAGAGAGAGAATAATAAGACTGAAAGGAATATTTTAAATAAAAATGAGAATGCTCAGCAATGCCTGGCTGGTTGCAGCACCAACCTTTGCAAAGAGGGTCAGCAGCCACCAAATAATGCTCTCAAGTGCTCTTCAGTCAATTCCAACCCTGCTCTGCCCAAAAACTGAGGTGGAACTTTGAAATCTGTGAGACTTTTACCAGAAGCGATGAGAGGTGGAAACACAGAGTGGCTGCCTGGGGGGCTCAGCCAGGAAAGGTGACACTCCGAGCTGCTGCCCCCTTCTCAGGGGAAGGAATATGGAATCCAGAAGGGAAGTGTGGGACCTGCAAAGCTCTCCTGAAGATGGACACTGACACAGGTCCTACAAGCTCAGCAAGTCCAGCACTGTGACAATGTTTTGATGGAAAGCAGAGAAGCAGAGGTGGGAGGTTGCCCAGAGCAGCTGGGGCTGTCCCTGGATCCCTGAAGTGCCCAAGGCCAGGTTGGACATTGGGCTTGGAGCACCTGGGACAGTGGAAGGTGTCCCTGCCCATGAAAAGAAGTGATCTTTCACACCTCTCCAACCCAAAGCATTCTTTGATTCCCAGAGCTGCAACTTCTCTCACTTCTCATCTTTTATTTTATACTGCAAACCAGTGGCTGGAGCAGGACTGAGGAAATAGAGGCCTCAGTTCCAAGACTTCCAAGGATTATGCCCCAAAACCCCAAAGTCTCCACAAACCACTGAATCCCATCCACAGGTCCCAACCCACGAGGTGTTTGGAGTATAAATTGGCATTGGTCCCTTCTGGGGCCAGCAATTTTTGACTTGAACACTCCAATTCCACCTTAGCTCTGCTTTAGGCATCAGTTTCTCTATTGACTGGAAATACACTGAACTGTGCTTCACAGAAGGTTCACTCCACCACTGAGGAGTGGCCCTCTGTGGATAAACCCCTCAAGTATTGCATTACCATCTCCAAGAAGAGTGTTTGGTGTGCTCTGCCTTGGCTGCTCCTGCATTTAGAGCTAAGCTCGATGTCTCTCTGCTCAATTATGGAAGCAGGCTGATCATTATGGAGTTCTGCTATTTCTGTGCAGTTCATCCCCATTTTCTCTTTGATTTCTCCTCTTCCTTCAATAGATTGGTTTTCAGCTGGATGTGTCTGAGTTGTCACTTGGAGTTTGGCTGCCACACCTTTGATTCATGTGATAAAACAGCAAATGCAGCCAGCAGCATCAAGGACTGTCTGTGGAAATGCTCATTTACTATTGCATTGCTTTGTTCTGAAAAATATACTGAAATAATGGATCTGTGGCACAGAAAAATATCCCCTGACTGGATTTTCAAAATATCAAAGCTTGGTTTACAACACAGTTAAAGAATTTTCATCTTTAAGTACGTGGGCACACAGGATGTCTTTAAAAAGAGTTAAATTCCATGCTACTGCTGGCCAAAGTTTAATAAACAATGGGATGTTGTGCCTGTACTTCCCTGGATAAATACTTTGCAAAGAACTGAGCACTGCAAGCTAAATTCCTGTATCTGCCACTAAAACCATGAACTGAATTCTGGGCATTTGGTAAAGTTATAAAAATAACAAATTTCAACAGCATGCCTATTATGTGTTATGATCATCTGTTTTAACATAAAAAATCGAATTTACTCTTCACCCTCAATGCATGAGAGTTCCAGGACTATATTTAAGCCTCCACACATCAAACTTTAACAGCAGTGAGACAAAAATGAATTGTGCTGTGGCACAAAGTCACACCTCATGGTCCCTTCACTGCATTAGCCATGCAGTCTAAGGGTAAAATTAATTAAGATGGCATTAGATACACAGCAAATACATGAAAAAATAAGTGGCCTGAGCAGATTTCATTAAGTTCTAATGTGGTTTAAAATTACTTTAATAGGTAAGTTCATGACACAGCACTTTTACTACTGCTGAAAGGTCAAGGAGAGAAACCCAGCCAGGAGTCCACAGTTGGAGTTTTGTGGCTTGTTGCAGTTTGGATGTTGATTTTCTTCAGATTTTTATGACACTGGCTGTTCCTTCATTTCAGGTGAAGTACACAGGTAGGGTTTCATCATCAGGATTACCCAGGAGAGGGAACACTCTCTTAAATAAGGAAATTGTTCTGGTTTGCTTAGTCAGCCGAGTTCCTGGTGTGGGAGGATTCCAGGTCCATGCAACAGCAAAGACTGAAGAGAGAGGGAAAGTCTCCAGTGTGAGTCCATGTCCTGCACAGCAGCAAAAGGGACACTGAAATGTGACACTGGATCACCTCAAAGGTGCTCAGCACAACACCAAGAGTCTTTTGCCAGGAACTTCCTTATTGCCTTGGAATCACAAATAGGCATTTTGACTTTTCCAGGCGAAAAACAACTTACTGAAATATCAGAGCTACTCAAATGCCACTCTGATGGTTTGAGGGCTATTTTGCACAGAAATTTCAACTGCTGGGTGTAAGAACCCAAACTGGTGGTGCCAGTGACCTCAGTACATGCCCAGCTCATCTCTTGACACGGGAATCCATAAAAAAACAGAGAATAAAAGCTTTATTAGCTAACAGAGACTCGCTGGCTTTAAAGCCTTCTTACACTGCTATAAAAAACCTTCACAAATATTTGCTAACAACAGTCTGCACCCATGGGATCCTGTGTTTACACAATGTACTGGGTGATCACTGGGGCACACGGGGTGGATTTTTATTTTGTGGGGTTTTTTTATTGCTCCACAGCAATAAAACACTGAGTGTCCCTCAGTATGCACATTTTCCAAGGAAATCTTTCCTGTTCCACAGCACCACCAAAGAGCTCTCTCATTTCACTGGGTATTACTGGTGTCTCCTCCACTGTGGGGCACCAGCAGGAGGGGAAAAAAAAGAACAAAGTATCCCCATAAAATAAGATTGCCAAAGGATGTTGGAAAAGCTGTTTTCTCCTAAATGTGGATCGTCACTCAAGTGACCCCGGGACTCCAGAATTTACATAGCCCAAATCTGGATCCACACAAGCATTAAAACCCAAGCTACAATCACTTGGGAAAGCAGTAAAGTTTGGGGTTTTTTGAAGTTCCCAAACTCCAGCAGCAGTGAGTCAGAGCTGCAGAGAGGGACAGAGACACAGAGAGGGGCAGGAGCAGCACAAGGGGGAGGCAAACACAAAGTGCCCTGGCACACGTGGGAGCTCAGCCTCTGATGTCAAACAAACTCAATTGGGGGCTCCTCTCTTCCCTGCCAGCCCCTTGGACTGCCTGGATCTCAGGGAGGTTGAAAGCCTGACTGAAGCCTGAGCTGACAAGATATTTTGGGAGGAGGCTGGGATTGTTCCCACCACCCCCAGGAGCGGCAGCGTTCCCACTGCTGAGCCTTTGATCAACTTGTTGCCTGAACTTGGAGTGATTTGTCATTGATTTGTCATTCCTTTCCTGCCTGGAGATGCAGGAATCTCGGAGAGAGCGAGTGAGCAGCTTGTCAAAACTGTGACTGGGGAACAAAGGAGTCTGAGAAATGCCTGGAAGAGGCTTTTTCCTTGGCAGCCCTGATGCAGCTGGGTGACTCTGGAGGTGTCCTGCTCCCTTCAGTTCCTTCCTTTCCTGTGCAAAAGGGACAGGGACAGTCCTGGATGGAGCAAGGCAGCCCAGGGACACACTCAGGGTTCTGCCTCTGCTTCAGGGATGAAAGCTTAACCTAAGCTATCCCTGTGATTCACTTTCTGAAGTCACAAGTGTGCCCAACAATAAAGAAAATCAACCACAGCAGAAAAATACACCTGAACCTACAAAAAGGACATGGAAAAAATCTTGGGAAGCAAAACCAGCTGGACAGCATCCGTGGCTGTGAGAAGAAACTGGTAACCAACGTCAGGAAGCTGAAGCAGAAGTTGGAAATGGTGGAAGACTGATAGGGAAGGGCCAGAGAAGGAAACTTTTCACCATCTGCTTTAAAAAAACCTTTGAGGTAGAACTACAGCACCTTTCCTGAAGTTCAGAAAGCTCAGTAATGCACAGAAGGAATGCAACCCTGGAACCTTCAAATCCAGCGTGGACTAGAGCTGCCAGAATCCTTCTTTACCCAAACTTTGAACCATTTCTCTGTTGTCTCTGCTTTGTATTTTAGGTCCCAGGATGGATCCTAACAATGGGAAAAATTAACCCAAATAAATTCACTGTGCAGTCACTTACCTGGTATTTTGCCAAGAAACAAGTGGTTTAGTCTGTTCATGAGATGATGAGTCGACTTTCTTTCCAAAAAGCAGTTGAAGATGCCAAGCACAGCTATTAAATAGGGGCATCACAAATGAGGGATGTCCAAACAGGCTCCTTCCGTAGGCTTCCAGCAAGTTTTTTATGGCCCTTGACTTTTCATGCCCCTTCAAGAGCCAGGAATTTTCTGGATTAGTAAAGAAATGGAATGCTTTGTCAACAGAGAAAAGAGATAAACAGCAGACAGAGTAATTCTGTAATGATCAGTCTGACAATGATCCCAGGCCAAGGAACGGAACGACCGAGGCAGAGCTCATTAGGCAAAGAACTTTAAAAAAGTGTAATTAATGCCAATCAAACTCAGGTTTATAAAGATTAGATCATTGCCCAGCTAATGAGGTTTCTCTTTGGAAGATTAAGGATTGATTAATGAAAGGTGAAAAAATAAGAAACATTTAGTTTGGGTCCTGGATGGTTCATTTTAAAAAGTTAGGGATGAACATGGTAAAGGATGGCATGAGCTGGGCTGTGTCCCAGACTAAAAACCAAACTAAACCAACCCAAAACTAAAACCAGATGAAACAACACCTTGGTGCAATTATCAACTTAGAATTACCAGATTTTAGCTTTCTTTTCATTGGAAATTATGAAATAAAAATGCACCAAGCTTTTATATCAGAAGTGAAGAGAGAGAGAGCAGAAAGTACCCTCTCTACATTCTTTTAGACAGGATAATAGATAAGAGCCTGAGCTTTTTGGGCTGGGATTGTCCAGGGTTTGTGTCTGAGAGGCTTTTTGTGGGTCATCACCTCACACCAGGCAGAGCCAACCCTTTGTGCAACCAAGCAGAGGAAAGGAAATCCATGGGCACATTCCTAACCTGGTGAAAGGCAGTGTATTAAACCCCAATAAAGTGATCTATTCCCATCTCCCCTTCTTTAAGATCCCCCCCAGTTTATCTCCAACCCTGTCCCAGTTTGAGGATGTATCCACATGATTACCTGAGAAAATCTTTCCATGTGTTTATTTTTGAATTGTTCACCCTTCAGTGCATTCAAGGCACTTCATCCTCACAGGTGTTAAACACTTGTGTGCTTTTTATTCCTCACATGTCACTCCAGAGCTTCTCTCTGCTATTGCCACCCTTCTCTTTTCCCCACAGATCCCATTTTTCCAACCACTTCCATCAGCATCCTCTCATTTTTCTCCTGAGGGCCAGAGAAAACATCAAATAGGAGCAGTTCTGAGATTGGTCCTTCAGAAATTCCACATTTGAGTCGCAGAGTTCCTTGCAGTGCAAATCAAAACAAACTTAAAAGCCTCCCAGAAACCACAGGGTGAACAAGACTGAAAATGCATTATTCAGGCCAGCTGAAAGAAATAACATCCAGTGTTTGTACAATGGGATAAAAAATATACTTCAAACTGAAGATATTTTTTTAAAACAGTGACTAGAATTGATCACAATGTCTCAGTGATTATTTAAAGCACAAAAAAATCTCATCCAGGCAGTGTTTTGTAAATTATTAAATTAATTTTAAACATAAAACTGAAGCCATGGCTGCTGGATTACATGGTAACAATAGGGGTTTTTTCATGTCCTTCTGGCAGGTATTTGGGGCTGAAAGTACCACCCGTAGCTCTTGTCTTGATTTCACAACTGTTCAGATCATTCAGATGGAAATATTCTTTTGTAAAACTCCTTTTGCAGGAAAAACATTCATTTAAGCCTTATTTTCTTCCCCCCATTCATCATAGTAAGTTTATCCTGTAAATCCCATCTTCTTCCCACGTCAGAACCCTTATTTAGAATCATAAAATTATGGAATCATAAATTTATGGAATGATAGAATTGCAGGATCATAAAACTACAGAACCATTCCTCCCAACCTTTAAGACATGTTTGTATCTATTCATCTACATTTGTATATAAACACAAGGTTTAACAGGGAAGACACAAATATTTACCATAAGCTGTAAAAACTGCTATAAAATCCTACAAAAATCATCATAAGAACTTTAGAAATGCTGGATCTGGGATTATTTTTTGAAATTAAAATTATTGAGCTATTTTTTTTCCCTTTTATTCAAATTACAGGAGCTAAAGAGAAGAACACACTTCTTGTTTTGTTTTACTTACAACAAATAATGTACTCAACGTGGAAGGAAAACAACCTTTTCCCTCAGTTTAGGAAATGAGGTCACTAATATTTAAAAATAGGAGTTTTCCCACAGGTTTTTACCCATGGTGGCTTAACCCTAAATTTGGGTGGAATTTGCCATCTGTTTCCTCTTGCATCACACCCTGAGTCAAACTTCCGGGGCTTTCTTTTGGCAGATGATGCACCAAAATCAGATAAAAATAAAGCAAGCTCTGAATGGAGGCTGCCAACAATGCCTTGGACTTGTGCTCTCTCCCAGGGAAAAATTATATTTATAAAGCATGTGTTATGCAAGGTGCCATCAGTTTTTACTCCCATTTTGCTGAGAGCTTCTGACAGAGGCACCAGCCCAACCCCAGCTGAAGACAACGTTTCACCACAGCCATGGCAACAGAAGAGCGGGAATAATTTGGAGAAAAATGAACTTTTGATGTGTTTTTAATCTCTGGAGGAGCTTCTGATGGAGCAGCTGAGTGTGAGCCCTGCTCTGGAGCTGCCTCAGCAGGGCAGAGCTGTCACCACGTCCCAGCAGGTGCCAGCAGGGTGGTCCTGAGCTGCCTCTGCCTGCCTGAGCATCCCAAAAATGCCCCCCCAAAAAATCTCAGAGCTTCAATTCCTGCATGGATGAGGCTCCCTGGGTCACCTCCATGGGGCTCTGGGCTGACTTCAGGTAAGAATTGGTCACCACAGCTTCTTTTTGAATTTTAGGCACACACATCACTCCCTTCCCGAGGGCTGCATGGAGCACCAATCCCACACAATTCACCAGCCAAAGCCTAAATCTGGGAGCCTAATTAAATAATTCTGTTAATTACAAACGCCCTACAATTATTTTTATATCCATAAAATAGCCTTTTATAGGTGCCTCAACACCTGCCCACGCCCACTGCCGAAGGTTCCTTCTCCTTTTAGAAAGGCACTCATTAGCATTTAGGAACAGATCCTTTCTGCCTTCACTGTTGGCCTTAAAATTGATCAAGGGAGGACACAAAAAAATCTGAATTTTATTTTGAAGTGAAAAGGTCTTAGAAGCTCGTATACAAAAGCTATAAAAATCCCTAATTAAAACCCCAGAGAGCCCAGAGATCTCTAAAAAGCACTTATCTTCTCAGAAGGCAGAGCTTTGTTCCCAGTCTATCTGTGCTCATAAACTGAAAATAGGTGAGCACACTTCTGGCTGGATAAATTATTGTCTAATATCCCATGCAACATGTACAGATTCATCTCATTACAAAGGTCTCTTTTGTTTTTTTTTCATTTTTAAGAATCATTTCCTGGCTCTCCAAAGAGAAATTTTTAATGTTATCTTCTTTAAAAACAAATATTTCCAGGATGCAGGAGATGCTTCATGGTGGCAAAAGCTATCAATATTTTTTTCCATCTGTTTACCACACTTGCTTTGAAACCAAATTAGTTGAAAATTCAATAAAAAAACTTGCAGGTGAGAAAATCAAAGCAAAAAGAGAAGTGCTTTAAACAAAGGGGAAAACCACAGGCTCCTGTTTTCTGTGGAGATGCAAATCTCCTCCTAAATCACAAGGACTTTTTGAACTCCATTTCTAAGGATGCTGGTGGGAAGTCAACTCATTTCTCCCGTGTATTAAAGAGAATAATTTATTTTCCACAAGAAATAAAATGAGGAGTGCATATGCAAATATCATTTCCAAATAAACCCATCCTATTCAATTCTCATTTGTGAATGAGGGAAATGTTGTGTAGCACGTAGACAACAACTTTCATACCAGCAAAATGCAGAATGACAGGTTCCAAATGATCACTGCTTCATCCCATTCTGCCTTTTCTAGGATGGCAGCACAACAAAATCAGGCATTTTTCTCAAATATTTTGCCATTTTTTCATTTACTGGCATGTCAGGCTACACTGATTTCCTCATCTCTTTTGTTTATTCAGAATTTTAGAACCAGATTAATGAATTTATTTCTGCCAAACCCTGCCAGCTTCCTTTTCACTCCATTCCTCCAAAGGCCACCATGAAATAAATATCAACTATGAGCTAACAGTTTAGCTATGAACTAAAGCAGAAAGTGAAAATATTATTTAACTGAGACGTTTGTGTGGCACTTTTTGTTGGGGTTTGGGGGTTTTTTTGCTGTTAGTGTAGAAATGCTGCTTGGCAACTCATCCCCATTCCTGGAGGTTTCCAAAATTCAACCAGCCAAGGACCTGAGCTTGGGATGGTCCAAGAAGCGTTCAGGGAAAAGGATGGGGTCATGGACCCAGCATTCCCATAATCTGTCTTAATTTAGACAACTGCAACATGATTAGTACAAAAACCTGAATAAAATCTGAATTTCTGGATTTGTGCAGTAACAGCGAGAATGACGGGGTTTAGCTGAACAATTCAGATGAAGATTCAGTTCTTCCTGACTGAATTCTGAGAGAGATTTTCAAGTTAAATTTCATCACCAGCACTTTATTTCCAAGCCCACATCCCCCAGCAGCTCTTAGGTCACTGCTGATTTTCTCAGTGCCTCAGGCACAGGCTGTCCCATTCCCAACCTCATTCCCAAACTGGGAAAATGGTTCCTGCAGATGGCAATGGGAAGCCTGGATTACAGGAAATTATTTACAATAAAAAATTATTATAAAAAAAAATTGCACCAACCCAGGTTTTTAATGCTCTGCCTGATTTACTTTCCAAACTGCAGCCTGGCTATATTTATATTTCAGGTCTTGGGAGGGGGGGAAGAAAAAAAGGTCAATTCAAGATCTGTGTTGACTGCAATAATATTTCAGCATTTCCCTTGATAATATCTGCTGGAATTGTTTGTTCTGAGGGGAGCCAGCACGAATATCCAGGATGAATATCCAGAAGGAATATCCAGAAATAATATCCAGGATGAATATTCACCAGGAGCATCCAGGATGAATATTCACCAGGAATATCCAGCAGGAGCTCTGAGGTGAATTTGCAATCACTGCCACTCTCGAGGCAGAATTTTGAGTGCTGCTCCAGGTGTGTTTTCCTTGCAGGAGCTGCAGCTCCATCCAGGAATGTTCCGGAAGCACCTCATGGCAATGGCTGGAAGGACCAAAAATGGTGATATTTGGGGGTTTGTGTCATGTAATTCACCCCTAATTAAGCAGCAACCCTTATGGTGAGCTCTGAAGGGTGCAAACAGCTGAAGCTCTCAATAAAGCAGTGAAAATGAATTCAGAAGTTAACAGATAAGAAAAAAATGTTGAACACAAAAGGCAAGCTTGATGAAATGCTGCAAATCCACCCAGTCCTTCAGAAAAGTAACACTGAAACTGAAAGGCAAACTTGATTAACGAGTGCAAATCCACCCAACCCTTCCTGTGTAATCATCCAGGTAAGAAACTGTCAGATGTACATAAATTAATTCACTAATTATATACACTAATACACAACTTAACTTTTAAACTCTAAATTATAGATGTGGACCTAACCCTCACTCTGGGAATTATTTTTTCACGTAACACCAACGTTTTAAACCATTTATTTTCTCACATAACACTACAAGTAAAAAGTTTTACACAATAGAGGTATAAAAGTTCATTTCTAGCTCCTGCTGCCAGCTGGGTAAAAGTTCTCTTCCCAAAGCCTTTGGTAAATCCTCGCCTTTGCCACCACAGGAGGCTGCACCATTTGCATCCCTCAAGAAGTGAGACAGCCACCAGGATTATTAATGGCTTTCCCCTCAGCCAAATTTACAAATTGTCACAGAACTTCCACTTATTTTGCATGAAATTCCAAGCAAGTGAGCCGTGCACTTTTTAAGATGCTCAAAATCCAATTTTACACTTGTCTTAATCACTGCAGATCAGCTCCTCACACGTTGGAGCTGCCATCTGCTCAGCCATTCCTCAAATTCCCACCCAGGACCTCCTGCTGCTGCTGCTGCACACACACAGGGGCCGTGCGTGCAAGGAATTCCCACCTGACTCCACCAGGATGGGATCTTCATCCCAAAATCCCAGTCCTGCAGGGGCACTGGGAGCTCTCAGCTAGCCCAGGCAGGGGGGACATGCCCAGAGTGGCTGCACAAATGATGGGGACAAACAGCAGTGACAGTGATGTTGTAGCATACCCTCTAAAGGCAAATCAATCCCTAAAATACACCCAAATTCCCATTAATCCCATTTTTCCTAATCAATCCTTTTAAAATTCCTATTTATCCTGGGGTCTTTTCGCCTCTCACAAATCATCCCACAACCCAAGGCAGGGATTGGCATGACTGACATTAAAATCCAGATGAAGTTGTCTCCTCTCCAAGTGATGGAAATTCACACTGGAATGAAAGAAGAGATGGCAATGAACATCTGGCCAGATGTTCAGCGGCAGAAGAAACCACACCAGGCAAGCATTTCTGCCAAATCATCCAAAATATGTGCATTTAGAAATGCCTGATTTCTAAGAATGGGGAAGTTCTTACCAGAATTGAAATGGTAGGAGATCACAATTCTCTTCATCAGGTAGAAACTATTCTTAAATCATTTTTTTACAAAGTGATAAATAATGCATTACTGCAAAAATGAACTTCTCTACACACTGCAAGTAATTCTAAAGTAGAGAAAAAGTAAAGAAAAAAAAAAAAAAGAGCAAAGTAGGAGCCTACTTTATCTTCTGGATCTGCTTTGGTACCAGATATTGAGACAGAGGATTCATTAATCTTTTCAAAAAGTCAAGCATTGCCTTTGAGGATAAATCCACTCCCCTTTCTTGCCTGGTTTAGGATTAGGAAATGGATTTACTTCCATTGGATGTGTCTGGAACAATGAAAGAGAAAAATGATTGCTCATTTTAAACATATTCAGGCCCCAATTAGGCACTGAGCAGTAAAGATGGAAAACTCAGATTTTTTAAACTGTCTGCATAAAGTAACAGGCTTGTGTACATTTGGTCTGTATTTTAAATTTAGAAATTATTTTACCATGGCCACTTGCCCCTGTGGAGACACACATCTCCACACCCAGGCTAATTTTGTTTCCCAAAATAATATTATGATTAAGCTTTCATTCTTTTCTTTTTCCATCCAAAGTCTTTGGATTCTAGGCACCAAATGCAAATGCTTGACTGAAATGGGATGCCAGCTAAAAATGCCCAATTCATGCCTATGTTAATATTTATAGCAGGGTTACATTCACCTCACCCCTGTTACTGTAGGACTGACTGATTGATTTTACAGCACATTCCCCATTTTCCTGCTCCATCCTGACTCCTGAAGCTTTTTCCTGAGCTATTTTCAGCGGCTTAAAAACTGGGAAGTGTGAGGACAAAAATGCAGGAATTATCAGAGATGCTCATGTCATTAACTGAACATTGGCTGAGCAGTTCAGATAATTCAACCTTAAAGAAGGCCAAAGCTAAAAATGCAAATGCCCAGCTCTGAAGGGCACTGCTGGCTTCAATTCTCCCCCCAAAAAATTAGAAAATAGCTAATAGGATCAGAAATCCACAAAGAATTTCATGGAGCTCTATGACCAAACCTTTATTATTTGCTTGTTGACTGAAGTGCTAAAGGATCTGTCTGAAAAACTACAAAATATATTGAAATAAGGAAATTTAACAAAAGAAGAATACGCAGAAGGTAAGAAAACACCCTTGGGTCAGTCAGGGAACCCAGAAACACAATTTGTACCTGAGCTTTTGGGGCTGGGCAGGACCAGCAGGCAATAATCCTGCTTTGATTATTCAAAACATTATGGACACCCCTAAATGGGTTTTCTCCATGAAAACCCATGACTAAAGAGTTTAAAGCACTTTTTAAAGAAGCAACAAGCTCAGAATGTTGTGGCACATCTTTGTGCTGGTCTTTCTTTGAATGATGCATTGGTATTTTTTGATCCCAAATTCTGGTGTTAACATGTTTAAGCTCTTTACAGGGAAGGGAGAAATTGGAATGATCTTTACAGAATGGATTTTCCAGAAGGTAAAATCAGAAGAGCTACCTGTAATTATTAATTTAATAATTAGATGTGAACCATAAAGACAAAAGTGGAGGCAAGGGAAATCCCCCCTTAGTTCTTACAAAAGGCTTTTTAAAATAAAGATAATGGGACACCCAATATGGAAACAAGCTACTGGGTATAATAAATTGAATTAATAAAAACTCGAGTTGTAACATATTGTCACAGTTCAGAAACCCCTGTACAGATGATTTTCTACCCAGTACCAAACTCAAAGCCAGAGATTCCCTCTCTGAGGAACCCCATTAATGCCCTGCTGAAACAAATCTGAATTTAATTCTGCCTCTGTGGGGAACAACGCTGGTTGCTTCCCTCTTTTACTGCCACGCCATAAAACCCCAGGAATTAGATTTAGGAGCAGCCACCTGCTTTCTCAACAGACTGCCAACACCTGATACTATTTTATTATCCTTTTTGAGGCTTATTATGGTTGCAGACAGAATTTCCTGAAACTTTGGGGCTTGGGTGAAAGGCAGTGAATAATAACAGGTAAAACTCAACCTCTCTTCTTCTCCAGCCATGTGATAATTTTTGATTTCCCCCCCAAAACCACTTTTCTATTTATCAATCCTGTATTATTTAGTCAGTAAAGAGCAAAGGTGCTACAAATAAATGATGCCCCAAATTCTGAGTGTGAATAAAATGTGAGGGAGCAACACAAGACCAGACCCAGGAGGAATCAGAGAGGGATTTGCTTTCCTTTTCATTATCCCATGGCCATCAATCCCTCCCTCCCCCTGCTGCTGTTCCATTTCCACCCACACTGCCCTCAAGATAGAGCTGAAGAAGCAGGTGGAAGCCATTCCAGATGTAATTTTGTTTAAAAACAACAGATAAACAATGCTGGAATTAGCCCCAAAAGGAGAATTTTAGCAGGAAAGCAAGTTGCTAAATGAAAATTCAAAGTCAGCACCCAAAATCATGACGCTTTAGTACTCCACCTTTACTCACTGGTTAGTAAAAAGTGCTAAAATTAAATTTTCTTTGGACACTTCCATGGATCTGAAACATTTCTGCTATGCCAAACTCTTAATTACCAACAGAAAATAGTACTAACCACGTGTGCAAGCAGGAAAGTTGATTATAATAAGATTAGAGACATATTCAGATGAAGTAACAAAGCAACAGAATGTTTGTTCTGATTATCTGAGAGTCTCTGCCCACACTGCAGCTCCAGGCTTTAAAGCAGAATTTCCAAGACTTTTGGTGCCTTTCTCCCTGCAATGCTACAAAAGAAAATGCTTTTCTGCATTCCTGAAAAAGATTTTCAGGATAAATCAGAGCTAAATTAACAGTAAACAGAGGTCCATCAGAAATGTGTCATCTTGCAGTGTGGAAGAAATTTTTAAGCACCGAAAGGTCATCATCACAGGAATGTGAAAGGCAGAAGATTTGAAAAAATAATTATGCTTCATTTTGCAGCCAGGACTGAGTAAACCATGCCTTAACCCAATCCCATTCAATCACCACTTTGTTTTAAGATGTATTTCTGCTTATTTAAAATGAAAACTTACACTTCTATTTCACATCTGTGTGGCTTAATATATTTCAGCTTCTCTAGAGCGTCTAATTCAAACCCAGCATCCTTTTCTATCTCTGAGGGACTCCCAGAGGTTTCTATTTCATGCATTCCAACAATTCCACTCCAACAATTTCTCCTTTTCCATTTAACACTGCATTGGCTCCACCTGCGAGGTGACCAAACCCAGCTGTGATCCCACATCCCAGCAGCTGAACTGCAGAGTTTTTTCTCTCAGAGTCAACAGGACTGGGGAATAAATTTATAAATCAGTGAGCCCCTTTCTGGTGAATCCCCACAGCATTCAAAGTCAGTGCAGCTCAGTGAATTCTCATTCCAGGAAACATTTCATTCCCTTATTATTTTGGGAAGATACAACTGGAGGAAGAGCAACGTCCACACCAACCTCCCAGTCTGACAGCACAGATTGCTCCACTCCTCCACCTCAAATTTCAATTATTTGCTAAATT
The DNA here is from genome assembly GCA_034509185.1 of Euphonia xanthogaster. Lineage (NCBI taxonomy): Eukaryota > Metazoa > Chordata > Aves > Passeriformes > Fringillidae > Euphonia > Euphonia xanthogaster. The sequence goes on along the minus strand of JAYDZK010000016.1, from coordinate 2,487,117 downwards.
TCAATTATTTGCTGATTTTGTCACACTACCTGAAGGTTTCCACACCACCTCTTTTTGTTTTCATGTAAATAAAGCTACTTTCCTATTCAAGGGAAGCAGATAACCTCTGGCATTCACTCCATGACCAGTTTTCCCCTTCTTTTAAAGGAACAGCCTGTACTAAAAAGAGGCTGTAAAATGTTGACTACAAAACAGCAAACAAATGGTTTGGCTTGGCTGTGAAACTCTTGCAACACTTTCTACTGAAATGAAAAGCTGTCATTCTACCATGGCTACCTCCACTGTGATTTCTATTGAATTAAAATCTGGCTCAGGACTGCAAATCCTCTTTGCAGGCAGGCAGAATTCATGCAAACAAAACTGAAATGATAATTGAGAGAGAGTTCTTGAACAAATGCTGAATTTATCCTAGACAACACCCCTCTGCCTCTGATTGCCATTCTGTTTGTCCAAAGGGAGACTTATTTCCTGAACATGGAGATTGTGCTGAAATGTGAATGCTCACGCGGGTACATGAACAGAGAAATTGTTTCTCTTCATTAAGAGACTATTTCACTAGAATTCATTCCAAAATTCACTAAATTTCACTAAAATTCATCCTGAAATTAATTCACTAAAATTTCATTCTAAAAACATTCCTTACTAAAGCACAGATTGTTTGCACGAGCCACACAGAATTATTGGTAGAGAGCAGGGAGTACTGCTTTCCTCAACCCATGCTCTCCCTGCATGGCTGAAATCAGAAGAAATGCAAAGAAATCTCCTTTTACACCCAGAATTGTGGATGTTATTGCCCCAAATGTCCTGAGGAAAAGAAGACCAAAAGACCAAAGAGCAGCTCCTGCAGAATCCCTCTGTCTGAACTGAACTGTCACCTGGAAAGCTGTCTATAAATAATTACAGAACTTTAACAAGAGTTTTCCTGTTCACAAAAACCAGGATTCACTTTCTGGGCTTGCAGGATTCGGTATCCAGGAAAGGGAACTTTTGATCTTGCTCAGCTTTATCACAAATGCCAAGGCAGGACTCCTGGCAGAGCCTCACACCGTGCTCCTGCATTTTGACATTCCACTCAGCCACAGGGATGGGCAAGCCAGTGAGGAAAAGGAGCCCAGCAGCAGAAACTGAACTTCTGAAGACTGAAAATATCGACAGAGTTGATTCCTGGGGTATCTACACAACTTCATGCAGCCCTGTGCTGGAAGTTGGAGGATAAGCTAATAAAAAAAAGGAATTTTCTTGAAGGCTGCTTACAAATCTGAGCAGAAAGTGAAGCTTCCATGAGGCTAGGAATGTGTAAATCCCTGATATCACACAGAGGAGGATGCCTGTATTCTTTGGAAAAAACAAGTTTTCCAGTCTACAACAAACTCTCATTTTTAGGCTAAGAATTAAAGGCTGAGTTTCACCCCAGAGAGTAAATGCAGAAGAAAAACAAGTTCTGTCCTTCAAATTTCATGCATTTAGGCACTTTATACCTCAACACATTGCAAACAATTAAACAGGAGCCCACAAACTGCAGGCAGTTTGTAATTTACCATGCTCTGAAGTCTTGGTGAGACCGGATCATTATTCAGTAAAATAATACCCCCAGAAGTGGTAAATACACAATCCAACAGAAGCAAGGTCCCTTCCTGGCTGTTCCCTACGAGCAGCAGTGCTCCTGCAAACCATCAGATCCTTCTGATTAGATAAAAAAACCCCAGCAGAGAACTGGGAGGCACAAGAGATGTGAAATCACAATTAAACAAAAGCAGGAAGAAACGGGGAGATTGTGTGGAGGGACAACACAGAGCAAAATAAAGCACACAAACTAATGCAGCGCCTTTGAAATGAGGGGAGTATGGTGATAAGATTCAAGTGAAAACCTGGGAAACCTCTCATAAAAAGTAATATCTGAGCCATTTATCTCACAGTCAAGGCTGGCAAAATCTTTTGCTTTGCCCTGAGACAAGAAAAGCATTAAGTGAGGCTTCTAAGAGGTGCCTAGCTGGAAACCTGACCAGTGTGGAAGAGGCTGTTAAGCCAAGATTACAATAAGCTGGGCTTCAAACTGTGTGAAATCATAGGAGGTAATCAAAGCATTGATTCCACAAAGAACACACAGGAAGAAATTCCTCTCCACAAAAAGAAATTCCACAGAGATCCCTGCTGGAATGGTGAGCGCACAGAGAAGAAAAGCAGGAGCTGCCCCGTGGCCACAAAACTATTGATTGCCAAACATCTGCTCCAAAATCAACATTCTGCCTCCAAAAACTGGTCCTAGCACTCCTGTTTTTAACTGGGAGACTGATCCCTGCTCAGCCCGGGGCAGTGGGATCAGCACAGCACCACCAAGGCCATATCCTGGCTGATTTTGTGTCATATTAAAATATTATTGCCCACTCTTATCAACCAGACAGATTTAAAACTGGGAAAGAAATCCAGCTCTCAAATTTATTTCTCCAACCACAGGATTCAGAGAGAACTTTCCATTTACTCAAAAAAAAAAAAAAATCAGACCAAACTCAGGGTCGTTAATCTAGAGGGAAATCTAAGCAGGAGGATGAGCACTGCAAAATTGTAGAGCACAAAAAAATCTTTCAGGAGAAATTACAGTGCAGGAAAACAGCAGAATAATGGTATTGAACACAGGCTTTTATTTTAAAGTGTAAATAATAATGTTTGTCTTGGGATTGGTTTTCAATTTAAGCCCCATCCAGCCACGTTGTTTGTTATGTATTTAGCCTTCAGTATGAATTGTAGGTAATTATGAGTTTGGATTAAATGAAGAATTTGGGAATGCTCTGCACTTCTGGGCACTCCACCACTCTCGAATCTCCACTAACAAAAAAAATCAAATTAAAAAGCTGTAGCTACACCATGATTAACACTGAAATGGAACTTCTTGGCTCTCTGAGATAATCTTAATGCTGACCTAGTTAATTAACTTAAGGTGTGTTTTAAATCAGCCAGGACTGGACACTCAATGTAGGAACTGGTGTGCAACACCCCGAGTGGACCCTGCACTCGCTGAAAATGGAGTTATAACTCAGCAGCTACAGCAAACACTGACAAAGCTGCAATGAACCCTGGGCCTTAACACTCCTGATTTATGTTTATTAGCCCATAACAATCCAGCCTTTCTCACCAACAGTCACTTTCCCCATATTTTAGTGGGTAATAGAGAGCACTATTATTTTTTTTAACATATACAATGAGTGCTCTGAGTTTCCTCAGTGATATTGAACAGTCTCTTCATCAGTTTAATTTCTTTTCTACTTATGCTTTCAGCAAAATATGTTGGGCTTTTCTACCACAGGGCTTAGGATGCTGGGGAACATTTTCCTTCAAGGAAACATAATATCTGTCCATAAGTGCCATGTTTTCCATTCCCTCCTTCCTCCTGCATTATTCCATGTGGAATTATGCAGAAGTTCCCTGTTCTTCCTGCCCTCCAGCCTCTCTGAAGGAATTGAAGTAAAACATCTCTAGCTCAGAGGTTTTTGCTGCTATCTTCCAAAAATTCTTCTCTGATTTTAGAGGAATTGTTTTGTGTTGATGCTTAAAATTGTGGTTACTTAGCTGAGCAGTTTAATGTTGAAATTTATTTTGCTCCCACATGCATATGATCACAATTTGACAATATATATAAAAAAGACTATTAATTTTTTCCATTCCCATGCTACTATTTTTTACTGCAGTGCTTCATGCAGAGCCTCCTTTATGGAAAACAATAAGCAAGGACCATCCTCAAGCAGAACTTCTGGACATCAAACCATCGCTCACCACCCTGAAAATTCATCTTGTGTGAGAATTGCCCCTTCCCCCAGTATTTGCAGCAATTGGAGTGAGGGCATCAACATCCAATAGTGGCCAAATGTTACATAATGGGGTAAATAAAATCCCCCAATATTCACAGATAGTGGTTCTACTTAGCACAACAGTTTGAAAGGAATGGTAGCTCTGTAATTACATTTTTTTCCACTTTGGGGATAGATTTTTTTTAAGCAAAAGCCCTCTATTAAAAAAAAAATATATATAAATATATAAATATAAATATAATAATAAATATAAATATAATAATAAATATAAATATAAACATAAATAGGCACTTTATGTGTATATTTATATATATTTCATTCATTTTATATATATTATATTTATTACATAATTATATATTTGTTTTCATATATTTGTTTTATACTATATAAATAAATAAAAAATAATAAATTTTGTATAATATAAATAAATATAAACAAATATATAAAGTTTACACTATGTAAATAAATATAAATATAAATAGAAATAGAAATATGCCTTTTATATGTATATTTTGTCCATTTTATATATATTATATTTATTAGATAATTCTATATTTTTGTTTTCATATATTTACATTTTTATATGTTTGTATATATAAACATTATATATAAATGCAGGTTTGAGCAAGTTATGCACTGAGAAGGATCTGGTCCTAAAAGAAAAAAATTCCAAGATACACTGCAAAGCACCATCTCCCCGCCAGCCTGACCCTCAAGTGTTGAGATTAGCAGATGGACTACAAAAATCAAATATTTCATTTTTTTTTGTAAAAGAAAAATAAATTAGTGCCTTTAAAGCAAATTCTGAAGTCGCATGCAAGTCACCTGAGTTTTATTCATACCCTTAGAACTTATCTTGCCCACCTGCCTTTCTCAGGACTAAATTCCAAGAGAAATTCCATGGTTTTGCCTGCTGCCTTCTGCTCGGGTTCCCAGCAAACACTCACCTACATCTCTGGACTCTGAAGAAAAACATACCCCATTACTCACAGCTTAATTGCTCTAAATTCATCTTCTCTGCCCCTTAAGAGATGCTCAGAGTCTGAATCTCCTTGGATTTCAGAGAGCCCAGAGTCATTTCCATAGTATTTAGTAATGTTTACATTACCTGACCTTTCCCCACCTCTGGGGAAATCAACAGGAGAAAAAAAAATCACTTGGCTGGGTTTGGGAAATGAAGGGCCCAGCAGAGCTATGGAAAAATTCCTGGAAGGGGATGAATTTTTGAAGGTTTCAGGAATATTTTGTCTTTTTCCCCTCATATCCCTCAATACTGACAGGAAAAAGGGGCTGGAGAGCCCTGAGGAGGAGCTGGAGCAGGATGGGGCAGAGGAAGGAGCTCACTCCATGGAACACACCAAGGTTTGTGCTCATCCCACACTCCATCCCTCAATTCCATCAGAATGACAGACAGCACCATCAAAACAAGAGGAATGTGCTGAAATAATGTTTAATCATAGGGCTGCTCTCTGACAGCACTGAAACCATCAGAGGGAGGAGAAAGAACTGCTGAGTTTGGGGGGTGGGACATGAAAATAATCACACACGGGCAGCACCTTCACCCCTAAAATGGATTAACAAGACAAGTGCAGTGACCCAGGTGAGAGCTAAATCCTAATTATCCCATTTTATTTGCAGTGAGAATCGCTGGAAGTATGAAAACATCCACTGGAAGTATGAAAATATCCACTGGAAGTATGAAAACATTCCTTGGAAGTATGAAAACGTTCACTGGAAGTATGAGAACATCCACTGGAAGTATGAGAACATCCACTGGAAGTATGAAAACATTCCCTGGAAGTATGAAAACATTCACTGGAAATATGAAAACATTCACTGCTTCCATGGGACTTCTCCAAACATTTAGGGAGCAGCTAAAGAAATTGAAGGAAAGAAAATATCTGGCTCAAATTTATTCCATTTGTCCTAAACACGTGAGAAGGGAAGGGCTGATTTTCCTCAGCCTTCAGTGCTGAGGAGCTGAGGTTGCTCGGTGTTCCCAGGATCAGCTGCACATTTAAAGCAGGGACATCTTGGGCAGTGCAAAATTTCAGAGCAGATATTTTCCATCCATTTTCCTTACCAGGTGAGCTCAATCCTGCTTCCTGTTAAGAGCCAGACTAGCTCAGCTTTTAGTCAGCATTTTCAGAGGATAAGAAACACAGTGACAGTCCAAACCAGTGCCTTTTACTGGAGAAAACCCCAGATGCCTGAGTTGTTGACAGGGAAAAAAACCCTGAAAAATAATCCAGTGCATTGAAGAAGGGATATGTGCTGATGGCTTTGCCCATTTGTAGGCAAAATATGGCTGGAACATCTTTTTCCTTTCCTAACATCCTTAGGTTTAGTGTTTCTAAAACCTGCATCAGGTAATGAATTTAAAATTAAGAAACCTGGAATTAAAATGGATAGGCAGAGGAAATCCAAAGCAGGAAGGACTAGAAAGGAGTGGCCACACTTGGAAACTCCACACTGCT